>JAYKQN010000001.1:27462500-27772500 GCA_036785175.1 Eupleurogrammus muticus | reverse complement strand
TTCCTATAGAAAACTAGAGGCTTAAGTAGATTTTTCATGTTTGGCCGCCTTGTCTTACTTAGTTTTTCCTATACAGTGTAACAACCTGGGCATCTTATTGTTATATGTGTTAAATAAATGAGATTCTGAGATTCTAAATTCTGTTCTGTTAGGTGATAGTGCTGGGATTTCCTGCATCTTGGAGTAAAACACTGTGGCTAGTGCATGTGTGAGTGATTCTCCTCTGAAAGAAAAAAAAATGGGAGCAGTCATGAACTTTTCCTATTAGGTTGGTTGTTTTGTCAGTAGCTGTAGCCACAGTAGTGTTAATTAAGAATAAAGTAGCAGCTAAACAGCTAACAATTTTTAATTGTAACAAAAACGCTGGGAAGCAATATGAAGAGGAGCACCGTAATACAGATCTTTACACTATAATGAAAGTGCTTCTGCAGGATAGCACTGGTATACGGAACTTTATTTTTACTTTTAATGATTATAATAATGATGTTTTGAATATCTAATATAAACAAAATCCACAGTAAAGGATTTGGAATTTTTTCTGAAGAATCAGCACTAAGTGGGACACAGACATGAAGAGGAAGCACATTTATACAATATTTAAAACTCTTTTCAGATGTAAAAAATTGAAAAGTGGGGTGTATGATATTATTTTTCCCCTTTACTGTCAGTGCAGCCAATGCCCTCCAGAAGTTCCCTGAGGATTTCTGAACGATACAATGTTAACCGAAATGAATGATGATGATAAATAGAGTCCCTCTGTGTGTAATCAAGTCTCAGTATAAATGCACCTGCTCAGTGATAGTGTCAGAGGCTTTAATGCACAAACAGCATCATGAAGATTAAGAAACACCCGGCAGGTCTGATTTATAGATATAAGAGTAAAGAAACCAAAAATCATCAGACTTGAGAAGCCAGTAAGAGAAAAAACAGAAATGACTCAAATCGATTATCCAAATATTTGGAGATTATTCTAATAGTTGGCAACTAATCAATTAATCAACTTTAATCAACACACACACACATGCACATACACACACACACACACACACACAGCATTGTTGAATTTCTGTGCGGATTTGGACCAGGACCAATCAGATGGATGAGCCAAACCGGGCAGGGAGAGCAAACCCACATTGAAATTGATAGTTTCCCAACTTGAAAGGTCTTCTTTTTTATTCAGACCAACAGCCCACAACCAAAATATCATCAGATGACTATTAGAGAAGACTAAATAAACCAGAAAATAATCAGATTTGAGAAGCCTGAAGCAGAAAATTTGAGCATTTTCTTCTTCAAAATGACTCAAAATCTTGGCAAATCATTGACCAAAATAGTCATTAGTATAATACCTGGTAACTAATTGATTAATCTATTAATCATAACAGTCCATGAAGCACTTTGTTAGTCCCACAAAAAAAATCACTAATGGTTATAATGATCCTTAGTTATAAAATCATTGATGGCAATTAGAGCAGCTGATTGAGAGGTCCAAATATAGAGGGAGAGAGGAGAAATAAATAGAAATACAAGCATGGGAGGGAGTTGATAAGGAAGAGGCAGCAGAACAGAAGGAAGATGAAGAAACCGGGCAATCAGAGAGAGAGAGAGGGAGAGGAAGAAGAGGATGAGGAGGATGAGGAGTTACTTTGTAGAATTAATTGCAGTATGTGTGTGTGTGTGTGTGTGTGTGTGTGTGTGTGTGTGTGTGTGTGTGTGTGTGTGTGCGCGTGTGTGTGTGTGCGTGTGTGTGCGTGTGTGTGTGTGTGTGTGAGAGAGAGCTCTCCAATCTCCCCTCTCCAGACACTAGCTGCAGTGTTTCATTCATCACTGTCAGGTCTGGTCCAGGGGGAGGAGACGGGTCCTTGAGGTCCAGGCCCGACCGGAGCAGCACTGAGAGGCTGCAGGTTCCTACCATTAAGGTAGAAATTCACTGAGGCATCTTAATCTGAAAAACTGGTGGTTTTACAACTACAACAGTAACGATTATTCAATTTACGGATTAGTTGTATTAATAATAATAATAATTTTATTAAAGCAGTTAGAGATTATTTTATTTATTAACATACATAAATTAATGGATTTTTATAAGCATTCAGGTTCTCTTCTCTGATTCTTTTCTGGTTACTTTAGTCTTCTATAATAGTAAACTGATAATATTTGGGTTGTGTCTGGACAAAAAGAGCTTTGGGAAACATTGATTAACATTTTACACCATTTTATGAACCAAGCAGCTAATGAATTAATTATTTCAATTGATACCTTAAACGAATATATGAATAGCCATCTAATAAACAGACTGCCAGATCTTATATTCTGTGATCCTAATAGTAAATTCATGTCTGATCAGCTGAACTTTTCCTCTTCTCATAAACACCGCAGCCTTTTATCAGTGAAGCTGAACTTCTGGTGAGATCCTACCTGCATCTCAGATAACATAGCTGAACTTTAAGAGTTAATGATGACAAATAGCACTCTGCTCATGTTATCAAAAGCCTGCATAATGCAATAAACAATCTCTACCACCGCACATTAAACATTATGTCATTTCTTATTATCTGTGCCAAATGCCAAGCTCTGTCAGCATTATAATTAATATTTTCCACACCATAGACTTTCAGGGTGTGTCAGTGCTAAAAATCCATTACTTTAACACAGGAGTGCCCAATCCTGCTTCTCGAGAGCTACTATCCTACATGTATGATTGGAATCAGGTGTGTGAGATTCCTAAAACATGTAGAATGGTAGCTCACAAGAATCAGGATTGGGCACCTCTGCTTTAATATATAGAAGTATGCAGCAAATTTACAGATTCTATGTCTGAAAGGGCCTAATTAGTCAGCTGTAGTTTAAGTTCATTAAGTATTATGTCCTGTGTCCCAACCCGCTACACAATGTCTCTCTACTAATGGCTCAAAGATATCGACTGAGGTGAACCTTCAGGGAGACACACACAGACACACACCCTGAGGTGAAATATTACCCCAGCCAACACTCTAACCACACACAGCTGTCAATCAAGAAAAAGCTGGAAAAAAATCAGGACCATTACAGAAGACGTGAATGTGGCAATCGCTACAATTAGTGATTTTATTAGTCATTTTATACATGAGGTTAACATTTTATCCACTGTGTGACCAGAAACATGTCACGGAGCTTGACATAAAGACACCTTTTCTTTAACATGTTGCTGAAGATTTAATCTAAAATGTCTTATTTTTGTCCAGGTGAATAGACCACAACCCAAAGATGATCACTTTACTATTATAGAAGATTAAAGAAACCTGAAAATAATCAGACTTGACAAGCTGGAAGGAGAGAATTTTATACATTTTCATTTTAACCACATCACAGTAACAATTAAAGTATACAGTTCCTTCTAAAAAATATTAGCATATCGTGATAAAGTTTATTATTTTCTGTAATGTACTTAGTGAGTGTCCGAGCCTGACTGCCCCTCAGGCTTGGACACGAAGACATGACACAGGTGTCATTTCTGCTGTCAACCAGTGTGTCCTCATCGTTACTACCCTGCCTGTATCGGCTACATGTAAGGCATTAGGGAAGTTGGAGTTGCTTCAGAAATTGCATGTAATCCTTAATTAATAAAGAGGCTATAAATAAACATCACTTAATGCAAATTTTCAAGAAAATTCATATAATCAAATATATTTGGTCATTTTACCCTCTCAAAAATGCAGTTGTTTTCTATCTCTCCCACCATTGCCGGTGATGCAGTAGGATTGTGCCTTCACCACAAAAGGCTCACATACCCCAGGAAAAGCTGGAGCCAGGAACAAGTTCCCAGCTCCATTATTTTTCTGTTTCTTGCTAAGGATTACCTGATTTTTTGCTGTCTTTTTAAAGGGTTTTTAAAGTACCATGGTACTTTTTTTTTAATTATGTGATATTGTATATTGGGAAAGATAAGATAAGATAAGATAGCTCCTTTATTGTCCCACAGTGGGGAAATTTACGGTGCTACAGCAGCAGTTAGAAAAAGTTACAGAAATGTTTTTTTAAAAATTTAAAAAGGAAAAGAAAAATTAAAAAATTAAATTAAAAAACAATATATACAGATATATACAGGTATATATAAATATGAATAAAAAATATTGCACTGGTATATACAGGTATATATAAATATGAATTAAGAATGTATTTGCACTGTCCATTTTTTCTGTTGTTGTTGGGGGGGGGTTACTGCGAGCTGTACTTGTTGTACAGTCTGACAGCTGTAGGAAGGAAGGACTTCCTATATCGCTCCCTCAGACACTTGGGATGGATTAGTCTGTTGCTGAGGGAGCTCGTCAGTCCAGACAGTGTGTCCTGCATGGGGTGGAGGTGGTTTTCCATCATTGATGATATCTTCCTTATCATCCTTTCCTCTCCCACCACCTCCACTGGGTCAAGGGAGCACCCCAGGACAGAGCTGGCCTTCCTGATGATCTTGTTCAGTCTCTTCCTGTCTGCAGCTGTTAAGCTGCCTCCCCAGCAGACCACCCCATAATGTAAGACTGATGCCACAACTGAGTCATAGAATGTCTTAAGGAGTGTCCCCTGCACTCCAAAAGACCTCAACCGCCTGAGCAGGTAGAGCCTGCTCTGGCCCCTCTTGTATAGCGCAGTTGTATTATCAGTCCAGTCCAATTTTTTGTTCAGATGAACACCCAGGTACTTGTAAGATGTCACCATCTCAATGTCCATTCCCTGGATGTTCACTGGTGCCGGGGGATTGCATACCCGCCTACGGAAGTCCACCACCAGTTCCTTGGTTTTCCCCGTGTTGATCTGGAGATGGTTCCGCTGGCACCAGTTGACAAAATCCTGCGTAAGTTCTCTGTATTCCCTGTCGTCATCATCCTCAATGAGGCCAACGATGGCAGAGTCATCGGAGAACTTCTGCAGGTGGCAGGTTGGTGACTTGTAGGTGAAGTCTGCAGTGTAGAGGGTGAAGAGGAACGGAGCCAGGACCGTTCCCTGTGGGGCCCCCGTACTGCAGACGACTGTGTTGGATACACAGTCCCGTGTCCTCACATACTGTGGACGGTTGGTGAGGTAGTCCAGAACCCAGGACGTGAGGTGACGGTCCACCCCAGTGTTCTCCAGCTTGTTCCCCAGGAGTGCTGGTTGAATCGTATTGAAGGCACTGGAGAAATCAAGGAACATGATTCTCACAGTGCCTCCAGGCTTCTCCAGGTGGGAAAGAGCACGGTGGAGGAGAAAGATGATGGCATCGTCCACCCCGATGTCAGGCTGGTAAGCAAACTGGAGGGGATCCATCAGTGGGCTCACCAGGGGGCGGAGATGGTCGAGGACCAGGCGCTCCAGTGTCTTCATCAGGTGGGACGTTAGTGCCACCGGCCTGTAGTCACTGAGGTCCTTGGGGTGTGGCATTTTGGGGATGGGTACCACGCAGGATGTTTTCCACAGTTGTGGCACCTTCCCCAGCTTCAGGCTCAAGTTGTAGATATGCCCTACAATCCTGCTCAGCTCGTCTGCACAGGATTTCAGGAGCCTGGAACTGATGCCATCTGGACCTGCAGCCTTCCTCGTCTTCATCCTCCTGAGCTTGTTCCTCACCTGTAGTGCTGTGAGGGACAGGCTGGAGAGGGGGGGCTGTGTGCTCGAGTGTGTTGGGGAGGGGGTTGGGTTGATGGTGTGGAGTGTCCTTGGTAGGTGTGAACTTAGCCAGGGCTGAGAGGCGGAGGTGGAAGCGGGGGGGAGGGGAGGGCATTGTCCAGGAGGTAAAGTCAGGGGGGGCTGCAGCAGGGCAGGCTGGGCCGGGGGAGGGGCAGATGACTGGTCAAACCTATTGAAAAATAGGTTTAGGTCATTCGCCCACTGTTGGTCCCCTGCCGTCTGGGAGTTTGGTTCTTTGTGGCCTGAGATGGTTTTCAGGCCTCTCCAGACTCCACTGACGTTACTCCTCTGCAGCTGATCCTCCATCTTCCTCCTGTAAATGTTTTTCCCCTCTCTAATCTTCCGCCTTAGCTCTCTCTGCGCAGTCTTCAGCTCCTCCTTGTTACCTGACCTAAAGGCCCTCCTCTTCTCCTTTAGGAGAGCCTTTATGTCGGCATTAATCCATGGTTTATTGTTGGAAAAACACCGTACGGTCTTGGTGGGTACAGTGTTTTCCACACAGAAATTGATATAGTCCGTTATGCAGTCTGTGAGGCTGTCAATATCCTCCCCATGGGGATCACACAGTTCCTCCCACACGGTCGTGTCGAAACAGTCCTTCAGAGCCTTTTCAGTATCCTCAGACCATCTCTTCACTGTGCGGGAGACAGCTGGTTGCCTGTGTACCAGTGGGTTGTACACAGGCAGGAGATGCACCAGGTTGTGGTCAGATCTTCCCAGGGGGGGGAGGGGTGATGAGGTGTATGCCTCCTTGGTGTTGGCATAACATAAGTCCAGTGTTTTATTGTCTCTGGTGCAGCACGTGACGTACTGGGAGAAAGTGGGCAGAGCGGAGGATGGAGAAGCATGGTTGAAGTCTCCAGAGATGAGGAGGAGGGCCTGGGGGTGCTGTGTTTGCAGCCTGCTGGTGACAGTGTGTAGGACATCACGAGCTTCGTCTGCGTTAGCAGAGGGGGGAACATACGCAGCTATCGCTATAACTTGCGAGAATTCCCGCGGCAGATAATACGGCCTCATGCTAACAGCTAACAGTTCAATGTCCTTACTACAGAGCCGCTCCTTGACAGTGATGTGCCCGGGGGTACACCATTTGTCGTTAACATACACAGCCAGTCCTCCTCCCTTCTTCTTACCGCTGTCCTTTCCTCTGTCCGCGCGCACCAGATTAAATCCGTCCAGTGTAGCCGCCGTGTCCGGAGTCAGCGTGTTCAGCCATGTCTCCGTAAACACCATGATGCTGCTCTCCCGGTATTCCCTCTGGTGCCGGGTTAGCGCTGCTAGCTCATCCATCTTATTGGGGAGAGATCGTACATTCCCCATAATAATGGACGGGAGGACGGGTCGGTATCTCCTCCTCCTGGCACGGCGCTCAATCCCCGCACGGCGTCCCCGTCTCCTTCTCCTTATCTCACGGGGGACATCGGGTCTTTCCTCGGGCAACACTACGGAGCTACGGAGCGCCAACAGCTGATCCCTACTGTAAACAATAGAGCCATGGCTGCTCACGGGGTCCCCAGACACGAAAAGTGTAAAAAACAGCAGAACGGCCACAACAAACACGGAGAAAGTGAACTCCATGGTGAAAAAAAGTATCCTTATGTCGTTGGCTCGAGAAAAAAGTAAGAAAAAAAAAAAAAGTTAAAAGGTATGAAAAAGAAAAGAAAAACTCAGGTGAGCGAGAGCTGCTGTAACAGGCTGCCACTCGCGCCTGTTACTTTTTAAAGAGGCTGATACAATTTATCATACAGTGTTTTATTTTTTAAGAAATTGTTATATTTTTTATTTTACTAGGAATATTCTTTTGTAAAATACACATCCTTCTCAAAAAATAGTTCAAGTAGTAGTAGTTCAAGCCTTTTATTGTTTTAATATTGAGGATTTTGGCAAAAAAGTAAAGAAAAAACAAAAATCCCTATCTCAAAAAAAATTTCATATTTCATCTGACTAATTGAAGAAAAGTGTTTTTGATATTAAAAAATTCAACCTTCAAATAATTATGTTCAGTTATGCACTCAATACTTGGTTGGGAATCCTTTTGCAGAAATGAATGCTTCAATGCGGCCGGGCATTAAGGCAATCAGTCTGTAGCACTGCTGGGGTGTTATAGAGGACCAGGATGCTTCTATAACGGCCTTAAGCTCATCCACAATCTTGGGTCTGGCATCATTACTTCACATTACAATCAATACTTCTTCACAATATCCCACAGATTCTCTATGGGGTTCAGGTTAGGAGAGTTGCAGGCCAATTGAGTAAAGTAATACTATGGTCAGTAAACCATTCACCAGTGGTTTTGGCACTGTGAGCAGGTGCCAGGTTGTGCTGGAAAATTGAAATGGCCATCTCCATAAAGCTTTTCAGCAGAAGGAAGCATGAAGTGCTCAAAAAATTTAGAATCGGCCCTTCTCCACAATCTTCCTCTGGGTCCAGTGACCTCTTTTCCTTGTGCAGCATTTTCTGACACACTTTTTTCTTCCCACAGACTTCCCACTGAGGTTCCTTGATACAGCACTCTGGGAACAACCTGTTCGTTCAGGAATTTCTTTCTGTGTCTTACCCTCTTGTTTGAGGGTGTTAATGATGGCCTTTTTTGACAGCAGTCAGGTCAGCAGTCTTACCCATGATTGCAGTTTTGAGTAATGAACCTGAGTTTTTAAAAGCCTGAGGAATCTTTTGTGTTTAAAGTTAACTCGTTGATTTAGATGATTAGGTTCATAGCGCGTTGAGAGCATGTTTTCATGAAATGCTAATTTGCCAAAGTATGCCAAAATCATCATGCCAAAGTATGCCAAAATCATCATATGCCAAAATCATCAGTATTAAAACAATAAAAAGACCTGAAACATTTCAGTCGGTGCGTAATGAAATAAAATATATGAAAGTTTAATTTTTATCATCACATAATGGAAACAAATGAACTTTTTCACAATATGCAAATTTTTTGAGAAGGACCTGTAGTCGTTTGTGTTTCATCATGTCTCAGTTCCATTCACAGATAACTATTTTCCTAAGATGTTTAGACAATAGTCAGCATTCACAGACAAACCTCTTGCTTTGCGCGCGGTCACAGGCCCTCCTCTCGTGGACATCAAATATCAGCTGTTGTCCTGTTTGGAGATGCGCTCCAAAAAAAATACGTTTCACTTTATTCTTGTTAAAATCTGACATGAAGTCTTGCTCAAATCAGATGTTGTGGTCATGTTATATATATGGTCATATTTTATTTTCTCTGGTGCAGCAGACAAACAAAAGCAGCTGCTAAGTCTCCTCCACCGCAGGAACACCGTTTCTTTTTCCTCCCTGCGTCCTCTGCGTGCTCTTTTTTTGACGTCACGCAGCTGTGGTGGCATTTCTTAGGAGCTCCTGGTGATGCTCCAGCCTGTCTGCCACGCTGTCTGAACCCATACATGCGTCCATCCAACCCCATCGTCCCTTTCCCATGGACCCCCAGACTTCCTAACCCCTCTACTCACACCGCCTTCTTCGCTCCATCCAATTTCTCCAGTCCAGCCTGCTCAAGATATTTAACATGCTTTGTGCCAATTAATCCAAACTATCTAAATGCCTCAATTCAAATCACGTTGATTCAGTATTCTGCACATTTAAAAATCTCTCGCCACAAATATCCCCAAAACCATCTTCACCACAAAGCATTTACACTTTCCTCCTATTTTTTCATCTTTAACTTCATAATTTTAAAGGGCAGTAAGTGTGTGTCTATTTGTGTGTGTGTCAGGCCTTTTGTTGAGTGCCAGTGCAGATCTATTCATCTTGTGCCAAGACTCAGTGTCCTCACTTGTAGTGAAGAGGGAGCGGGTTGGTGCCAAATGGCACTGACTGCCAACTTAGTGCTGCTGCTGTCAGTATGTTTGCACACACAGAAAACTCCCTTCTCTTTCTCTCTCTCTCTATCACACACTACAACTACAACTATCCTTTATGTTAAATAAACAGATGATGTATTGGTTGTAATTGAAATATTTCTCTGCAACAATTAGTCAATTATTGATTAGTTGCCAATTATTACATTAATTTTAGGCAGTTTGGTGACTTGGGGGGGGGGCTCAAAATGTATATTTGTGTGCAAAATAAATAGTTGTTAAACTGTTGTTAGGCCCAGATTCTGTTGTGTTAAGGTGATAGTGCTGGGATTTCCTGGGTGTCTGTGGTTATCCTCCGACAACAGAAAATACGGCAGCAATTTGAACTTTTATTGCCAAGTTTGTTGTTTTGGTGTTGACTACAGCCACAGTAGCCTGTGTTAGCATGAGGATAATAAATAAATAGACATGGAATCATCTTTTACTTAAAATTTTTTCTAAAGTGTTTTTTCTTGATTTTTGTCAATTTAAACCTGTATTAAGGTTGTTGTTTTTTTGTTATAATGTGGACATTTTGTCTCATATTTTTATGTGATAGTTTTTAACTTTGAATCTACTAATTCTGACTTTTTTATCTTGTATTTTTGTTTGACCTGAACTTTTTATTTGATTCAACTTTTTCAAATTAGTTTCTTAATTATGATCAATCTAAACTTGTTAATTGCTACAACTCTAATATATTGTGATGCTGTATTACAGTAGGCTGTTACTAGTAATCCATCCAAATATATATAACACATCTCAAGTAGTTTTTATACTACATATATTTGATAGTAAGACTTTACTGTTTCTTAAATTGCAACTTGACACGAACTGATATGCGCATGTGCACAAGCAGCTTCTTTCTCTCCATAGTTAGGCAACAGTTGATAACGTCATATTCGCAGTTAAGAACAACTTTATAATGTTTCTATAACCATTCCTGGGTCCGTACTGTAAACCAAATGTTCACCAGAACAACCACGTAGAAGGAAACGTTCAGCTTCGGGTCGCAAGCTTCCGTGTTTTGCTTATGTCATAGGTATATCGTGTAGCTGCAGGTAAGCTAACATGCTAAAGCTAGCTCAGACTTACCGGAGACTTTGATGCTGTCATCCCGGCCGGGCAGCGCTGTCTCTGGGGCTGGCATCTCGGCTTTAGAGGCCATTTCTCCCATCCAACTACTTGTAAAATGACGCCAAACCAGTCGAAGCCTCGGGGAGGAACGAACCATTAATCCTCCAGCAGCAGCAAACCACGCAGCGTAGTTAACCGGTTAGCCCTGTTAGGTGAGCTACATAACAGCTTAGCTATCAGGAAGTGCTACACCTCACTGCCCATAAACAAAGCAGCGTGAAGTACTCGGATACTTTTCTGGAAATAAAATATTTAAACAGTACTGCCTTCAAAATTGTATTGAAGGCTTTAACTTAATATTTTTCTTAAGAAAAAGTGCAGAAGCATTAAATGTAATTAAAGTACACAAACTTAAAGTACACGTTATATAATAGTATATTAACATCATTGCATGAAATATAACTTAAGATATATAAACTATATTTTTAAAAAGTAAATCTGACCTGACACCATTATGTCAGGGTGGTTTCATGGGTGGAGTCAATGGGACTCCATTAGGTTGTATGTACTATGATTTTTTGCATATTGTTGCCATATCTATTTGAGCATATCAGAAAAAATCATACAAGTTTATTTATATGTTAAAAAAAATTGTTTGCCTACCTCAGATAGTGAGTTCATTTTTTTTAATTGGTGAATACTGAATTTCCCAAATTCTAAATAGAAGACAAGCTTCAGTTTAAGACAGTGACGCTCTTATGTCCAAAGGACCTGGTCATGTAGTCTCATAAATAAAAATAAAAGCCCTATGTTCACCTAACTGTTAAACATAGATTTTATATCACAGCTTTTTAGAGGAGGATAAAGTAATTGTTGCCATATGGCTACACTATGCAATAGAGGGATAATTACTTGTTCCTAAACATGAAATGCATGACAAGTCAAGGAAGAAATAAGATCTATAGTCCTGACTTAAAAATGATACTTAAGTAAACATACAGAAGTATTATTAAATATACTTAAAGTAGCCTATCAAAACAAAAAATACTTGGTAAATTACTATTGTATATCAGTAAGTCTTTAAAAGCAAACAATTACAACATTATAAGTCATGACTCAGCAAATTTGTGTTTTGGGGAAAAGTGGTAAAATAACAATGACAAAGAAAATGACAAATAAAAACAATATAAAATAAGTCCTATTTTTTATTTTAACCTTTACTTAACTAAGGTATAAAACTACAGTGTAAACATATTTGATTACAAGTAAAAGTTCTGCATCTAAAACTGATAGACCAGTTATTTACCTTAAAATACTAAAATAGAACTACTTGTTTTGCAGAAAATTAAGCTATAAATTATATATTAACCATATTTAACAAAATACATTGTTAATATTGATGTTAAATCAATGGTCAGCATTACCTGGATTGTATTGACAGAGAAGCATGAATAGAAGTACAGTGACAAAAAAAACTTTCTCTACAGGAACTGATTCAATAGTCTGTTTTGTCAAAACTACTTTATTTGTTAAGACCAAAGTTCCTCCAATTTCCTTCTCTATTTTGTAGTGATATTTCTTACTATTTATTAGCATTTTCTCTACATTCTATGTCGATAATGCATACTGTGTATGCGGATCATCAACAAATTCTGCGAATTTGTACATTGTGTTGTGTGTTTTTTTATTTTTATTTCTTTATAGTTTTTTTATCTTCAGCTTTATTTTCTTCTCTTTATCTGTAACGCTGCAGTAACACACAAATTTCCCCGTTGTGGGATCAATAAAGTTTTATCTTATCTTATCTTATTTGCTCTTATTGCTATTAGCTATATTTATTTTACAAGTACCCTAAACTTGGGCTATCTGGGAATTCATAGTTTCTTTTAAAGCATCAATCTGATAAAATACATTAATTGGATTAATTAATGTAGCTGAAAACATGGGAGCTGAGTCTCAGGTGGAAGACATTTACTCTAGGCTGCTACTTTATTAGCTACATATATAAATAACCTTGAAATTCAGTTTAAAACAATTCTCTATGTGAAATGTTTTAAAGGAAATGAAAACCAAAGCATCACTTGAGATTAAATTAAACACGATTTAAGATTTCATTATTGAAATATTAACAAAACAATAAAGGAAGCAATACCTAAACAAGGTAAATAAAGCTACCATGATTTATATATTAAATATCTAATTATAGGCATTAATTGCCAACTATCTATGTAAAGTCTGTCTACAGGCTGTGTTTGCACCAATTCAATGTATTTTTACACAATGTAAACAGCAAGTATGATTAATTAAAAACAGAGAGAGAGACTAAAGGAAACCTCCTATCCTATTGTCAAAGGAGTTACTTGTAAGCAACTGGAATTTTTCTTGTGGCTTAGAGATGTTTCATCTTTTATCCAAAAGGCTTCTTCAGACTGAAGAAGCCTTTTGGAAAAGGCTTGGTCAGGTCAGATGTTTTTCTCTAGTTGACTGCACATGTGAGGAAACCAAGTCCTTACTAATGTTATCAACAACTGGCTGAGAAATACTATGTGTTGCAAAGCTAACAAGATAGCAAGTTAGCTTCCACCAAACTTTACCTAACTGTAAATAATATGAAGACTAGGCAACACCAGAAAATCCAGCATTTCCCTGTCTCCTGGGTCCAGTTCCTCTTATGGTCAGCAGCGATCCTCTTACAAGGTGAAGCCAGCATTGTTCTGAGCCTCGTTGCAGAAGTGGTTTGTACCAGCATTTGACAGCTAATGTCTGTAAATGAAACTCAACCAGTGTCACTTCAATTCATCCATAGTTAGGAGGGAATATAAACACGGATGCTGGTTGGTGCAGCTCCAGTGACTTCTGCTAAACACCATGGTGAAGAGAGTATGACTATGCTCACATTGGTGGTGAACCCCCTGACAGTGAAGGAGTGAATCCACAGAGAGGCAGGCTAATGCTAATGCTAATGACTCCGTGATGACATCACCAACGGAGCTGAGTCTCATCAGCCTGTTACAGCACTAGTGGCTGTAGAGAAGATGTGGACCCTGGAGCTTTTCACATTCTAGGAGTTTTCTATACATTCTGGTTTTCTATAATATGGGACCTTTAAAGCTGCATATTTTCTGCTTTCCTTAGTCTTCTTTTATAGTAAACAGATGTTCTTTGGGTTGTGGACTGTTGGTCTGGACAAAAAAAAGATATTTTGATTTGAATCTTCAGTTTGGGAAACAGTAATTGACATTTTACTTTACTTCATTCAAAAAAATTAATCGAATAATCGTTTTAATAATCAATCAATCAAAATTGGTTGTAGCCCTAAATGCAAGTACGGTAAGAATAATCCATGTAGTTCAGCTTCACATCAGTTTAGTAAGTATTAAAGAAAATGAAGAACATGAATTAGGAAACAGCTGAACATTCTGAGCTAATTAAAATAATTATATGAGAAAATAGACAACTAATTAGGCTCCATAAGATGGAGGCCACTGATTATTTCATGCTCTGTGGCTGTAACGGTGTAGTCAAATGAATCCAGAACAGCCCCTCGCCAGTCTACTGGTTCCCAGTCTGCTTGTGATGGGAGAATGGAGGATAACAGGTTTACAGGCCATATGGATGAACCCAGGAGGAATGCTGCTCATGTTGGAAAAATTTTAATTTTAGCATCTGATTGTCCCCATAGGATGGTTCATTTTCTGGTGAAATGCACTTAAAGATGTTGTGGTAAATGCAAGAACACAGTTACACAGTCTGCACAACCACAGAAACAAATGTTTCATCAATAGAAAATCAGTTGAATATCCTTTTCCTTCCTCTGTATTAAACGTTAGAAAATGTAACACCGTGTTTTGGTGAGTTTGATTTTACTACTTTAACTTTTTAATTGTTTCTGTTTTTTATACAGACTTAGTGACTTTCTACCACTATTCACTTGTTTTTTTAATCAAATATTCCTGCAACTGGGCAGCCAATGAAATACTGAAAATAATCATCTCATAAGGAAATGTAGTAATAGATTTAGTTGTACATGAAGTATATAAGGGTATTTCCACCCATAAAAAGTTTAAAACTTCTAGAAAATGTACAGACACTGCTATAATACTTATATTTAGGCTCAGAATTACAAAAAAAATATTTGTTTTACATTATTCTATATTGATTGTGATTAAATTATTGTAATAGATTTCTGTAGTTAATAATTTTTGTCTTTTTTAAATGCAGGAAATATATGTGCAATACAAAACTCTAAAAATCCATTTTTTTTTGTTTTAAAGCACAACCCAACAGCTTTGGGATGAACTGAACTTATAGTAGAGCTACACCTAACAACTATTCAGATTATTCAATTGTCTTTTGTTGATTATTAAAACGATTAATCAATTATTTGTTTGGTGCATGAAATGGTGTAGAATGTCAGTCACTTTTTTCTCAAAGCTGAAGATTCATCTTAAGATGTCTTTTTTTGTCCAGACCAACAGTCCACAGGCCAAACATCACCCGTTTACTAAAAATAATCAGAGGAGAGAAGCTGGAACCAGAGAATTCAGACTTACTTGTGGTGTGTTTTGTTCACATGATCTGCTGTAATTTAGCATCTTCCTGCCCGTTCAAAGTCGGATGAAGTCGTTTGTCTGTTTTGTGGCAGCTACTGTGTTTTTGTGTAATTTTTTTTAGAGAATTAGTGTGAGAAGTGACCTGGAGGCTAAAGCTGTATGAGGATGTAAAACCAGGCTCCATCAGCCCCCCCCTCCCCCTCTCTCTATCATCTATCTCTCTCCCTCTCTCCACCCCTCCCTTCTCCTCTGTCCTTCCTTCCTCTCCTTCCTCCATCTGACTGCGCCCAACATCTCTGCCTCCATCCTTCCGTGTTGAGCTGCTGGATCCTGCTCCTGGCTGCCCTGACTTCTCCTAGGAGGTTATGGGACCTCGAAGACTTTTTTTTGGACGACGTGTGATTTATGAGCTTCGCTGGTGGGAAAAAAAATACCCCCCCCCGAAAAAAAAAAAAAAAAACAATCAAACAATCAGTACTTCTTTTAAATCAGCCGCAGAAGAAGGACGGTCCGACCTCCGCACCTCCCGCAGCATCCCTCCGCATTCTCAGCATCCTCGGCCCGAGCGGCGAGCAACCAGGGACGAGGCGGCGCATCAAGCCGGGTTAAAGCCGTCTTAACAGCGGGCACACACACCCTCCCGCGGCGGTGTGTAGCCTGGAGCTTTGTGCTGCGTTTGTGGGCATCAGACGATAAGTAGGTGACTGTATAAAGTATGCGCCATTTCTCCTTCGCCCTGCGGCTGGAAGGTATTGTTGTTGTTGTTCTGTTCTTTTTTTTAACGCATCACCTCTCCGGACTTTAGCCGATTTATTTTATTTCAGCGTGTTTTTGGGCCTTGTGATCTTCGAAACCTCCAACAGCTCCTTTAAATCCGCTAAATCTGTTCCTGCAGGAGACGCGGTGCTCTGCGCAACTTCTCATTTCTGCCCTTTTTTTCCAGATATATGAGCGAAAGGCTGCAGACACACACACAGGTGCGCACGCACACACACACACACCCTTACAAATACCTTTTGCATAAATCATAAATTCCTGTATTTTACCTTATGACAGTATTGTTATGCTATTATTGTAATTTGAGTGATATGCGCAGGTGTCTGCACATAGAAGATCCTGATATAAGTTCTAACACAATGACCCCCACAAAGTCACCCCCTCCCCGCTGCATTTTGACTACAGGAGCTATGTGGGTCATTAGCATTTCAGGGTAATGAGGCTGCAGATGGATCCAGCTCCTCTGCTGCTGCACATGATGAAGAGGAAAACACTACATCACTTGATCGGGTTTGGGGATATTTTTTGGAGCTGAGCATGTGAACAGCACCAACAGTATTAGCAGCAACAGTAGCAGCAGTGTTAGCAGCAGCAGCAGTGTTGTTAGCAGCAACAGCAGTAACAATGTTAGCTCAGTGTTACCAGCACCAGCAGTAACAGTGTTAGCACCAGTAACAATGTGAGCTCAGTGTTGGCAGCAGAAACAGTCTGAGCAGCAGCAGTGTTAGCAGCAGTAAAAAAGTTAGCAGCAGTGTTAGCAGCAGCGTGAGCAGCAGTATACATGTTAGCAGCAGTGTTACCAGAAGTGACAGTGTTAGCAGCAGCACTGACAGTGTTAGCTGAGTGTTAACAGCCACAGCAGCAGTAACAGTGTTAGCAACAGTGTTAACAGCAGCAGCAGTAACAGTGTTAGCAGCAGCAGTGTTAGCAGCAGGTTTCCTGCAGCTTTCTCATTGATGCAGTGTATAAGAATTATCGTGCATTATCGCTGTTGCTGCTGAATAATGGAGGATAAATCTTTAATGCCCCACAGTGCTGCTGTTTTTATTTTTATGTTTATTTTGCATGTTTGAATTCTCCTATGCTCTCAGTTTTTCGTGTGCTTCCCAAACCTTCCACGAAAATCAGTTTGCAGTGACAATGCTTAAATTATAAATCTACTAGATAGATTATTGTAGCTACATTATCCCTGTGATGATGCAGTTTTATAGTATGTGTTAGGACTGATGATGGAGAATGGAGTCTGAAGTGGGTCACATGATTAAGGTTAAAGCAAATTATGCATTAAATGATTTTTTTTTATTTTAATATGTCTTTATTTGTTCTCTCTTATTGTTCTGGCAGCTGTCTTTGCAGGTATTTGGTGGAGGGCAGTAGGATATATCACTGGCCAACACACACACACACACACACACACACACACACACACACACACACACACCACACACATGCGCACATTTATATTTTACTTGAGTATTTCTGTGTTATAATAAGTTATACAAATTTCAGAGTGAAATATTGTAGTAAATAACTAGTAATATTTACTTATTTCAGTTATTAGTTATTAAAATTTTGGATAACGCTTCCGAGCAGTAAATAAAGAATTACCTAAACCAAGTGCATAATTAAAGCAATATTATTGAATTAATGAATATATCATATATAATTCTTAACTGTACCAGTCTGCATAATGAGCTTTTAGTTCATTGTGATTTTAACACCTGTGTGTAAGACTTTTAATTAAAAAAAAAAGTTTAGATCTTGTTACAGTTTCACAGCTTCTACCGTATTGTGAATGTAGATCTGGATACTTTTTTCACCACTAATACATGCTAGTCAGTTGTCAGTATATGTTTCACAAGCAATTTGAATATATCATAAATCAAAAGTCAGTTCAATATATATTTAAACAAGGTGAACATATATTTGTATCAACATATAAGTCTTTCAATATCTGTTGAAGTCCTTCAATGCTCTTGACAACAGGAACCCCAAAAAGACCCAATGCCACACAACATTCTCACAAAAACCTGATTTCTGGAGTCATGTGAAGGGGGGATGTGGATGTGCTGCAAACAAAAGTCCAGTGAAGCAGAAAATGGTGACATATAATGGGAAAAAGCAAGAGAGACTTGTGCTGGAAAGGAGTTGAAAAAAAAGTGGGATTTAATGGGACAGGGCAAAGCAGAACAAAATGGGCCAAACATATGAACAGCATAGAGAGAGAGAGAAAGTAGGACAGAGTGAATAAGTGAAACAGATTATGACAAAGCAGTCATTTCTCCTCGTGTTCACAGCGGACCTTGATTTAAATGTCCATACAATTAAGGCACGCGGTGAATGCCAAGAGAGTGGCTGAATATCTACTGCATTCTGCGAGAGGTCAGAAAACTACTAAACAGCTGCACTGACGGTTGACAGCTCTCAGGTACAAATAAAATACACATGTCTGTTTGAAAACATCTATATTTGCTGCCTTGAAATAATCCCTACAGATATCTGGGATGATTTAAAGATTAAGTTAATTTGTAAGAGTCTATAGATCAGGACAAAACAGCAACAACAAAAAGAAAGAAAACACAAATCCTGTATTTCTAAAGATGTTGTGCAATAGTTCTTGTCCAATGTTCTGTTCTCCAAAACAATCTAATCAACACATGAAATAAGATGTTTTAGACAGTAATTTTTGGATTGTGCCATAAGCCTTCACAGAACCAAAAAATGTATGATTTGGGAACTACATTTTAAATGCTGTGGGATCGTAGTCAATTCTGCAGAAAATATGGGTTAATTTAATCCTCATCATTATCACTGCTGTTTGTGTTTCTGCTCTGTTGCATCTCACTTACACATCAGTGAAGCTGAAGGACTGTCCTCACTAATATAGATATAGAATTAGTGTGACCCTTAGATAAGCCTTATAAGTAAGATCAGAAGTAGAAGTGTCAACTCCACAAATAAAAATGTAACAACAATCAAGTTGGAAGCATGACATAAAACATACAAATCAACACAACAGCAGACAAATAGTATAATAATCTGATGTCTTGAACTAATTGTGTTTTTATCTTTTTATCAGGTTTCATGTATGTAGGAAATAATCAATGTTGTATTTTTCTTTTCCTTTTTTATGTTTCTGTTAATTCTCTGTTGACATGTGTGGGCCCTTAAATAACTTGATTTGTTGCAGTGCACAAACATGGTGATTTGACTAATTGTGTTATAAGAGACAATAATAAATACATTTTGATAATATCCTTGACTGGCTGGTTTGGAGTCCTTGATGTGAAATTTACTTTTGTTGTGTTTTATTCTAAAGTCAGTATCCATGAAAATAGTAACATAGTTTTGTGTAAATAGAGGACGACAAATGGAACTTCATGTTGTTTTCAAAGACAGAGGTAGTAAAAATGCATTTCTTTTAGGATTAAAAAAAAACTGTTTGGTTTTAAACCTGCAGGGAGACTGAGACATGTCCTTCTTCAGATTGGTAAATGTTTCCTATTAAACATCTTGAAAACTACACACAATATTGAAAATTACCGGATGCATTGATTTATTTAAAAAATCAAAATGTGAAAAACGGACAATATAAGGACTTAGTAAGCAGAAAAGATAAGACTATGCTACAAAATCTATAGCTAATGTTGTCTTTACATAGAATGTGCCACAAGGGAATTGAGCAGACACTCAAATCTGTGTGGGAAAAAAAAAACACACACACTGTATATGAGAAACAAGAAGAAAGGAGGAATACAGGAGCATACAAGGAATACAATTGATTTTGTTTATAATGTATAGTTATATAGAAGAGAATATCATAGATCTAAGACCAAACTAATCGAAGGACTAAAAGAAATGGCAAAATTAAAACTTCAGCACCATGGACAGTGCTGTACGTTTTAGATTGAGATCTATGGTGATACAAATTGTCTTTATTTTGAAGAAAAGCTTAGCTGCATTCTGCATCCTCTGTTACCATGGCAGCACTGATGCTGAGCAAAAGGATTTGCTCAGTAAAGCTGTCAGTATTACAGGAAAAAATACACAAAACACTAAGCAACACTTTAGCATGCAGTTTCTTTTATTGTATCTTTATATTTTGAACACCAATTTCCTCCTAAATCAGATGTTTTTTTCTTTATTTTTTGACATTCATAGAGTAAGAATAGACCAACTAGATTCACTCTCCTCTTCCACATATTTCTTTTGTTTCTCATTTTGAATTGCTGTTTGCCTATGTCACCACTTTGTGGCAGTGTTTCCATAACATTGGTTTTCCAATCAAATTAAGGGAGAAAGAAACAAAACAGTCTGAAGTCACTTAAATAACTGAAAAGTACCAAATATTTTATTAGATTTCAAATAATATACAAACTGATCAAATTGATGAAAAAAATTGTGGTGTATGTTGAACCAGGACAGCAACAGACCCTTCAACAACAGAAAATCCTTCAGTGGCTGCACTGCAGCATGTTCTTAGAATGAGAAAACACAGGGCAGAATTCCAGGAACACAACAGATTTAAAGAATACATTAGTGGGCCATGAGCTATACAGATGAAAAAAAGAAGAAGACGCTCGGGGTATCTCATGAGATCCCTGCAGTCTAAACTTATAGCAGCATAACAATGCTCTAGACCAAACAGGGCCATCCCTAACTAAAGCTTCTTAAAAAGGGAGGTTTTTAACCTGTTCTTAACTGAAACACTAAGATGATTCCACAGGAGCCTTGTAGTTGTAGGCCCTGTTTCCCATTTTTGTATATGAGGAGGAGGATTTTAAATTCTATTCTTAATTTCACAGAAGCCAGTGCAAAGAGGCTAATACGGGTGAGATATGATCCCTTTTTTTAGTGCCTGTTAATATACCCGCAACTGCATTCTGGATCAGCTGGGGAACCTTAGAGACAATAAATTTGCAGTAGTCCAGCCTGAAAGTAAAAAATGCATGAACAAGTTTTTCTGCATCTTTTATAGACAGGAAGTGACTGGCCTTTGCTATGTTGCATAGGTAAAAGAAGGCATTGCTACAAATATGTTTAATGTGGGCAGAGAATGACAAATCTTGGTCAAAGATGACTCAAGGTTTCTTACAGTGGTGGTAGAGGCCAAGGAGATGTCATCTGAGATATCTATAACACTGGATATTTAATTTCTCAGGAGTTCAGGCCCAAGCAAATAAATAAATTTTTGTTCTGAATTAAATAGCAAAAAATTGCACGACATTAAGGATCGTTTTGTCCTTAAAACATGCTTACATTTTTGCTAGCTGGTGCTAGTCTGCTAGCTTGTTTATCATCCACATGATCCATCACAGTAGAAATAGAGTTTCCAAAAACTTTACCAAATGGAAGCATATAAATGATTAAAAGTATTGGTCCAAGCACAGAACATTGCTAAACTCTGAGTGTAACTTTTGTACAGATAGGCGAAACATTATTAACATGAATAAAATTGGTAGTAAAATGAGATATACTTAAACCAGCTCAATGCAGTCCCTTATATGCCAAAAGGTGTTCTGGTCTCTGTAATAAGACCTGATGGTCTATGGTGTCAAATGCAGCACTAAGTTTTAACAGAACAAGAATGGAGATAAATCCATTATCTGATGCATTGAAAATCCTGACTGGAAATCCTCATATGAATTATTGTTTTATAGAGAGTCACACAGCTGTTTAGCACTGCTTTCTCCAGGATCTAAGAGTGGAAGGGTAGGTTGGATAGTTGGATAGAGGTCTAGAGTCTAGAGTACTTGAGTGAAGAGCAGCTTTTTTGAGGAGAGGTTTAATTAAAGCAACTTTGAAAGACTGTGGTACATAGTGAGTTATTTAAGGATGTTATACACTGCAGTTTATTGTTTTCTCTCTCTCTCTCTCTCTCTCTCTCTCTCTCTCTCTCTTTCTGCCAGTCCTGTGTCCCTGAGCACAGCAAAACAGAGACTTCAAGAAACCCCAAAAGGAACCGATATATTCACCATACTACATAGAAGGAAAAGGTTTGGTGGTTATAGGAAAAACAAACATCTAACAATTGAAAAATAAACGTAACTAACTTGACAGATCATTTTACACAAAACACACAAACATTTAGAAAGAAAATAAACAACAAAACATCCATCCATCTTCTATCCCGCTTATTCCCTTTCGGGGTCGCAGGGGTCTGCTGGAGCCTATCCCAGCGCATTTTATGGCGAGAGGCAGGGGGATACACCCCAGATGGTCGCCAGCCAATCGTGGGGCACACACACCATTCACACACACACTCACACCTATGGGCAATTTAGATTTGCCAATTAACCTGAGCATGTTTTGTATTGTGGGAGGAAGCCGGAGTACCCGGTGAAAACCCACGCAGACACGGGGAGAACATGCAAACTCCACACAGAAAGGTCCCAGACCCAGGCCCCAAGGCGGTCTTGAACCTGCGACCTTCTTGCTGTGAGGCAACAGTGCTACCCACTGCTCCACCGTGTCGCCCACAACAAAACAGATATACGATAAAATATTACATTTACAGCATTTAAAGCAAAAATTTGAATGGATTGAACCACATGTTGTTTTCTACCTTAGATGTTGTGACACAGTGAAGGGTGTTTCCTACCCTAGTCCTTGATGACCACTACACTACGGAAACTGTGAAAAAATGTGCCTTTGTCCACGTGGGTGAGTTAAATCTCTTTTGCCCAAATGAGGCATCCTCAGGTGCTTGACAACAGACAAAGGTTTTGACTGCAGGACATCACTCTAGTGGTGTAGTGGTAAGGTGTTTTTCACTCAGTCTTGAACCAAGGACCTTTAATGTGCTAGGTGAATGTGATAACCACTACACTATGGAAACAGTAACAAAACAAAACACAGTGCTCTTCACACGGGTGAACATACATAGCACGGCAGTAACGTCATGGAATGACAACCCCATGTTGTTTTCTACCTTTGACATAGCGTTGTGTACTGTCCACTCTGCTAATAGGGCCAGACTCGCATGTTAGGCGAACGTGATAACCACTACACTACGGAAACAACAAAAAATAACAGTGCTCTTCACGCCGGTGGCTCAAAGCACTTGAACTCCATATGTATCTTCAGTTTCTTGGCTATTTCCAGACCTTCCGCATACAGGCAGTCATGATACTCTCAGCTGGTAGTTGTCATGATACTCTCAGCTAGTGACAAAGTGACTTTGATTTTCTTGACTTTTTTCTCTCAATCTCTCCACGCCAACTGGCATGTCCCCCGTAAACGTCGAAACTTCACATCCTGCCCGTTGACGTAGCAAAATTGACCTGTCCCACAGTCCTTGTTAGTATAGTGGATGAGTATCCCCGCCTGTCACATGGATGACTAGGGTTTGATTCCCTGATGGGGAGAGGAGGGTTTTCCAGCAGCTGCTGATTGTTCTCTAAAATGCACAAAAGCAACTCATTAATAAAAGGTGGGTTATGATCCCTTTCCTGGTGCTTGCTCTGTTCCTCATATGCCACTGTGAGCTTGACATTTGACTCCTATCTCTAAAATAGATAAATGGTTTCAAGCATATGAACACAAAGCCTACCTATGTCAGTAGATGTGAGATGAGAAACATGCCTTTATTTACGGGGGTGAGTTGAATCTCTTGTGTACGTTTCCTAAATGACGTGTCTTCAGGTGCTTGACTACATCCGAAGGTTTTAACTGCAGGACATCACTCTAGTGGTGCTCCTCCCTTGCCCGCGGTGCCACCAAAAGGTCAAGATTTCACTTGTTATACACGTGAACTGAACATTCTCCGAAATGTACAAAAGCAACTGATCTTCGAAGGTGGGTTATGTTCCCTTTGGTGGTGCTTGGTCTTTTCCTTGAGTGTAACTGTGAGGTTGATATTTGACTTTTGTCTATCCTGGTGCTGTAGTGCAGAAGCAGTGTTTTTAGTTTCCTAAGTTTTTTATGTATTTTCATTTTTCCTGTTCAATTGTTTGTATTGTAGCATCTGGTTGTGTAATGTTTACCAATTTAAATTAAAGTTGAACCCATTTGGGGTCAAAATTGCACCAACACATTGCTATGTTAACTTTAACAATCTGTGACTGCTATACATGCTCTGACTCTCATATGGCATCACTAATCTGCCACTGCTCTCAGTTGTGCCACAGAGTTGTTTTGTTTGTGAGGCTTTAAGATTCAAACAAGTCTATTTTTTTGCACTTGGAACTTGAGTGATTTCCTATTTTGGAAATTACTGATTGAAATGAAAATGTAATTAATAAAAAGTAAGAGTAATTTGAGGATATAATCAACGTAAAAGGAATTAGATCTAAAAACACCCAAATCCCATAAAACAAAAGCAAAACAACACACTTGAAAAACTATCTTTTATTTTATTTATTGAAGAAAATACATTCCATATCAAACACAAACACATCGCCAGGCACTGGCTTATGAAACACATAAAAAAGCACATTAAATTGTCCTCCTAACTGTCAGCTACTCTACAAGGGGAGTCTTTACACTGTCACAGTCCTGATGAGAGAAAAACAAAGAAAATGGATAGGAAAATGGAGAAAAGAAAATCAGTCAGGTTGTGTTTCCATGGTGATGATTTCAGATGAAACTGACCAATAAGGAGCAAAATAAATTTGCAGATCTGATTATGACACAAAACTATATTCTTTTTTACATTAAATGCAAGTTTGACAATATTTATTTATTTATTATTATCAATGAACCCTATGAACAGACTGAAATTATCAATGAACAGATGCTACTAACAGTTGTGCGTGTATATGTGAAAAGCTTTTTTATGAGACTTTCTCAGCAAATAAATCTAAACATCTAAACATCTTGAAAGATTGAAGCAGGTTGGAGAGATTTAAAGATTTAAGATTTGAAACAGCATTTAGACCATCACGACAGGAGATTACAGAAAATACCATTCAAAAAGTTGAACAAACAAATCGATTGTACAAAAAATAAATAAATAGACAAACACTCATCCAACGGATCCTAATAAGGAATTTTGGACACATGAAGCAAACAATAAGATAAGGCAAAGTACAGAAGTGTATTTGTGTGTGTGTGTGTGTGTGTGTGTGTGTTTCAGTGGAAGGAAAATCCAGATGCTGGTAGACCACCACACCACTGGCTGATGAACTTCAGAACGTCCTGACACTCTGGACTGTGAGTGGTCTGCAGAGAATAATGGACACAAGACAACAACCAGTCACAAATCAGAATCAACTCATGCTGTCACTACTGCAGGTGGACAGTGCAGAGGTGTGTGTATATGCGAGTTTGTGTGTATGTGTCGAGGTTATTATAGTCTTAAATTTCTTTATTAGCTTTATTTTTTATTTTGATTTGACTTTGTGTTTTCAATCATGGTTTAGATTTAATTCCTTCTTTCCTTCTTTTGTTTAGTTTTTCATTTTTTGACAAGGTTTTAATTAGTTATTAGTTTTCTGCTACCTGTCTTAATTTGTTAAATTTCAGTCCTCATTTAAGATAATTATCACACATTGTAAAAGAAACATTTACAGAGAATTAAGAAGAAAAATGTTTTATTAGGATGAAGATATCCAAAGGTTTTTATTTTTATATTATAATATTATAATATTTTTATATTAAAATAATTAATTACATCACACAAATAAGTTAGAATAGAAAGATTTTAACTCCAAAGGGGGATGAAATTTACATTTTGTGTGATATGTAATTTTTGGTATTAATGTAGTTTTAAAGTGTCTTTCTAGAAGCAGTGTTTACTCTGGATCAGAGCCATATTTATCACACTGCTGCAGTAGTTGGATTAATACTCTGCAGGAAGAAGCTGTAAACCCTATGATGCAGTCATCACAACCTGGTAGCATTTGCTGTTCACATGGAGGAATAACTTCATTTGCAGTGTTATGGCGAATTTAAAAACAGTCACTGTTCTGTGTCACTTAATCTCACCTTTGTAGCCATGAGGAATTTGTTCCAATCTTCTTTGTTGGCTGCTTTATCCACAGACGAGAACTCAATCTTACTTCTCAGAACAGGGTAGCCTGGAGACAGAAACCCCACAGGATAAGGAGTTTACTATATATATATATATATATATATATATATATATATATATATATATATATATATATATATATATATATATATATATATATATATATATATATATATATAGTAAACTCCTATATATACACACACACACACACACTCTTGTATCCATTTTATCAAAAAAGTGTATATCTGTGTGTGACTTTGTGTGTGCTTTACCAGTCAGAATGCATGGCAATGAGCGAAGGCCAGTATTGGCGGCCACCAATGAGGCCTCGTACGAGTTCCTCTCATCACGTGGCAGAACCTGCTCCAACCGATGATCCATGGACACCATCAACACCCAATCACGGATCTGTTCCCGCTCACTATCCTGCAACACAAACACACACACACACACACACACACACACACACACACACACACACACACACACACACACACACATACAGTAAAATACTAAAACTGTGAGGAATAATTTTAGTGTATTTCATTTCATTTCACTCCTATTTTTGACTAGTGAATGTGACATCTTACAGTAACGCATAATTTGGTGGGAACTGGTACTTCAAACGGAATGTCTGTGTCCATGAAATCAGAGTGATCCACAGCGTCTAGAGTTCCCTCATCAATGGCCTGGAGGCAGATGATAAAACAGAGCTTTTTACAGATCACTGAAAAGACTAAATATATTTATTCTCTCTTACTCAATGTAACAATAACCAAGATTCCTTCATGTTTATTTCACAATGAGCCGAAATTGATCACTTACATCACACAGATCCAGGAAGTGATTGAGAAAGATAAAGGCCATGTTCTCCCAGCCAACAGCCTGCCAGGGTAAGAAAATGGCACATTCAATTACGTTATTGTTCAATTATGTTATTGTTATATGTTTATTATGTTTATCTAATGGGATTAAAATGAGTGAAGTAAGGGTTATTCTTCAGAAATTGTTATATGCAGCAGGTCAGTGATTATGGAGAAGTGGACTGTGGACTCTGGTTCTCACCCTGCAGGCCAGCCCCGCCTCGTAGAACGCTTTGTCTGCAGGAACAAGCTCGGTGTGCCGCAGCAAGGACACCGACAGCTTGGCCACCACCACGATCTGAAAATAAACAGCAAAACAAAGAGAATAATGTCAGGACAATTGATAATGTGTTGGGAAAAAAAGGAGGATTATAAAGTAATTCTTAGACTTAGGCATCATGTACCAGTCAATTTTGACCTGGTGGTGAGATGTTCCCTAATACATTCATTCATTTCCCTGTGTGTTTAAGCTTTTTTTATTTTCTAATATACTCAAAGTAATCTGCACTGTAAGTCAATCTTCCTTGCAACACATGACCAGCCTCATCTGGCTTTTACCTGCCAACACGTCATCTACACACACTCAAACACTAATACATCTACATCAGTTTGTAAAAGGATGATTCCATACTGGCCTTGTGGTGCATTCAGGTGCACCTTGAAAACACTCAAATCCATACTCAAACAGGCACGAAGGTTTAAAACTGGAAAGGTAATATTTTCCTACTTTGATAGAATATGTCATTACTCTGCTCTTCTTCTTACTACAGAGTTGCAAATCATCAAAGATGAACCATTTTAAACAATCTTATCAAATTCTCATTAGCTCAAACACTGAGTATCCTCTATCTAAGCAGGATAACATTTACATGAAACGCTTTCTGCCTCTAAGTGTTTCTTTGCTGTAGTGTACCAGCTGCTCGGCTCCTTTAGCCGCAGATCTCGTAGCATAGTAATGAGCGATGAGCAGCATCTGTTCAAAGTCCTTGTGAGTTGGAGAATTGTCTTCGGCTGACTTGGACATGTTCTCACACTGAAAAAAACAAACACAACACAAGTTAATTTACACACTTTCCTCTGCAGTAGACGGTTGTATTCAGTCTGTCTGAGGTTGTTCTACCAGCTGCAGCAGGAAGTTGCGAAGGTCAGCCCATAGGCGGTACATCTCCAGTCCGTCAGTGTCGGGAAGGTTAATGAGGTCCAGAAACAAACGTTTGTAGATGTTGAAGTTCTGGAAGTTAAAATGGTGACATGCATTTAAAAGTTAGATGGTTTTGTTCTGGCAAATACATATATAGGCATGTATAGAAGAGTTCTAGCATATTTTGGACAGATATGTTTTAAAAATTTTTGTCTTACAAACCTATTTTGTATAGACTTGTTAAGAATTTTTATGCATTATTTCACCTTTACTGGCTGTTAGCAATATGTAGAAATTTATGTTTTGACAATTCAGTTGCTTGTGTGTGTGTGTGTGTGTGTGTGTGTGTGTGTGTGTGTGTGTACCTGAGGATTAGGGGGTACTCCGTGCTGTATGTAGAGCTGTAGGGCCTTCGGAGCGTCTTCCTCCTTGATGAGGTGAGTGGCGTACAGTGCCACGTATTTATGGAGGATCTTAAAGTTCTGACAACAATCAAACATTACAGGCTTAAAAAAAGAGATTAACCACTGATCCTGGAGCCTTTTGGGGCCATTTTTATGACCAGAACCCCAGACTACACGAAAATAAAATTGTGATAAAGTTCATTATTATCCATAATGAAATGATAAAAATAAAACTTTCATATATTTGAGATTTATTTCACGCGAAACTAAAATGTGTTAGGTCTTTTATTGTTTTAATACTGATGATTTTGGCATACAGCTCATGAAAACCCCAAATTCCTATCTCAAAAAAATTTGCATATCATGAAAAGGTTCCAGCCATTACTACATCTACAAGGCACCTCAGTGTCTGTGGGATAGAAAAAGTGTTGCAGAGAACGCTGCACAATGAGAAGAGGTGACCGGACCCTGAGGAAGATTGTGCAGAAGGGCCGATTCCAGACTTTGGGGGACCTGCAGAAGCAGTGGACTGAGTCTGGAGTAAAGGCATCCAGAGCCCCCGTGCAAAGGCGTGTGCAGGAAATGGGCTACAGGTCAAGCCACTTTTGAATCAGAAACAGCGGCAGAAGCGCCTGACCTGGGCTACAGAGAAGCAGCACTGGACTGTTGCTCAGTGGTCCAAAGTACTATTTTCGGATAAAAGCAAAGTTTGCATGTCAATCGTGAATCAAGGGGCCAGAGTCTGGAGGAAGACTGGGGAGAAGGAAATGCCAAAATACCTGAAGTCCAGTGTCAATTACCCAGAGTCAGTGATGGTCTGTGGTGCCATGTCAGCTGCTGGTGTTGGTCCACTGTGTTTTATCAAGGGCAGGTTCAATGCAGCTAGCTATCAGGAAATTTTGGAGCACTTCATGCTTCCTTCTGCTGAAAAGCTTTATGGAGATGAAGATTTCATTTTTCAGCACGACCTGGCACCTGCTCACAGTGCCAAAACCACTGGCAAATGGTTTACTGACCATAGTATTACTGTGCTCAATTGGCCTGCAACTCTCCTGACCTGAACCCCATAGAGAAGCTGTGGGATATTGTGAAGAGAAAGTTGTGAGACGCCAGACCCAAGACTGTGGATGAGCTTAAGGCTGCTATCGAAGCATCCTGGGCCTCCATAACACCTCAGCAGTGCCACAGACTGATTGCCTCCATGCCATGCCACATTGAAGCAGGCATTTCTTCAAAAGGATTCCTGACCAAGTATTAAGTGCATAATTATTTGAAGGTTGACTTTTTTTTGTATAAACAAATCTTTTCTTTTATTGGTTGGATGAAATATGTTAATTTTCTGAGATAGGGATTTTTGTTTTTTCTTTACTTTTTTGTCAAAATCATCAATATTAAAACAATAAATGGCCTGAACTACTTCAGTTGTGTGTAATGAATCTAAAATATATAAATGTCTAATGTTTATCAGTGCGTTACAGAAAACAATGAACTTTATCATAATATGCTAATTTTTTGAGAATGACCTGTATTTTTAAAGTAATGTACCTGTTTTGATGCTGTCTCTAGACATTTGTCCCACTGGCCTCTCTCTGCATACATGTCCAGAGCTGCCATGACATCCACACCCACCAGCTAAACACACACAGAAACACACATACAACAGTTAAGTTAGGTGACATTTTTACTCATCACCTTCATATAACTGAGAAGTATAAACTAAATAAAACAACTTTCAGGCACTGAAAGCTTCAAGTTCAGTAGTTTAAATGATTTGTGTATTTGTGAGTTGTTAAATACATTGTTGAATGCAACAAACTTAAATCTTAAACCAAACCTTTTTTCAGTTTCTTTAAGAGACTGTTAGACATGATGGCTTCCTACCAGTGACAACATGGATAGTTAGGTCTATAACATGTTGATGGATGCAATGTGTAACTGTACCTACCGAGTCCACTTTGCCTTGGTTCTTGAGGTGCTCTTTGTACTTCTGGTCCACATAGTCCTCGTACCTGAGCAATGATATTTCAAGTTTTATAAATTCATGAAATTCAAAGGATATTAAATAAGGTGGCAGCGTGTGCAGGAAACAGCGAGTCATGTTCAGCATGTCACTCTTAGAGAAAATTAAAAACATAATAATGATTTATAAAACAGAAAAACTTCTACTGCAGGTGGAGAGTGCAGAAGTGCGCACGTGTGTGTGTGTGTGTGTGTGTGTGTGTGTGTGTTAAACCTTGGCTCGTGGTCCTTGGCGACTCTCTTGGCTTTGTTCCACTCTTCACCCTCTATGAAGACATCGATTGCCTCTTTGAACAGGTCCATGTTCAAGTAAACCTCAGCAGCCTTGAACACACACAACCACAAAAGCAACCTCAACAGTTTGAAACACTTCAATTTCCTTATTTATCCATTTGCGCGTGTGTTCACTCACAGCGTTGTACTTCCTCAGCTGTGTGAGGCGAGGTCCGACCACCTGGATCACCTCCACTGCTCGCTCTCCACCCAGGAACTTGATGGACAATTCTGCTGCCTGGAAACACAAAATGTACACAACACACAGGCTTTAACAGGGTCCACAATAACATGGTGTTTAAGAATAAATTAAAAGAGGATAATGGGAAAACAGATAAAAACAAAGTGTTAAAATGAGAACAAATCAATAAAAAGAACCTCTAAAAAAGAGATAAGGAGGTATACAAGGGGAGGAGACAATGAAATATGTTCACCCTTGTTCCATAGATGTTATATAAACCTATGATATAAGTTACTGGCACACCAGGAAATGAAACCTTCAATTTGAAATTTTCTCTTTCTTTTTGCCACAAAGAAGTGTCATTTGCCGGTTTTATTTCAATTCCAAAAAGGAAAAAAACAAAAAAAATGGATATGATCAACCTTGTGACTCTTTACCCCCTTCAATATGCAGCAAATGTCTCCCTCTTGTGACTCTGAACACACCAGCACAACTAAACTGACTCAGAGTCACATCGCTGCCTGCTGAGAACAGGAAGTAACTGCAATGTGTCAAAAGTTATCTGACTAACAGGAAATTTACAGGGTGTGATCTCCACATCATGTGCAGCAACATGACATGTGATCAGCAGCTGGTCTCACGTCCCACCAGGCCGTGAGACTGCTGAACTCTCTCCCCTCCTCCCTCTCACCCCCAGCCCCAGCCAGAAGGAACACCAGGGTGGCAAACCAAGTCCACCTAAATTGACACTCTGCACATGCAAATATTTGCACACACTTGCTGCTGGTATATTTATATTTATATTTATATTTATATTTATATTTATATTTATATTTATATTTATATTTATATTTATATTTATATTTATATTTATATTTATATTTATATTTATATTTATTGTTATTACACTAGCCATTACATTACTACAACAACTACCTCATAATGCACATAGCTGGGACCATCAGTACTGTCTTGTTTTGTCTGTTTTGTCTTGTTGAATTTGTCCTTCCACACCCTACTCCTTATGACTTGTCTTGGGGTCCTCATGTCTTGTCCTGTCATACGTGTTTGTTTGTTCCTAGTTTAGTTTAGTAAGACTAGGCAAAAGTAGCCTTAAGCTACTGCACTTTACCATTGTAGTTTAGGATTGTCTCGTCTTGCACACCTGCACTTTGATGTTGTACATGTAAAACGCATAGGATAGTGAGAAACGCAATTTCGATTCCTTTGTATGTCAAGTACATGTGAAGAAAGTAACAATAAAATTGACTTCGACTTTGATCTCTAACGCCACCTAGTGACAAAGGAAGTGACCTACATTCTGAGGTCCGCTATGCAAAAGGAATGAAAATTTAGAGGCGTGTCAGTCCAACCCTGATTGCAGCTTTAAATATTATTATTTATAAATAAAAATATATTTTATTTTTATTACTATTGTTTAGGTTTTTTAGGTGTGGACTCCAAGAAGATAAGCTAAGTGGTTGACATATGAAGTTAAATTGAATACTTATAAAAATTAAATAAAAAGCTAAACAAACATGGTGAATATAGTGAATATTTTATTTGATACTTACTTACTTAATACTGTGTAGGAATGCATTCTTTGAACTTTAGTTCAGAATTAGCTAATTTACACAGATTGCTGACACGACTTTCTTCTCATTTATTCATTCAGCATCAGTGCATTAAACAGGTTAAAGCTCTGCATCAACAGACTTGAATGGGGAAGCAGAGAGTGGGTTGTTCCACTGCAGAGAAAGCGGCTCATTGGATGAATGCCAGTCTGGTCCTGCCCAGCAGATGCTGAGCATTACTGGGGATCTGTGGGGGACTGGGCGTGGCCTTGTCAAGCCTGGACACTGAACATCTGTGTGATGATTGGATAAGCTCTCTGAACCTGTGTCGCATTTTGAACAACGGAAAAATGTGAGAATCTGGGCTCTCTCTCAATGTTAACGCCCACCACAGATTTTCAAGTTTCTTTCTATTATCTTGATACAATTTGATGTGGAGACTTTACAAATCATCTTAGTGTCCATTTCTTTGTTTAAAAATGTTATATTAGCATCTCTTTTCTAGTGTTTTTGGACACTGTGACTTCTGTCACTCTGCACTCACTCTCCCCAACGAGCAGCGGCTGCAGCTGTGAGTCTCTGACATCACAAAGTACTCACAGGTGCTCACAGCCTTGCTGCAGCCATCCCTAGCAAGCAAGCTAACAAGGCTAAAAATTAACTTATGTGAAAGACCAGCATTCACCACTGTACAGTATCTGATAAATATCTGAAGCACGGTCTCACTCAAATTGCTATGCTTCTGCATGAGATTTATTTAATTTGGGTTTATAATTGGCGCTGGAAGGACCAGGTGCAGGAAAGGAAAAACTTACTTACCTTCATCCAGCATTTCTCCATCAGGGTTGTGTTGGAGTCATCCTTCACCTTGAGGTAACACTCCACAGCGCGTGAGTATTCAGCCGACTGCTCCCACTCCCTGGCCTGTTCAAGCAGCCCCTCCACGCCACTGAGCCCGCAGCAAAGACACAGCACACACACACACACACACACACAAGCATCTCATCATAGAGCTCTATATCTGATAATTACACAAACTGGTATATATATATACTTGGATTCTTTCATTACTTTGGATTTTTATCTACATGGAGTGTTGGGGTCTCCACCATGTTTCTACAATAGCCCTTAATAGGTTAAATAAACAGTGGCTCTAGTGTCATGCCATCATCAGCTATCATATGCATGGATACTCAGGTAGTTGCAATTAGCATCTTAACCACTAGATGCCTCCAGAAATATACAAACTGTACCTTTAAGAGTCCCATTCAGGCTGTAAGTAACACGTATTCTGATAATTCTGAAACAATGAAAGGATTAGTTGTGTTCAAAAGAGGGTGTAAAATGTTGATCAGTGTTTCCAAAACCTGAAGACTCAACATAAATGTTTTTTTTAGCCACTTTTGGACAAGAAACAGGGGCAGAAGCACCTGACCTGGGCTACAGGGAAGCAGCACTGGACTGTTGCTCAGTGGCCCAAAGTACTATTTTCGGATGAACATTCTTTTTTGGAGATTTGGGGATTTTTGTTTTTTCTTTACTTTTTTGCCAAAATCATCAATATTAAAACATTAAAAGGCTTGAACTACTTCAGTTGTGTGTAATGAATCTAAAATATATGAAAGTCTAATGTTTATCAGTACATTACAGAAAATAATGAACCTTATCACCATATGCTAATTTTTTGAGAAGGACAAAAGAAAATCATATCGACATTGAAAATAATCTAAATAACATATTCGTTCCCAGTGACTGATAGAGAAGTACAATAAAAAATGCAATATACACTTAAATCTAGGTTTCTTCTTTCAAACCAGAGCCCTGAGAAGGAGGGTATTTAAATTCCTCACCGGATGCCCTTCCTGGCCGTTTCCTTCTCGTACTCCTCCTGCAGCAGGGCCAGCTTGTTGGGAAGGTATTCCTTACAGATTCGCATCGCATCACTCCACATGTCTGCGTCCTAAGAGATGTACACGTACATATGTGGTGACTACACAAACACGTATCACCCACAAGTGCCAGAGAGTCTCCAATTTAATTCACGGGAAGAAATATGGATACTAGGATTTAAAAATACCTCTGTACAAGTTAGAGTATCACCTCAAGCTTTTAACTTCCACTATATGAAGTGTAATCACTTTTTGTTAAAAGAAAATATGTTTTATGTGTTGTATTGTCCCTTTAAGGATATTTTACAATGAAAATGGTCTGGATTGTTTATAATTTAGGGCACCGGGCAGGTCAAATAATCCACTTCCCAGAAAAAAAAACATTTCTTGGTTTGAAAGTTGTTATCAAAACAAGCTGAATTAAAAGAGGAGTAACAATAATTTCTTAAAGAATGTGAAGAGAAGAAAGTACAGATAATTGCACAAAAATGAGAATGAAATGAGAAGAAGAATGAAAAGAGTTGAAGTATAAAATGTTATCTGAAAAAGAATTACTCCAGCTATGTTTAGACAAAATATCTACTTGAGGAAGGTAACAATGTTTTTGTATTTTTAATACCTTGTAGTATTTGACAGCTAGCTCAGGCCTCTGTGCCCGGAGCAGAAAGGCTTCAGACATCTGGAAATTCTTCTGCTCGAAGCAGAACTTGGCTTGGTCAACGAGAACCTCAGACATGCTGGCGGGATCGTGACCCTCGGCCACTCGCTGCGCGTTGGCCCAGTCTTTGTTGTGGACATACCTGCACCATCACACAAAAACACCCAAGACAATACAACATGTCAGCTTGTTTTGGCTTACTTCATGACAGACATGTGAACTCTCAGCTCACTTAGAAATCTAAGGAGATGCTTTGAAACAGCTGATAGAAATGAGCCCAAAGCTGTATATAGATGCATTTGACTAATGACTATCCATCCATCCATCCATTTTCTATCCCGCTTATTCCCTTTCGGGGTCGCAGGGGTCTGCTGGAGCCTATCCCAGCGCATTTTATGGCGAGAGGCAGGGGGATACACCCCAGATGGTCGCCAGCCAATCGTGGGGCACACACACCATTCACACACCATTCACACACACACTCACACCTATGGGCAATTTAGATTTGCCAATTAACCTGAGCATGTTTTGTATTGTGGGAGGAAGCCGGAGTACCCGGTGAAAACCCACGCAGACACGGGGAGAACATGCAAACTCCACACAGAAAGGTCCCAGACCCAGGCCCCAAGGCGGTCTTGAACCTGCGACCTTCTTGCTGTGAGGCAACAGTGCTACCCACTGCTCCACCGTGTCGCCCAGACTAATGACTAATACTTGGCAAATACTTTGTTACTTTACTTAAGTAGAAATTTTGGGCATCTATACTTTACTGCAGTAGCTTTTTTCCAATGACTACTTACTTCTACTCCTTACATTTGATCCTTATTACTCCTCTTTCATTCCGGCTTGTTTTCATGACAGCTGTTGAGCCAAAAAGTGATTTTATATGCTATAAAGTGGATTATTTGACCTGCTCTGTGCCTTAAATCATACCCAATCCTCTATTCACAAGACCTTTTAAGGGACAATATAACACATTAAACATATTTTTCTCCTGTCAAAAAGTGATTACAGCTCATTACTTTGACTTTTATACTTTAAGTAATTTTAAACCAGAACTTCTACAATTTTGAGTTGATCAACCTCTATAAAGGTAATTTAAATTGTAGTAGTATCTGTACTAATGTATTAAAAGTGAAAACTTTTGACACCTCTGCCTTTTTTTCAATAACAGATGATTTAACAGCCTGATATAAATCTAAACGTAAAGAGTCCTCATCAGATGATGTTTTTATTACTAAGCTAAACAACAAGTTTGTCTTCTTCATTACTCACATGAGCACAGCTTCTTTGGGTTTTCCTGCTTTGATGAACTCAACTTCAGCCTCTGGAAACTTTCCCTGGAAGAGGAAGTGACAGAAGTTGGCATCTATATTATTTACAAGAATGCTGCAAATAGGTCAAAAGCTTCCATGATGTACCTCATCCTCCAGATATATGGCATGTTTGAGGTGGATCTCTGGGATCTTCTCTTTACACGAGAGACGAGCCAGATCAAACGCAAACTCAAACGATCTGGAGAAAAGAGACATTGCAGAAAATCTTTACCTGCAGACTTAATATCATTGCCCTAATAAAATAATAGTCTAAGCCTTTTTTCATGAAAGTAAGTTTTTGGCTTTCATCATCTCTTGATGCTGCTGCCACATCTGGTAAAATCATCCTAATCCTGAGTTGAAAGGATCAGACTCTTTAGGTCCTAACAGACAATGGACATTTTTACCCAAGTCAAAGCCTTTTGCCTAAGTCAGAATAAAATGCCTTGATTTAGGTAATTTAACAAGCTTTAATGATGATGACTGCTTCAAGAAACCCTAAACATTTTTTTTTTTTTTTTACAAATTTCATACGATATACTTAAAGAAAGAAAGATAGAGTAGAGAGTATATTGGATGAAGGGATGATAATTTATCTGAGGAGATGCAGCTTACAGGTTGTTTGAGGCGCATTCGATGGCATGTTCTAGCAGACCAAACTTGTTGAGCAGCTTGACGGCTGCCTCTCCACTCAGGCTCCTGGCCCACAGGTAGGCCACCTGCTTCTGAGCACCTGCACCTCCATGGCTCTTAGCCACCTGACACACAGACACACACACACACACACACACACACACACACACACACACACACACACACACACACACACACACACACACACACACACACACAAATAAACACACACATACACACACACACAAACATGAAACAATTTGGATGATTAATTGAAGATGTGTCAAATGAGTCATTGATTCAAACACTTATTCAAGTAGAAGATGATGATATATGAAACATGTATCATTTTGTTGAATTGTGTATATTTTATATATTTTTTTTATTATTTTCTTTTTTCAATTTGATTTGAAGTTTTGTTCTGAATAGTTTTGTTGTAGCACTGCAGAGAAATGTTGCCATTAATAAGCTTCTAGATTTTTAAGGTTTTGGTTATGTAAAATGGACACACATTTTACACCAACAGCTACAACAAAAATCACTATTAAGCAGGAGCCAAGCAAGCTGTGTTTAAGGATGATCGATTTTGCTGTGCTCACAAATAGGTTTTGTTGGGTTTTTCTATTTAATGTTTTTACAAATTTGGATCAATTCATAATCATTTAACATGGCTGCAGGGCTCATAACAATATTCAAGTAGGGAAGGATCTTTTTTGGCTTTGTTAGCCTGTTAAGCTAACTAGCTAACAGTCTAGCTCACTAACAGTGCCTGTGACTACTCTGTGATGTCAGAAGCTCCCCGCTGCATGGCTGCGTGTTGGGGAGAGTAAGGGCAGAAAGACCCTCGAGATGCTCAGCATCCGATGGGCGGGACAAAACCCAACATTTATCCAATGAGCATTGAGTTTCAATACAGCTCTGTGCCCATCCAGGTCTATCGATGCTGATAGTGATGAGCCTTGCTCCCTAACAAGAGCCAGCTTTTACAACTCCCAAATGTCTCTTCATTTATCATCACTCTGATTGTTATATTTTAACCTAATTTAGCAATTAATTGGTATAATGGTGAGATAATTTCCATTACTGTTACATTGATGTTACAACACATCACATATACAGATTTATTGTAGACCAGCATTCAGGAAATCCAGATGTCTCAGCTTGGATGGACTGATCCGCGTTATTCACTCTGTTATTATCACTAACGTTTGCGGATGAACAAGCTCTTACAGATATTTTCATTTTACAAATTATGCACTCAGCTTTGCAGTCCCCAACATCATTGAAATGCAGCCAAATGCTGCTTTGTTTTCTTTCTTTCACTCCTGACCCGCTTGATCTCCAATACTCGTCCATCTCTGTCTCCATTGCCTGTCACTGTCACACCGCGGTGAAGTTTGTCCTGTCTTGGGGTTTTTGTCTTGTCACTTCCTGTTTTATTTTGAAAGTCTAACTCTCCTCTCGTTTCAGGTCACTTGCCCTTCCTCATGTGTCACCGGTCTGATTGTCTGCCCCGCCCTGATTGTTTCCACCTGGTTCCAATTACCTTGTGTATATATTGTCTGTGTCTCCCCTTGTATTGTGCCGAAGTGTTTCGTCCCGTGCGTTCACCCAAGCCTTTCGAAACCCTCTAGTCACAGTCCTTGTTGCCTTGCCTTGCCTGTTGTGCTGTCCTCTTCGGAGCGATTTCTTGTTGTAGTTTCATGCCTGTCGTGCTGTCCTCTTCGATTTTTTGTTATAGTTTTCGTTAGTCATAGTCCTTGTTGCCTTGCCTGTCGTGCTGTCCTCTTCGGAGCGATTTTTTGTTATAGTTTTCATAGCCTTAGTCTAGATAGCTAATTGTAGATTTTCAGCGTTTTTGCAGATCGTTTAGTTTCTCCCCCTAGTCATAGTCATAGTCTAGTCCTTTATAGTATAGTGATTTATAGCCATAGATATTTCTCCCCCTAGTCATAGTCATAGTCTAGTCCTTTATAGTATAGTGATTTATAGCCATAGATATTTTCTTTGTATTTTGTCATAGCCCTCTTTTGCTCCCTGTGGAAGAGGTTGCCTATTTATTAATAAAACCCGCTGTTCCACTCCGCATCTGAGTCCTCTTTTTGAGTCCCGGCCTGACAGTACACTTCGGCCAGTATGGACTCAGCGGAGAGAGAACAGCTCACGGCAGACCTGCGAGCCCAGGAGGCCCGGCTCTCCCGTCAGGAGGAATTCCAGACCGCCCTGGCCTCCCAGATGGCGCTCCTATCCTCGCAACTCCAGGGTCTGCACGATCACCTAGTGCAGACGAAGGCAGCACCTGAGCCTCCAGTAGTGGCGCCCACCAACCCAGTGAATCCCGTTCCATCGATGACGGTAGTGGGAGCAGCATGTGAGTTAGCTCCACCAGCCCGATTCTCTGGCGAACCGGGCTTATGCAAGACCTTCCTCATTGACTGTTCATTACATTATGAGCTAAACCCCCAGGCTTTTCCCACTGACCGATCAAGGATTGCCTTTATGATTTCCCACCTGGCCGGGAGAGCCAAGGCTTGGGCTTCGGCAGAGTGGGCCCGAGACTCCCCGGTTTGCAGTTCTTTTTCGGAATTTGAACAGACTCTAGAGAGGATTTTTGACCCTGTCACGACTAACCGGGAGAAGGCTCAGGAGCTGAGCGGGCTGAAACAGGGCAATAACTCAGTTTGTGACTATGCCATCCAGTTTCGCACCTTATCAGCGGGGATTGGTTGGAATATGACAGCCCTATATGATGTGTTTTTAAAGGGATTGGCAGCTCCGATCCAGGACCTCCTGGTTCCTCTGGATCTACCCACGGACCTCGACTCACTCATCGCCCTCGCAATCCGGACGGATAACCGAGCCCGCCAGCTCAGGCAGCTACGCACTGCGACAACCCCGCCGATGGAAGGGTCCATACACCCACCAACACCAGGTTGGCCGGTAACCCGTCGATCATCACCAGAGCCGCGTCACTGTCATCCTCCAGAAGAAGACGAAGAACCCATGCAGCTGGGGAGAGCCCGACTATCGCCGAAGAAACGACGGAGACGGCTACAGGAGGGTCGCTGTTTCTACTGCGGGGAACCCGGCCATCTCGTCGCCACCTGCCTTGCCAAGAAGAACCTGGTGGTGAGAAACTTCAAGGGTGCAAGCACCCCACCATGTACTCTCACTACCGTCCAGGTAAAACACCACACCACCATTGAGCTTAACGCACTCATAGACTCGGGGGCGGACGAGAGCCTGATAGACGGGCGCTTTGCGGAACAACTGGGCCTCGAAATAGAACTTTTAGCTAAGCCCATCCGCGCTAAAGCTCTTAATGGACAGGACCTTTTCACCGTCACACACATCACAGCACCTCTCAGATTGATCATCAACAACCACCAGGAGAGCATTCGTCTGTATGTAGTCAAGTCACCCTCTCAGACTCTCATTTTAGGACAGCCATGGTTACACCGCCACAATCCCCACATAGATTGGAGATCAGGGGAGATCCTGAGGTGGGGAGCGGACTGTGTGAGGGTCTGTATGAAACTCCCACGGCAAGGAAAAGAGGTCACAGGCAATAGACAGATTTCTGCTAACTCCGTCACAGACCCCAATGACCCTGAGCCTGTTGCCAAGGATCCAGAAACGATCCTCCCACGTACATGTGTGGTTGGAGCTCTGACCTGGCAAATAGAAAATGAGGTTAAGCAGGCTAATGGTGAGGCTCCGTCACCCAGTGGGTGCCCAGAGAACCGTTTGTTTGTCCCGGCTTATATGCGCCCACAGGTGATCCATTGGGCCCACACCTCACTGCTTTCCTGCCATCCGGGAGTTAGAAGGACAATGTTCGCTATCTCCCGGAGGTTCTGGTGGCCCTCCATGGAGCCGGAGGTCCGGGAGTACGTAGAGGCATGTTCGGTCTGCGCCCTGAACAAGACGTCCTCCGGGTCACGCATGAGCCTGCTGCAGCCACTCCCCATTCCCTCCAGACCATGGTCCGACATCTCGGTGGACTTCGTCACGGGGCTTCTGGTCTCCCAAGGTAACACCACGGTCCTCACCGTGGTGGATAGATTCTCCAAGATGGCTAGATTCCTTGCTTTGCCTAAACTGCCCTCCGCCAAAGAAACGGCGGAGATCATGATGAACAATGTTTTCAAGGTTCACGGATTTCCCAAGGACATTGTGTCAGACCGGGGCCCCCAGTTCGTCTCCAGGTTCTGGAGGGAGTTCTGTCGACTCGTCGGAGCGAGAACCAGCCTGACCTCAGGTTATCACCCGGAGGCCAACGGCCAGACCGAACGCCTCAACCAACAACTGGAAACCGGCCTCCGGTGTCTGGTCTCTCAGAATCCCTCGACATGGAGCCAACACCTGGTCTGGGTCGAGTATGCCCACAACCTACTGCCCACCTCAGCCACGGGTATATCACCGTTTAAATGCGTATTTGGTTACCAACCTCCTGTGTTCCCAGACAATGAGCAGGAGGTGTCTGTCCCCTCCGCCCATGCCATGGTTCGCCGCTGCCACCGCATCTGGGCAGCTGCCAGGGAGGTCCTAATTCGCCAAGGGGACCGGGTCAAGAAAACTGCAGACCGCAAGAGGCGACCCGCCCCAACTTACCGGCCAGGCCAGAGAGTGTCGCTTCCCGCCAAGGAGAGCCCGATGGTCTCAACCGCCGCCCCTCCACCGCCCCCAGAAGTGATAGACGGCGGTCCGGTCTACAAGGTCAAGCGGTTACTGGCAGTTCGCAAACGGGGCCGAGGAAAACAATATCTGGTGGACTGGGTAGGATATGGTCCGGAGGAGAGGCAGTGGGTCCCGGCGCGTTATATCCTAGACCCTACACTCATCACAGACTTCCACAGGGACCACCCTGACCAGCCTGGGCCGTCAGGAGTCGGCCCTAGAGGGGGGGGGTACTGTCACACCGCGGTGAAGTTTGTCCTGTCTTGGGGTTTTTGTCTTGTCACTTCCTGTTTTATTTTGAAAGTCTAACTCTCCTCTCGTTTCAGGTCACTTGCCCTTCCTCATGTGTCACCGGTCTGATTGTCTGCCCCGCCCTGATTGTTTCCACCTGGTTCCAATTACCTTGTGTATATATTGTCTGTGTCTCCCCTTGTCTTGTGCCGAAGTGTTTCGTCCCGTGCGTTCACCCAAGCCTTTCGAAACCCTCTAGTCACAGTCCTTGTTGCCTTGCCTTGCCTGTTGTGCTGTCCTCTTCGGAGCGATTTTTTGTTGTAGTTTCATGCCTGTCGTGCTGTCCTCTTCGGAGCGATTTTTTGTTATAGTTTTCGTTAGTCATAGTCCTTGTTGCCTTGCCTGTCGTGCTGTCCTCTTCGGAGCGATTTTTTGTTATAGTTTTCATAGCCTTAGTCTAGATAGCTAATTGTAGATTTTCAGCGTTTTTGCAGATAGTTTAGTTTCTCCCCCTAGTCATAGTCATAGTCTAGTCCTTTATTGTATAGTGATTTATAGCCATAGATATTTCTACCCCTAGTCATAGTCATACTCTAGTCCTTTATAGTATAGTGATTTATAGCCATAGATATTTCTCCCCCTAGTCATAGTCTAGTCCTTTATAGTATAGTGATTTATAGCCATAGATATTTTCTTTGTATTTTGTCATAGCCCTCTTTTGCTCCCTGTGGAAGAGGTTGCCTATTTATAAATAAAACCCGCTGTTCCACTCCGCATCTGAGTCCTCTTTTTGAGTCCCGGCCTGACAGTCACTGCCTGGACTGAAGAATAGCCACTAGTCATTTTGCCCGTTATGTGACCCATATAGACCAATGATCAATAGAGTCAGTCCCTATGATGCTCTCGGGTCTCCCATCATGCCTCAGGCGCAATGTGAGAACTTTCAAATCACGAAAAAAAACCCTCACCTTGGAGGAGTTAATTCACTTTGCCGACCAAAATGAAATACATTCAGAGGAAACTAACAAACAGCCTTGCTCACAGCATGGCCAAACTGCATCACACAGCTTTGTGGCATGCTGAAGAAAGAGACTTCTTCAGAACTTTTGTAATTGTTAGAAAGGTTTTTGACAGATAAAAAGTCTAGAGAATAAAAGTAATTAAGAAGGTTATAGCTGTGGGTCTAATGGAAAATAGACTTTTAGGTTGTGTTGGATTTTGGATGGCCAGTGGCCACTGGTAAAAAAAAAATCAGCTGCTGAGGGGCAGCACCTCACCCAGGTCTATTATACATCCCTGGTCAATGCCTCCCTGACCTGTACCACTACTCTCATTATTCCCAGAGTCTGACCGCCTTCCTTCTTTCACATAATGGTACAAGCGTTGCTTGTCATTGCATGTGAACAGGACTGAATGACTGATGTGGCCACATGGTGTACCCATCCAAATGAACTAAAGTCTAATGCATTCCAGCACATTATTTAGTCATAAAATGTAAACATATTTGACTTATATTTCACTAATTTTTGACATATCAAGAGAAGTTGAGCTTCCCTTGCAGCGTTAGAGCAATCCCACTGGTAGAAGAGAATCTTCCATACCCTGTAGGCCTCCTCCCACATGTCATGGGCTCGGTACATGTGGACAGCAGCCTTCCACTCTTCAGCCTCCATGAAGTGATATTCTGCCTCTGAGAACCTGGATTCAGCCTCCAGCTCCTACAGGACACCCAAAGGCAGTACAACAATTCTTATTATATTTTATTTAATGAGAAAAACTATGAAAGTAAATATTTCTAGCACAAATTCATCTATAGTAATAGATAATAACAGCACTTAAGAAAAGTTGAATGCTAATATGTATGTTTCATATCTTTTCAGCACATTTTCTATTATAAAATTTCTGTGGACAACACCTTTTAAAAGCACTAACTGATATAATTCCTGCAATTATTTATCCATTTGTATTACTTCTGAGCTGTGAAAACCAACCTCGCAGTTAATAAACGGCAGACACTTGTCTTGGGGACATTTTCAAAATATTGTTATATTTCACAATAGCTTAACTGTTTTTTCTAATATTAAAATTATGATTTTTGGAGGATTCTTACAGTTTTGAAAAGTCTTCCCTGGTTATATTTGAGATTTTAATTCACTGCTTTGCTCAACAGTAGAGCTGCAACTATCAAACAATTTTGAATTTTGATTATTCTATCTAATATTTAAACCATTATTTAATAGTTGTTTGGTTCATAAAATGGTGAAAAATGTGGTCACTGTTTCCCAAAACTGAAGATTCCACCAGATTCCATCTTTTCTTTAGCAATACATGCTTCCTGCACTGCACTAGTATAATAAAAAGCAGTTTGTGGATCACTGTTAGGCACAAAGGAATAAGATTTATGACGTTTTGGATATACACACACAATACTTGACAGTTGGATCATCAATTAAGAGAAATTTAAGAGAAAATTAGCAGCTGTATATTTACGTCTATTTTCTTAAACTATGAGATTTCTTTGGCGGATCGTACCTTGGCCAGGTGGAGGTGTGTCTCTGTCAGCAGGTCGGGGTGATGTTTGGCCACCATGCGAATTACGTCATCAAACATCCGGTTCTTCTTATACATGGTGATGGCCAGATCGGGCTGCTTCACTGTGGCAAACAGCCTGCAGCGACACAGACTCACATTTCACACAATTTTGTTTTCCCAACTGTCCAACTGCCAAAAATGTGATTTTCTTTCAGAAAGTGCATTACTTGCCTATAATCACTTGTAATTCTCATATGTTATATTTAAGGGTTGATTCTTTCTCTCTATTTTAGTTGACTCACTCACTAATACCTGTCCAAAACTTTTAATGGGACAATGCGACACATAAACTGCAAAATATCTTCCAAAAAGTGATCACAGTATATTTTGACTGACAGGCAACTGATTTTTTCATTAATTTTTACTTATAAGGTGAAGAACATGAATACTTTTTACACCTCTGGGTGTGACTGCAATTTCCCACACAGAGTAAAGGGTCAGCGCATGTTCTCTTTTTTTCTTCAACATATTACTATAAATATAGTTGACCTGCATTTACCTCTCAGCTTCCTTGAATTTGCCATCTCTCTCAAGCTCCTGAGCTCTGCTGAGATACAGAGCCATAACTTCCTCCTCTGTCATACACTTCACCGCCAGCTGTGGGAAAACGACACCATTGCTAATTTTTATTCAATCTGAATATATTGATATTCAGATTGAATATCAATATGTTTTACAGAGGTTAGTAAAAGCAGAGAAAAGTACATATCAGCCTCATTTTACGTCGTGTGTGTACATTGTGTCAATACTGACCTTGTGAGCCTCCTCCCAGCGTCCTGTGGCAGTATACATCTCTATGGCATCTTTAATGCGATCTCCCTTCACAAAGAGCTGCTCTGCTACCTGGCCATCAACACACAATGAAACAGGGAGGGATTCCAGGATCAGAGGTTCAGGTGCCAGGAAAGATGCATTTTACTGTTTTGAACATTTTAAAGCAATTTCACTCCCATATATAGGGATATATATAGTGACCACCAAAATACAAAAAATGAATTTTAGACTTTTTTTTAGGAAAATTGTTTTTGAAATGTAAAACACAAAATACAAAAAGAAATAGACTAATTTATTGTTTGTCTCTGCCTTTTTCCTGCTTGTCTGTGTTATATACCACAAATACATAAATAGAAAAAAGAAAAGTGTTTGAAATCTTGAAGCTCTTGTATTTCAGTTGTTTCCACCAAGTACTGTGCGCTTTTTTGACGCTTTTCTAGCTTCTTCAAAAGATATTAAAAAAGCCTATCAATAAATATGTGTTCATATTGATCAATATCAATAATTCTTGATGAGTTTCCTTTTATGCTTAATGACCTACTTTTTATAAGTAAATGTGGAGGTGAACAATATAACTATAACATATATTGATTAAAGAATTTTATATCAGTGGATAACATTTACTGATCATTTTCTATCATTAACTATTTTTAATAAAGGCTGAATGTAAATACTTTAGATTATTTGTCATTTGTTAAATAACTGACTGTTTGAATTAATGATCTTATATAATATTTATTATTGATCCATTATCAAGGGAAATATGAGGTTTATAAGCCAAGGAGGAGCAGCATTGATTTTTTTTTTTTTTACACAAACCTTTAGTGAAACAATCATGTATAATATTATATCATTATTAAATTAAATTTTGTCTTTTTATAGTAGGAACATGAAGTTCAGTATCTTTAGTGTGTCTTAAGTGTGTATCTTTAAACCACGTGTGGCTCTGGACCTGTGGTAACCGGGTATAACCGATAACCTCAGTGGTTTTAATTTCCTATTCTATTGATGATGTGGATATTGATTTTATATACTCATAATGTTTTATTTCCCAGGTCTAGGACATAGAGTAAAAAAAACTCTAAATTTTAGGGATTCATTCCAAAAAAGGTGTAGAAAGGCCTCCACATACAGTACTAAAAACACATATGAGCCTGTTATTATTGCAATATAAAACATTGTTCTGCTGAGGGAGGAACTTAAGAAAGGAAGAACTTAAAAGAGGAACTATATTCCACTGCATTGAATAGTTTATGCAACAGAAGTATGCCCTGCCGCTGTCGTCTTCGTTCTGATAAAAAACTGTCTCGTCACTGTTTTTGTCGGATGCGTTCTCTTTTGCTGGGATCACAGGTGTGTGAGCTGCCTTTAGTGTTTTAGTTTGAATTGTACTACAGGAGCGGCAAAGCAGAAAGTTTGTTATCTTAAGTACTTTTATGAAAATATGCCCATAGACTGAAATAGCCTGCGTCTTCAGAGGCTGTTCGGCTGAGCTCATCAGAATAAAGTGGAGCTTGTCGCTTCCTTCTCGTCTCCATTGTTGAAATCTATGCCTGAATTTTCCCTTTTCAGCAGCACTGGTTTACAGGCAACTATTGTTACGACCCTCCAACCCATCCCAACCCCATATAAAGGAAACACAAGACTTGAGAATCGCAGGGACTGAATTGAAGCTGATGCTCTGACTTTGTGTGTATGTGTGTATATTTGTGTATATATACATCCTATAGAGATGTGAAGAAATAAATTGCCTTCTTCCCCTCCTTTGGCTGATTATCTTGCTGTTGTGTGAAACCTTCAATTTAGAGTTTATGCCTCAGTGAATAACACAAGATTTCATGTGGTGTAAAGGTAGATGTTAATATGTGTTGGAATATAAGGGAAACACACAGCTCCTATTCAGGAATGGAGCCTTACAGCCAACCACCAGGACTCCTGCAAAGTGTGATGTCACAGCTATTATATAATTTACAGTAATTCAAATCAACCAATCAGATGGGAGGCTCATTAATATTAATGAGACAGACACAAAGTGACCTGTTCTTATAGATCTGCTGAGAGAAGCTTGAGAGTTGAGATGTTAAACTATACTCATATGATTTTTGTTTTTCAAAATCACAAATATATTGTTTGTGACATCACAATGTCAAATAAAACATGGGACCTTTAACATAAAATTCATGTGCATCTTCAACAACTGAATGTTCTATTTATATTCTGCATACACAGCGAGTCCTCAAAAGCTATGAGGGCTGCAACTATCTATTTTGATAATAAATTAATAATTAAATACTTGATTAACCTTTTTATTAATTGATAGATTAATAGTGTCAGAATAGTCACTAGTTGCAGTCATAATGATGATGAACAGTGATATGTTTGTTCTTGTTAGTAATTATTGCTCATTAGAGCTGCATCATCTGTATTGATTATTGAAATGATTAATCCAATAAAATGTCAATCATTGTTTACTAAACCTGAAGAGTTAATGTCTTTGATTAATAGAATTTGATTGAAATGATCAATTTAAATGAACAAGGCTGCAGCTTTATTGCTGATCATCCCATGGCCAGGTCATAGATAAGCTCTTTGCTTCGATTTAATATCAATTCCTCTCATATTGATCCCTCTCACCTCATAGTCCTGCATGGAGGCGTAGTACTGAGCGATCTTTACGTAGTACACCCTGGCTGATGGATCTTCCTGTAACTCCAGGATGTGGACGGCTTTCTTCCACTGGCGAGCTGCGATGGCTGCCTCGATGGCCTTCATGGAGCAGCTGCAGGGAGGCGAGAGAGAAACAACACGTTTCAGCATATACGTAGGCGATTTGCATTTGTCCAGATCTCATGAAAAAAGCAGGAACTCTGGATTGGGTTTTATTGTTATATGGGTCAGTGACAAACAATAGTTGGCAAGATGAGAAAGTCAAAAACATTTTGAAGTACAGTTTCAAAAGCATTCATCACGTCTCTCTTAATGTACATTTTGTGTTCATGTTGGTTTCATATCATTTAAATATATTACTTTTTTGCTTTGTTTTTTCACAAAAAATTATTATTTTGTGCAATTGGCACAAAATGTCAAATAGTGTAATCAAAAAAGAATGATAAATTTATATTATGTTTTAACAATATTGACATTAGACCCATAGATTCGGCCTCGCAATTACAATATTAATATAATAGCTAACTAACCCTAATCCACATCATCAATACAAAAACAAAATACCTCAATATATTGATTACTTTCACTCAAGGTTTAAGTAATAAAAAAACATGGTGATGCTCCTCCCCGGCTCCTAATCATCATTTTTCTCTAAATAATATCAGTATCAATCATTGAATCAAACAGTCATTTAACAAACGATAAATGAAGTTTAATATAAAGATATAAATATAAATTCAGCCTTTTTCTTGACTAATTTAGATATTTATAAAGTTTGTTTCAAGTTTTTTTCCTGATCCGGGTCAATTTGTTGTTTATAAAAAGAAATAAAATGACTAAAATCAAGAAAAAACTCAAAAAAATCCAAAACCAGTTGAATAAGAATATTCCACACAACACTGGACTAATTATACCAAATATAAAACATTTTTACCTAATATTTCAGTTGCAGGGGTGCTGACTAATATATTCGGGTTTTTTTTAAGCATGAATACAATTTGGTAGAAACAGTAATTATATCTATTGAATGGTGGACTGTAATTAACTTCTTCCTCCTGACATATTGATCTGCTGATGTAGAAACAGATAGATTTAGCAAAGAAAATCAATCATCCGACCGTTTCTTCCAGAAGTTTTAGTCCCACATTGCAAAAAATAAATCCCAACAAGTAGAAATGTCTTGTATTTGGTACATTTAGCCCAATATTGAATAGAGGTATGTTATTCGATTAGCAGATATGTTCCCTTATTTCAAATTTTTTACTGATTTGGTCAATTTGGTCTTGGAAAGAAAATAATATTCCTACTTAATATTCAACTAGTTTTTACCTAATAATTCAGTTTCAGTGGCTTTAATGAATAAAATATTGAGGCACTGACTACTTCTCTATATTATACATTATCTCTGCTGGATTGTTTTTTTGTTTCTCCCTTGTGTCATCGTCCCCCCTCTCCATCTGTCTCACACAAACCCTGCTTCAATGAAGTGGTTGATGGCAGCGTCCATCTGTTTCTGCTGGACGAGGTAGTCGCCCCAGGCCTCCTCCAGTTTCACCACCTCAGCAGGGAACGCGAGTCGAGCCAGGTCCACCGCTACAGAGAGCAGGAAGAGGTAAATTCAAATTGCACATATGCTTACAGGTGGAAATATATGACAAATATACAGCTTTTATACAAAAGCATGTGCAGATTCACCTTTCCTGAAAGCTCCTCCTTTGCAGTAGCACTCCAGAGCTCGTTGGTTGTTCCTGATCTTCTCATACAGATCTCCTGCCTGCACACAACAGGCTATGTTTCTTTACACAAATTAAAGGCTTAAAAATAAAATCTATATTTTTGAACTACCAGTATTGTATAATTTTTAAAATAAATCTTGATTTTTTTGTTTATTTTCCTCAGAAATGTTTTAAAATATTTAATTTTAAAATAAAATAAATGATTACCAAACTACTATACTCCCCAATTTTTAGTTGGTCTATGAATATATAATATAATATATATTTTTATTTGCTGCTGAGGTTGTGGTGTTGCATCATTATATTAAATTTTTTTGTATTATTTGACTGTACTTAATCAACTTTAAAAAAGTTAAGAACAATATAAATAAGGAGTGCATTTAGAAAAGCTGATACCTCTATTCAAAGAAACACTTTACGTATTATTTACTCTAGGTGATATATATAAAACTTTATATACAAGTGCATCTCATCTATAATAAGAATATTGTGAAAGGTTTTTCACAATATTTTTTTGTGATTTTCATTATCTCTAAGCCACTAATACTCAAAATTACAAGAAATAAAGGCGTAAAATATTCCATACTGTATGCATTAAATCTATATAATAAAAGAGTTTCACTTTCTGTAATGTCAAAAAAATGTAACTTTTTCTAATTCTTTGAATTGTGATTTTGCAGTTCAGACATTTCTCAAACTGTAAAAAAGTAAACAAAAAATTCTCCCAGCCCTACATAACGTAAAGTGTCTGATTAAGTTTAACTGTTCTAGAGTCATAAATTTGTTTCAGAACATAAGATGAAAAAAGTTCACTATTCGGATACTTTCTAAACTGTGATTTCACCCCTTTAAGTCTCTTTCCCACCTGCTACATGAACACAGATGGTTGGAAGAGGAGAATTTAGTCTCAGACACCGATAACCGACAGGCAGAAATACAGAGAAATCTGTTGCTCCTCTGTATGAGGATTTAATTCCTTGTGAGACACTCACCCTCTCATAAAACTCTCCTTTGATGAGGCTGGCGGCTATACGGCCAACGGTGTCACTGTTGTTGGCGATCTCTGGCCGGCTGATGGCCAGCCGGGCGGCTTTAGCGGGCAGGCCGGCTTTGATGTACAGGTTTACGGCGCCCTGGAAGTCGCCCTCGGCCTCCTTCACCTCGCCAGCCTTCTCGTCCTGACTCGTCTCTGTCAGCCACTGGTAGTAGTTCCCACGCAGCGAGTCCAGCTCAGGGTGGCCCTGAGGGTGTGAGGCCAGATTAGTTTACACTTCCAAGGTTCAAATTTGCTGTTAATAATCAGTAATAAAGCATTGTTCAATAGAGAATGGGACAGCATTTTTGATAATTGCTGCTTTTCTGCTTTGTACGAGCTAATTTCCTATTAGTTCTCTATAGTTTATTATTTTGATTATGAAAATTTGATTCATAAAAAGTTTTTATGAAGTTTCCTATGCTTTATTGATTTATTTTTTGCTTCTATCTACAGCTGCAATGATTAGTTGATTAATCGATTAGTTGCCAACTACTACATTAATCACAAACATTTTTGATAATGAATGCATTTGAGTCATTTTTAAAGAGAACATTTCTATATTTTTTATTTCATATATTTTTTAATTGTCACTTTTCAGCCTCTGAAATCAGATTTTTTTCTGCATTCTCCAGTCATCTATAATAGTAAAATAGCCACCACATCCTCCTGTACACTGCTGCTCAAACGGCGCTTTTAAAGGTTTCATTCCTTTATTGAGCTACACTATGGAAAGTATTCTCTATTTAAGTTAAATCAAAAGGACATTTGAACATTTAGGATGACAGTGGTACAATTTCTCTTTTCTTTGAATATCATCAGTATGTGCTACTCAATTTTTATTTTTTCCTTATTGGGTAACTTTGTCTTGATAAACCTACAATTTAGAGTTGCAACAATTAAATGATTGATTGATTAGTTGGCGACTATTACATACATTAATATCTATTTATAATTCATTGATTTGAGTCATTTAAATTTTTTTTCGGAATTTCTGGTTCCAGCTTCTTCAAATCTGTTTTTTTATGGTTTCTTAAATTTTCTATAATAGTAAATTGATGACCTTGTCCTCCTGCACACAGCGGTGCAGCTTTCTTTTCTGTATTAAGCAGCACTATGATACATTTCTCTATTTAAATTAAAGGAAAAGGATATTAGAACTTTTAGGAAGATAATGTTAGGACTTCACTTTAGGTTTTTTTTATGGTTTCATAAAGTGCTGCAACTTTTGTGATTGTGATTAATTGTGTGATTAATTAATTGAGTATTTAAAAAACTATTTGATTAGTTGTTTGGTTCATAAAATGGTGTCAAATTTCAAACACTGTTTCCCAAAGCAGAAGATTCAACCTAAAATCTCTTGTTTGTCCAGTCCAACAGTCCCAAAAAACATGAGAATGCTATTATAGAAGATAATCATACAGAGTGAGAAGCTGGAACCAGATGATTTGGACATTTTCTTCTTAAAAATGACTCAAATAATTCAGAAGGAGTCAGTGAGTAATGTAATAATTTTCAACTAATGAATTACTTAAACTGCAGCTCTAATCTCATCAGTTTATTATTACCTTCGCTTCAGCCACAGCGATGCAGTCGTCCCACATGTGGAGCTCCTGGTACATCTCTATCGCTTCATTGATGGCATTCTGCAGAAAACACAGGGAACAAGAACATCAAACATTTGACTCACATTGCAAAAACGTATCACAGTCTTAATCAAGATTTTTGTCTCCTGTTAGTACAGAATAAATTGTTTTTTCACAGCTGAGTTTACAACTAAGTTCTTTTCTCTGAGGCATTGCTCTCACACACCTGCTCCAGGTAGTGCATCTCGGCCACTTTAAAGTTCTTATCCAGCATGGCCACTCTGGATTGGACTTGGTAAAACATTGTCCCGTCCCCTCCCTGATCAAGAGACACAATGTTAACACACAACAGTGTACAAATCATTAAACACATTCAGGACAAATGTGATTTTATTGATTCCAGTGGAGACTCTTCACTACAGTAAATGTACCAATACAAAAATGAACAAATACTCCATTAATTAAAGTAATGAGTAAAGGTCCTGCATGAAAAATCCTGCTTAAGTAAAAGTATAAGTATAAGTATTATAAAGCCTGATCTAGTTAGTAGTTAGTATATATGACATTATTAGATTATTAATACAGAAGCATCAGAAGTGGAAGTATAAAGTAACATCAAATGGAAATACCTCAAAATATAAAACCACGTGTTCATCTTTAAAGAAATTGAATAACTTAGGTTTTGAAACATAAAAATGGCCAAATTTAAATCTGTAGATAAATATATCAATATCTGTGTAGAACATTATTTAGCGGTTTAATCCAAAACCTTCAGTATTATTATTCATCATACAGAATATGTTTTTTTTTATCTGTTTATATCAAGCTCACCATTTCCTTTGAAACTTCGTCTATGACCTGGTTGGTTTGGTGGAGGAAACGAAGGGTGGAGACATCACCCAACGCAGCAAAACACCTGAACAAGAAAAGATAAAGAGAAGAAGGGTAAAGGAAGAAACTGAAACTGGTTGGGGTGAGGCTCTCAAAACTGTTCACCTAATGAACCAACATGAATTAGCTTTTGTCTAATTAGCCTTTAGATACGCTGCAGTCTGAGAAATGAAAAAGGTTCATCTCAGCTTTATTACCAACTCCCTCTGAACTGTTGCATCAGATTAATGAAAGATAAAAAAAAAAATTAAAACTCTCCTGTGACTACTTTACACTTCCTTCCCTCATTAACATCACTTCCCTTTCTTCTTAGCAGAAACTACTCACACACAAATAGTTTCTTTCCCTAATATCATGATTTATGTAAATAAGCTGATGCCAAACGAACAGCGCGTATGTATAATTAATGACTGGGAATTCAAATGTGAAAAGTTCACCAAAAAGACAGTAATGAAGTTAGAGGACAAGAAGGGACACAACCATCTGCTGAGTGTTTGTGTAAAAGAGTTGTTTTTTTGTCCATTTCAGGCAACGATGATGCCTTTGTCATCTTCCAGTAACAAAGAAGGATTTCTGTGTGTGTGTTTGTGTTGCTGACCTTTCAGCGATGTGCAGCTGGCGAGCCTCCACCGCCAGCTTGCTGAGCGTCTTCCACATTGCTTCAGTCTCCGGTGACATCTCCAGAGTTTCGAGGAATGCCGTGGCTCTGTAAATGCACACACGCACACTTTTATTGATTTTTACATCAATGGGACATCATTTCCTCACATCACAAAAATAGCTGAGTCACAAAAGACACTGAAGCACAAAATCTGCTCTTCAGTGTAGGAGACTCATTAAAGGTCAGTAGCCTCCTTCAGAAATGTTCATCAAGTGCTGTCAAAAAAAAACCTTGGCAACTCAGGGGGGAATGTTTTGCGATTAAAGTTTCAATGTGGACTTTTTTTCTGTTTCTTCAATAGGAACAAAAGTGTAAAATTGCAATAGTAGTTTAGGGTGATGTAAGGATGCGCCTTTCAACTATTTTGATTCTTCGTTGATTAATCTATCAGGTATTTAAATAATTATTCAATTAACTGTTTCAGTGATAAAATTATATAAAATATTAGTTATGATTACCCAAATCTGAAGAACCTTAAATGACTTTTTTGTCCAAACCAACAGTCCACAACCCAAAGTCATCATTAAAGAAGACTAAAGAAATCAGAAAAGAATCAAAGAAGAGAAGCTGAACCGAGAATTTGGACATTTTCCTCTTAAAAAAGACTCACCTCAATTAATTGATTATCAAAATAGCTGGTGATAAATACAATAGTTGAAAACTAATTTGTCAAATAAACGTTGCAGCTCTAATTCAGTGTTATACTGTAGGGGCGTTGTAACATACATCTGACAAAATGTGGTCACCACAGGAAGTAGATAAAGCAGCTAATGCTACATGAAGCATCAGTATAATATCTGGAGAACATTACAAATCAGCCAAAGCCAGAAAAATGCCCAACAAAAGTGAAGGATCCAGACTCCCATTACTCATCAAGAAATGTGAGGGAGAATGGGTGGAGTCTTCATTCTCTAACTGGGGAACACTGGCACTACCGGTAGAAAGATTCGTAGCCACAGGCTGTTCAAAAAACCTTCCTCTGGTTTCCTTTTGGTTTCTTGTCATCTAAAAGTCTATTTGTATTTTTTTTTCCCACCAAAATCAATTTTTTTTAAATTTTTGACACAAAATGAATGACCAATTTCAAACATTTAATCAAGCTAAAATATAAAACTAGTTGATAGAAAGTGTTTTTTACGTTGAAACCTTTTTAAGAGACAAAGTTGATTTAAAATACATCCCTGGTAGAAATGAACAGATTTCCAGATGAGACAGCACAGAAAAAAAGACAATGTTTTCCAGGAAGAATCTAATTGTTTTCATAATTATACTTTTTTTTGTGGAAAATAACATATACAATAAAACAGCGGAACTGACCTGTCGTAGTCCCCGTCATCAACAGCCGTTCCGAACTCTATCAGGCCTTCATCCAGTGTGTATGTGACTGTGCTGACGCCTTCTGTCACGATCACATCCGTCTTCCCCTCAGCCCTTTCCAGATCCACGATGTCTCCCTGCCAACAGCAACAAGTTATCTTTGTATAATATTATTAACACAGGTCAACACGTCAAAATCCAAATACAAAAGCTGAAACTGCAAGAGGCTTGGTTTATATTATTCAGAACATCAGCACCCTTGACACAGGACAATTTAGATACATAAGTTGACAAGTAGCAGAAACACAAAGCTCCATGAGGGTAAAACAAAACAAGTGGTTTAAGTATAAAACTAGAGCTATGACATTTATTTATTTAGTTCTAGTTCCATTTAATCAAATTCTGCTTTCTTTAGCTACCACCACATTTTGCCAGATGTATGTATGTATGTGGTAGCCCCCCTACAGAAACTCTATCATTAAGTTAGAGCTGCACCGATTAGCCGACTAATCAACCAATTGCCAAATATTACATAAGTCGCCAACTATTTTGATAATCGATTCCTCAATTTGAGTCATTTTTAATAAAGAATGTTCCAGCTTCGCTTCTCTGATTATTTTTTGGTTTCTTTACTTTTCTATAATAGTAAACTGGTCATCTTTTGTTGTGGGCTGTTAGTCTGGACAAAAAAAGACATTTTAGGTTGAATCTTCAGCTGTGGTAAACTGTGACCAACATTTCACACCATTTTATGAAGCAAACGACTAATTCATTGTTTCAATAATCTACAGATTAATTGACTATCACAATCGTCGTCCAGGAGAGTTTTAAACGGTAACCTTACTATATTTGTACTTGTCACATCTCCATCACTGACAGCAGTTCAGTGTAGCTTCTTATTCACAGGTTTACAGGTGGTCAGGTCTCACCTTGATGGGGAACATGGTGATGCTTTCAGGGCTGTCGATGCTGTACCAGATGCAGAGGTTTCCCCTGTTCTGGGCGACCACCACGTCGCTGCCTGGGACCCACTGGACGTAGGAGCAGAAGCTCAGCAGGGTGGTCTTTGCTGCCGACTCAATGTCGTACAGATGGAGCTGAGGAGGAAGAACAAGAAGAAGGAGGAGAAGGCATGAGGATTTTTTTACCTGACTGGGTGTGTAGCCTCGATTCTATATCCCTGCAGGAAACATGGTCATAAACAACTGGGTGAAAAATCTATCAATCTACATCATTAATATCCACATTGTTAATATAATGAGAAAATATTTTCTCAAGCACCGCAAAAAATGAAATCAGGTACGAATATCTTGTTTTTGGTTAAATTTTGAGTAAATGTTACTCATTGGCAGATGAATTATCTTATTTAATTTTTTTGCTTGATTTTACTCAATTTAATTTGATTTGCTTTTAGATATTGGAAAAACATGAGCAAAGAGTCAAACATATGAGATCAAAATCCAAGAATATGAGATAAAATATTTTAAAAATATTACATAAAAAACACAAATATGAGATAAAAAGTCCAACAATGTAATCTCAAATCTTAAACAAAAAATTAAAAAAAATGATATTCAGGATAATTAATTTCAATATTGGACTAATTATACTAAAAATATGTTTTGACTTGTTTTTTTTCACATTGGATCATAAACATAAATATTATATTTCTCTTGATAAAGATTCAGTCATTGAATCAAACAGCCAGTCATTTAACTAACTAACAACTGTTCATTTTTCACCAATAGTGGGTTTTTTTTTTTTAAATCACCCATCACTAAGGACAGTAATTACAGTAATTTTCTCCATCTGATATCACTAATCTGCTGATGGGGAAACAAACTTATTTAAGAATCAATCGAGCAAATGTTTCTTTAAGGAATTCTGGTCCCACACTGCACAAAATTAAATCTTAATAAGTGAAAATGTTCTGTATTTGGTAAAAATAGAATAGTGTTATTTGCAGATAATTTTAGCTTATGGAGATATTTATAAAGTTAATTTCAATAAGTTTTTTCCGTATCTGGGTCAATTTATTGTTTATAAAAATAAATAAATTGACTACTAAAATCGGGGAAAAAGGACTAAAACAACTGCAAACGAAATAAGAATAAATACCCCCAAATATTTAAAAGAATTTTAATCAATAACTCTCCATATCCATCAATGTGAACAATTTACAATGTAAAGTTTTTCATTGATAGGCTTATTTTTTAAATATCTCCCAGTACTCTGGGAGGTTATAACATACTAAGACAGATTTACTAATAAACTCAATGAATGCATTTCATCCCAGAAACTTTTCATAAACTCATTTGATTAAATTGCAATACTTCTTCTTTATTACTTTATATTTTTATGTTTTTATACTTGCAAATGTCTTCTTGTCTTTAATTCAGATTTTTTTTTAACTGTCTAATCAATGTTGTGTTGGTACTGGAATTTCAATTTCCCCAAAGGGACCATTGTCAGGGGACCAATAAAGTACAATCTAATCTAATCTGATGTAATCTAATGGAACTTCCAGAGGCTGCATGTGAATACTCATACTGCACCTGCCTGACTCTGCTCCAGATGAGATTATGTAGATTCTATAAGCAACAGAGATTCCTACAATAATTAATGTACATGTGTGTGTGGGAGAGACAGAACGACCACTGCTTGTAACAAGCTACTTTAATATCCTCCCACCCACCTTTTTTAATAATGCTGCATCTAAATTTTGCCCCCCGAGCCCAGCTGGACAACTTTTAATGCGATGAGGAAGAGCAGCATGTTGATAAGCTTGTTGCAATTTAAAAACACAGTGTATATTGAGTTTAATTCTCATCCTGATATTAGACTGGAGCATCAGTTCTGAATTAAAGGCTTGAGACACGTAAAGAGACAAACCACAAAATTTGATCATGATCGCAGCAATCAGCCTAAACCTGAAGAAGCCGCTGCTCCAATATTTTGAAAAGTTCCATAATTTTTGTCAGTCATTCAGAAATTAAAACTCATTGCAAGAAATAAAGACTAGAAATTAATAATATTGAACTTTATCACAATACCCTAATTATTTGAGACGCACCCGTTCATGTTTAACTGGTTAATTTTGTACATACTAACAAAGTGATTATATATTTACACCTGATTTTTTTGTTTTAAATCAGTAAATGGGAAAATCTATTTTTTTTACAGGTTTATTATTTAAAAAGGTTTGGATTTATTACTTCATTCTGTCTTGTGTACATTTATACACCTTCTTTTGAAAAGTCTTTGAAATAAAATACATGTATGCCCACACACACACACAAATATAAATGTTTAGATCTGTAAAGGTCACAATGTGTCACAGCAAGTCTCACTTGTCAAAAGTTAGATGCCACTGAGAGGTTCATAATTAGCAGGTTTCAGAATTTCTGCCCTGGAGCTTGAACATGAACTGTTTTATAACCTGCAGCGACGCCTGGCAACAACAACATCTCTGACCTCACCCTCCTGCAGACAGCTGGTTTTATCAAGGTGTTATTTCTGGAATTGGAGCAGCACTAAGATGCATTTCTTTATTTAAATGAAAGAAAATTGACATTAAAAACTTTGAAAAGATTTAGAAGGTGGTACAGTTTCACTTTTCATCCCATGATTTCCATTAATATGGGATAAAAAGTCACAAATATAAGAAAAAAAACAATTTACCCTTTAAAAAAAAAAAAAAAAAACAAGCTTATTAAAATGTCCAAATTCTCAGGTTCCAGATTCTTCTTAAGAGTTACTTAATTAGGTTACTTAATTCTTTCTTAATCTTCATCTTTTGTTTTTTTATATATACATATATACAGACAACAGATCCACAGAAATGTTCATGTTTCTGGTGATGTAGTTCTACCCTTGTAAGTATTTATTTTTCTACTTGATTTTACTGGTACTGAAATGAAGTACAACAAATTATAAACTTTTTAATGAAATTTTAATTACTAAGATTTACCTGTGCCAGTACTTTACTTGAGTATTTCTATGTGATGCTACTTTTACCCAAGTGACATTTTTAATTCAGGACTTTGACTGGTTTAGTGTTTTCCTGACAGTATTGGATGATTTGATGATTTTCTCTCTGCCTGCAGCCTTCAAGCTTCTCTTTCAGCCCCTCGGGCACCGAAGGTTTCACACTGACCCGCAGCTTCCTGTCCCTGAACAGCAGTTTGCGTCCGGTTTCATTCAGCTCCAGCCAATCAATCTTGGAATCATGGCTGATGGTCCCCAGATTGTAGCCTCCAGCCAGATCCACTGAGGAGAGGAAGAGGAGTGAGGCATGGAGTGAGCGGCAGCCTGTCAGAGTGTCACACTGAAACTGGACTTTTATTTAAGGTTAAACATCAGCCTGCCACTTTTCTAACTGAGCCTGCCACTTTTCTCATTGATACAATCCTGTTTGTATCAGTGAGCAGTGTTTGTACTCAACAAATCATCAATATTTCTTTAAATTTGGCCTCTTTAGTTTGTTTAGATATAGAGCTGCAACAATAAGTCGATTAATCCATTAGTAAACAACTATTACATTAATCAACAACTATTTTGATAATCGATTCATTGATCTGAGTTATTTTTAAGAAGAAAATGTCCACACTTTCTGTTTAGTTTCTCTTCTCTGATTATTTTATAGGATAGTACTTTATTGATCCCACAACGGGGAAATTTGATTGTCACTACAGTTTGAGCTGAGCAACAGGCTGCCTACCGTGGCGCCATTTTTATGGTTTCTAAAATAGTAAACTGATGATCTTTGAGTTGTGGACTGTTGGTCTGGACCAAAAAAAGAGAATTAGTCAATTAATCTTTTCAATAATCAATACATAAATCAACTATCAAAATAGTCTTTAGTGCAGCAGTATTTAGAGACAACCTGAAAAAAAGAGATTTAAATTGAAATTATATTGTGAAGCACATTAAACTGTAGTTAATGAAATAAACTCAAAAATTATTTTCTCAGTTAATCATTAAAAAATATCAGAAAAATCATTAATTATCAGAAAATCATGAAAAATCTGACCATCAACTTGTCCACCACTTTTCCATTACATATGACAAATAAAAGCGTAAATATTTCGAATGTTTCGCTTCTAAAATTACTTTACTCGTTACTCATTTACTAGAATAGTTGAAAATTATATTTTGACTAAACAGCTGATCAACTTCAATAAATTTTTCATCTAATAGCTTCACCTATATTTCACATTTGAACACATACATGCCAAAATATTTTTTTAATTCTTCTTTTTCCACAGCAAGTTCACCACATAATATCATAAACCAGCATCAGCAAAGAAAGCTATGATTTTAAATCTGGTTTTACATGCACACACTCTTACCTATAGCAATGGTTTTTATGTCGATCAGATACGAAAGTTTTTTGTTGTCTTCCACTCCTCTTTGTTTCCTCTCATTTAGACGCACACTACACACACACACACACACACACACACACACACACACGCAATATTAGTATTAGCCTGAGACTGAACTTTTTTGCACAACTCAATACATCCATCTACTGGACTCACAGGGAAATGTAGTTTATCAAGAGGACAATGGTTAATATTCTGTATTTTGTTTTCATTTATGTTCATTCACATATTATGTTTGTAACTATTTGTTCATTAATAGTTTTCCAAAATGTAAAATTTTTAAATTATTAAAATTAAAGTGGTTCAAAGCCTCCTTCACACATGATTCAAGTCACAAATGTGTGATAGTTATATTTAAACTGCATATATAATACAGTTGTAAAAAAAAAAAAAAATTACAATGTAAGATAATCATCAGTCATAGGTTCAATACAAATATTTTTTTCTTTTTTACATTAAAGTGTCAGTTGCAATTTATATATTTATTGTTGTTTAAATCTTTTTCCCTTGTAAATAAATTTGAGATAGTTGCTTATATATTTAATTACTTACAGTAAATTATTTTATGGTTTTAGAAAAAGCTTGTTTTGTGCACCTACCTGATGAGGTGTGGGTTCATGAACTCTGTCCTGACAGAGCCCAGGATCTCGTTGTTGCTGTACTCCACCAGGCTCAGCTCCCCAGCATTAAATATCATGCACACCTGGAATCAACAGTAAAATCAGCATGCAGAAAAAACTCGCAGGTAAATATGTTTCTCTTGAGAAAAAATGCATGCTGGGATACTTACTGTTTCATTTTCAAAAAAGAACTTCTCGTTTCCACCTGAACCGGGCCAAGGCACCTGAAAGAGAAAATATTTACCCCAACAGTTGCTGCAGAAGGATTCAAGGAACATTATCTGCTGATAATGTCCGTCTCTTAGAGAGAGACGAGGCAAACACTAGGGTTTATTTACTTTTATAGGTAATCTCATTATATTTCAGAGATTTTTGTGTGAAATGAAGGCTCTTAATTGACCTGTAGTGAATGAGTGGTTCTCCCATTATACACTGACTTTTAGGGCTAAACAATATTACGAAAAAAATGAAATGTGATTTAATAACAGATATTGCAATTTTAATTTAATTTACAATTATCTTCAAATCAGGTTTCTGTGCACAGTGTTTACAAGCATCAGAGATACTTAAATCATACCATTAAAGCAATAAAGGTCATGAACAGCAACAAAATCACAGCTTTGCCAATCTCAAGATCTCGATGCCTGAAATCGTGATTTTCAATCTCAAATCATGCAGGCCTACTTTCAATCCTTGGTTTCTATCAATCACACACAACTGAGTGAGTTCATCTACACTAAAACAAAATGTTTTGTTGAAATTACTTAATTTTAATATGTCAAGTGGTTGCACAAAATAAATTTATGTAACTCAAGATATATCTTTTTAAACTGATTGTACTTTTTTCAGTACTTGCACAATAAATATTTAAGTAGAATTTACTCTTTAATCTTCCTAGATTTCTTCTTGAATACATTAGGATGGACTTATTTACTCTTTTATTTTTGCATTTTTTCCTTTTACTGTAATAGTTGAACTGCTACATATTTAAGGTAAATCCAATCTATGTAAAACTTTTAGCTATTTTTCTGTATCTTAACCATTCAATACCATTCAGATAATAAGCCAAACCAATATTTTACTTGTGTGCACAGGCACAGAAGGTGGAAATCAACTTGAATTGAGTTTAAATAGCTTCTTTTAAGGTACATTTAGAATTAATTAAAAATCCAAAGCATTGATTTAAAACACGTTTAAATCTATTAAATAATCCAGCTAAGAACATGTAACAATTACAAGGGGTTAGTCATTTTTCTTCAGTGCAGTGCATCAATAGAACACATTTTTTTGGTGAGCGGGTTGTTCAGGATCTTTAGTCCCACCTCGCTCAGTTTGTTGGTGAGCAGGTCTCCCAGCAGAAGTGTGTCAGACGTGTGAGCCACCAGGAACCGATCTTTTCCCATGATTTTCACTTCTTCTATCTCATAGCCGTAGTAGGACTTGAGGACAACCCGCATGCCCGTGGACAGGTTCTTGACTATCACCTGCAGGACAAGCAGCAGAGACATTTCAGAGGTCAATGACTGCAAACTTCCATGTTTAATTGAACTTTGCCTATTCTATGTTATTGTTAAATTCCACTCATTGAACTCATTTGTATGCATTTATATTTTTCTCTGACAATACAAATAACTAAAACTGCTGATAGCAAGATGGAGTGTTAAAATATGGAGTGATATAATAAATAAAACATACTTATGAATATTGTACATAGCTCATTTCTGCCAAATCTATTCCACTAGATCAGGAGTGTCAAACCTGTGGCCTAGGGGCCAGAACCGGCCTGCTAAAGGTTCCAATCCGGCCACTAGACGACTGTACAAAAATGAGTCAATTCCTACTTCTTCACAGAAATGTCAGTAAACACCTTTCTGGGTTCAGGAGATAAAATGTTTACCGGTGAAAGACAGAAGATAACTTTATCTGCTGCTTTGAAGGTAAAGAATGAATTCTTCGTCGAATATTTAGTAGAATTATCTTGAATCATCTCATTCCATTAGCAGGTCATGTTGCTTATGTCAGGTTTATAAAAATATATGAAAAAATATGAGATATAATTTTAGAATTATGAAATTACAACATTAGGATAAAGATAATCCTATTTTAAGAAAACAAGGAACAATTCACCAAAATAAAGGGGAAAAAATGAAATAAACAAATGGAATATGATATTTCAAGATAATTCTTATGGTATAATTTTGGATTTTACCTAAAACTATATTTTTCAGTGTGACTAAATGTTTTGAATTGCAACAATAAACTAAGTGAACATACAATAACTGAGACACTGAGACATACCATTGGAATTGCACCAAAATATCTCATCTATTTTGTAAACTGAAGGTTAACTAATAACTGTAAATATTTACAAAGTATTTGTATACATAAAAATAAGGTGAGAAATGTGTAGGTGTTGTTATTTATACAAAGACTTTACTCGCCCATCCCACTTGAGAGTGTAAACTGAATTGAGACCTTTGCTTGATGCCACTAAATCATTCTGACTGGAGATTTTAAACAGCAAAGTCAGAATAAAACAGTGTCACTGTCTGTGTCTGTACCTGGCTCAGGCCGACGTAGGTCATCTCAAACTTGTTTTTATAGATTGATCTCCGCAGGCAGCAATCAAACAGCTCCACTCCTCCACACAGGGTCCCCTGTCAAACAAACCACATTTATTCTCTAATGAATAAAGTTCGCTATAAAGTTAAAGGAAAAAGGCATATTAGTATGTATTAGTATTGGTATGTTTTATCTTTACTACTATACTAATTACTCATCATGTAATTTTATGAGAGCCGCTGGTTTCTTTGGTCTTCTATAATAGTAAACTGATGATCTTTGAGTTGTGGACTGTTGGTCTGGACAAAAAAATGACATTTTAGGTTGAATAGTAAAACTATCTTGTTGTTGAGTAGAATTATAGACTATTTAGTTCAGGCTGGTGCAGCCAACTCTTAATCTTTCTCATATTTATTATATCTATCTATCTATCTTCTTCCGTAAAAAGTTAGGCTCGCTTCTCCTCCTAGGGGAAAGGACAAACCCCCACAATAGTTATATCAAATCGACCGGCTCGGCCGGGAATCGTGTGGTATGACTTTTGGTGGCGATATTGGTTACTATGGCGACGTAGTCGCCATTTTTGTGCGAGATTTTGGCGCAATGCATTCCGGATGGGGAGTCCACAGTGGTGATGTCATCGCTAGAGTGCAAAACACATAAAAAAATTCCTCTGAAAAAAAATTTCTAACTCGCAGCCACGGCCACAGTTTTCACCGCACATTAATAATTTTTACATCAAAACGTCGGCACGACCCTCCCGATCGCTCCAATGTGAGTAAAAAAGCGGAGAGTTGTATGGTTTTGGCGCTATGAGCCTCCAAGCGCAGCTTCGCGCTCCTGCTCTTCCTATCTCTCCCATTATAAATTTTCGCTGATTCACCCTGCATTTTTCTAAAACATTGAATTTCTAACCTGCTCCTGTGCGCACATTTTTCAAGCTACAGAAATAAAAAATACATAAACACGACCAGGAGACCCTCACCTCTCACACGATATGCTCATTTTGTTATCATGTTTCACGGTTTTTGAGTTATGAGCAGTTAATCGGGGTATATTTTAAATGAAACAGCCGTTTCTCCAGACACATTCAAAGCAGAGTTTGTCAGTTGGAATCGTTAACGATCTCTTCTACATCAAAGAGTTGCAGGTGTGTGAATATCCTAGCAACAGTCCCAGCTAATGCTGCATGACAGACAGAGCATTTGGCTGTGGTTTTTCCTTAATAACTTTTGATATAAAGGTTGCAGGCTCACCAAACTTTGTGAGAGAAATAAAATTAAGGCTCTGCACTATTATAAGCTAAGTTCTGTTCACTACAGCGATGTATTCACTGTTTCAGTGCAAATTCATTCCCCATTTATTTCTATGGAGATAGTCTGCAGCACATTTGATTTGTGTTAACAGATACTGTAAATGATATCATAATCACCACAGAAACAACACAGCTTGGTGGCTGAGTAAATTACTCCATCAGGCTGAAAGCTGGTTGCTGTTTTTTCCTTAATAACTTTAGATCTTAAGGTACTATAACTACTAAACTGATGACCATGGTAACTCCAGCAATATGATAGACTGACAGTTGATTGGCTGTTGGATTTTCCTTAATAACTTTGGATCTAAATGTCCGACGCATACCAAACGTGGCGGTAGTGACCTGAGGGACCCCAGGATCACATCCCTGGCATCAAAAGGTTTTAAAAAGTCACAGTAGAGTCCCGATGCCCGACGTCCCAGCCCGAACTCTCACAATTGCCGCGGGAATTGTCTAGTAATAAATGTATATAATCCTGGGGGCCAGAAAAAAACCTCTCGCGGGCCACACCCGGCCCGCGGGCCTTGACTTTGACATATTTCACCTACTGCGTCCTGAAAGCTTTTGATTTTGAAATGTGATTCATGTACTAACTTAAATAATTTTTACTCCAAAACGTCAGCATGACCCCTCCAATCGCTCCAATGTGATTAAGAAAGCTGAGAGTTGTACGGTTTTGGCGCTATGACCCTCCAAGCGCAGCTTCGTGCTCCTGCTCTTCCTATCTCTCCCATTATTAATTTTCACTGACTCATCCTGCATTTTAGTAAAACATTGAATTTCTAACCTGCTCCTGTGCCAACATTGTTCAAGCTAAGGAAATAAAAGATATATCACCACGACCAGGAGACCCTCAGCTTTCAGGAAATATGGAGGGAAAGCAGGAAACATTTTGTGATTATGAATTAGGGTTTGCGTTATGAGCAGTTGTTCAGGGCATGTGAAACAGCTTTTGATGCTGTGTGTGTGAGTAACCGTAGCTACGGCCCAGCTCCACCAAAGAGATTCAAAAGTAAACAGCTACAGTTCAGCATCACTACTTTGTCAGAATTGCATTTTTTGAATGTGACATCAAATCTCATGTGATGACCTGTGATGTCAGAGAAAGTCAAAGAATCTCAGCCTATATAAGGCCAGCACTCAGCAAGCTGTAGCACACAGACGAGTGACAGACCCTGGTGATTACCAAGCAAAGTATAAGGCAGCAGATAATGGAAGTCAACATGCATCCCTCATCCCAGAAGGTCATCAGGAAACACTAGAGACGGTGGAGATGAATCCAACAAGGTTACATTTCTGGTATGAAAAAATCTGGTGTTGATAGGAAATAATATCTTATATTTATTCCTGTTTGATTTGTCCCATGAGCTGCACATATGATGTTGTAAAACTGTTAAAAAAGAAAATGGAAAGTCTTATACCTGACATCAGCACTGCGATAGAGCTGAGCTCCAAGAAAAGTTGGACATTCTGGATCATGACTATAGATGCTTCATGGTTCACGATAAGTTAAAGATTGCATCAATTGTGCCAGGATGAATTCATGGCCAAGCTTTAGATGGAGAAGGACAGAAACAACATACAAAAGTATGGATTTTAGATCCTCTAAAATACATATGAGGATAAATCCACATTTGACCTCTGGTGGAAAGAGATAAAATTCTCACAGAAGAAAGAATTTCAGAAGTTTCAACTTTCACATTTAGAGTTAAAAATTGCTCATAAAATGAGACAAGATGAGATAACCACTGACCTCTAGGAAGAGAAGAACACAAGCCTTAAAGAACAAAGAATTTTAAAAGCTTCAGTTTTTACATGAAGAGTTAAAGATTGCTCTATAAATCAAGCCACAAATTATTCACCATTGACCTCCAGGATGGAGAGAGACACAAAAGTCTTAAAAAGGCTGTAGAAGCTTACATTTTTATATGAAAAGTTCAAGATTGCTCTATAAACGGGCCACGAACTTATCACCATTGGCCTCCAGACGGAGAGACACAAACATCTTACAAAGAGTTTCAGAAGCTTACATTTTTATATGAAAAGTTCAAGATTGCTCTATAAACGGGCCACGAACTTGTCCCCTCCAGATGGAGAGACACATATAAAAATGTCAACTTCTGAAGTCTTTTTAAGATGAGAAAAGTTCAAGATTGCTCTATAAACGGGCCACGAACTTTTCTCCTCCAGATGGAGAGAGACACATATAAAAATGTCAACTTCCAAAGCCTTTTTAAGACAAGAAAAGTTCAAGATTGCTCTATAAACGGGCCACGAATTTTTCCCTCCGGTTGGAGAGACACAAACATCTTACAAAAAGTTTCAGAAGCTTACATTCTATATGAAAAGTTCAAGATTGCTCTATAAACGGGCCACGAATTTTTCACCACAAAAAAAACATAAAAATGTAAGCTTCTGAAACTCTTTGTAAGACATTTGTGTCTCTCTCCATCCTGGAGGTCAATGGTGAATAATTTGTGGCTTGATTTATAGAGCAATCTTTAACTCTTCATGTTAAAATTTAAGCTTTTAAAATTCTTTGTTCTTTAAGGCATATGTGTTCCTCTCTTCCTAGAGGTCAGTGGTGAACTCATCTTGTCTCATTTTATGAGCAATTTTTACCTCTAAATGTGAAACTTGAAACTTCTGAAATTCTTTATTCTGTGAGAATTTTATCTCTTTCCACTAGGGGTCAAATGTGGATTTATCCTCATGTGTATTTTAGAAGATCTAAAATCCATACTTCTGTATGTTGTTTTTGTCCTTCTCCATCTAAAGCTTGGTCATGAATTTATCTTGGCTCAATTGATGCAATCTTTAACTTATCGTGAACCATGAGGCATCTATAGTCATGATCCAGAATGTTCAACTTTTCTTGGAGCTCAGCTCTATCGCAGTGCTGATGTCAGGTATAAGACTCCCATTTTCTTTTTTAACAGTTGTACATCATATGTGCAGCTCATGGGACAAATCAAACAGGAATAATTATAAGATATTATTTCCTTTCCAACACCATAGAGATTTTTTCATACCAGAAATGTAACCTTGTTGCAGCTTTCATTAATCTTAAATTCTCTCGCGGCTGCTCGTTTCCCGTGTACCTCTGCGTAGCTGATTACCTTCAGTTTAAACTTATAAGCGTGTCTCTTTGCGATTTTCAGGGTAGTTAAAACAACTATGTTCTGCATAACGCACATCCCTATTCTTTTATATACAATCCACGAAAATATAAGGCCTTTATGTGTGCCTTGTCGTTGTGAAAATAAGGTATATAAAAAAAAAATCAAAATGCTCTCTGGTACTGTTCAGGGGGCCGGACCAAACCTAGAGGCGGTATCTGCCGTATCTGGTCCGCGGGCCGTAGTTTGGGGACCACTGATCTATAGTCATGATCCAGGATGTCCAAATTCTTTGGAGCTCAACATCAAGTTGTTGCTGCTCAGCTGTGACTGAACAACTTCACCTTTAAATCCTGGTATACATGTGTTATGAATAGCATATGCTGTTTAAACTGTTTAGGTGTATGACTTTAAAATATGTAATCAGAAAGACAGACCAGAGAGTTGCATTAGAACTGTGACATTAGAACTTCCCAGTGCTGACGTCACATATAAGACTGTCCGGTCCCTTTCTCCTATTTTTCTTCTCCCTGTGCTGTTACCTTGACGTGGTGGAGAAGCTTGAGTGCTTCTAGGACCCTGAGAGCTGTGCTGGGGGTTTAACCTCCCCAGACTGCTCTCAGATTAGAAGCAGGACTAAAGCCAGCACAACCCACAAAAATACTGTTACACAAACTAGAATGAGCAACTTATTGACATCAGGCCCATAGTGGACCCCAACCACCCAGACTAAACTGGACTAATCTAAACTAGATCATTAGAATTCTATCTTATATCAATGTTCAAAGAATCTTTGAATGTTCTGGTGCAAGGGTCTGATTCCTGTACTCACCTATTTCTTGTTTTTGTTCACGTTAAAAAAAAATAATAATAATAACTTACAAAAATGTGCGACAAATAAATAGAATAAATCGATGTCAACTTAATTTACCTGCAGTTTTAGATCAATTAAAAAGATACAAACAATATTTAGTTAATGTAGTTAACACCATTATTACATCAACTCCTTGAGTAATGTTTATAACTAAAATCTGTTTATTTTTTATATTATTTATTATATTTCACTGTCTTTCACATATGACAGATAAAGATCAACTGCAGTCTGTCATTGAAACTGCAATTCAGGAAAAGTACAGAACTAGTGTGTACTTAAAGTGACAAAAGGTCACATACTCTCCTATAATTGTATTTTTATTGTCATAATTAACAATATATCTCCAGAATTTAATATTTACTTGTCAGCAGTTCATAGCCTAAGCAGAAATTGATTGAGGTGGTGGTGGTGGTGGTAAGCATTTTTGTTACTCATTAAAAAACATGCTATCAATTCGTTAAATGAAAAGTCCTTTAATATTTTTTTCATTTGATTTTATTATTTATTACTAATAAATAAAGGTATGGCGAGTGCCATACCCGAACGACACCACTGTTTTCTGCCCAGCAGTCTAATAACTACCAGGAGAAAACCTAAAAACCCATAGAAGTCAATGTGATTTGACACCTTTGATCAAATCACATTCATTGTTTAGATTTCTTTGTTGCTCTACAACAGCTTTTCTTTTTTCTTTTTGTTTCTCCCATTATCTGAAGGTGATTATTTCCACTAAAAGCAGACATGGCCGTTCTGCTTGGCCTTGATGGTACTATACTCTGATTCATGGTGTCAGTCAGTCAGGGGCAGACTTTCATGGAGATTTTTCACTTTTGTATGATGAATAGTGATAAATAACATCACTATGGAAATATCATGCCACAGTAGAGTCCCAACACCCAACGGCCCAGCCCGAACCCTCACAATTGCTGCAGGAATTGTCTAGTTTGCTCATTAATTTTTCCAATTATTTTTGAGTCAATTTAATCTTGATTAAGAAATAAAAGACAACTAAATGGAATTGTTTGTCTTTTTATTTCATAATTTCATATAATTAATTCATAAAAGATAAAACATGAGAAAACAACTAACAACTTATCCTTATCCTCTTAAAACTGTTGTCATATACAATTAGTTGATTAGTTGTCAACTATAAGATCGATCACCAACTATTTTGATAATTGTTTTGTGTCATTTTTAAGAAGGAAATGTCAAAATTCTCTGGTTCCAGCTTTCTGGACTGTTGGTCTGGGCAAAAAAAGACATTTTATGTTGAATATCTAGCTCTGGGAAACAGTGATTGATATTTCAACACCAGTTTATGAACTAAATAAGTTATCAATTAATCGTTTCAATAATCTATAGATTTATCGACTATAGACAATTATAGAATAGTTTTATTTGCAGCCATACATTTTTACTTATCCTTAGTTTTTTTTAAATTTATTTACTGACTCTATACTATTAATCATATACTATATGATCATGCATCTTGCATTCTAGAAGTGTGTCAGGTTTGTAAATGGCCTGGTTGAGTGATGTATTGTTGTTTTTTGTAATGGCCAAAATAATGAAAAGTGAGTGGTGATATAAATGAGTATTTACAGCACAGAGTCGTGATCCGTCTTTCTTCCAGGCCAAGCTGGTGATGGTATAGAGGTTGAGAATCTCTTTGGGTCTGGCTTCATCCCACACACCTCTCCGCGGAGCCCAGTTAAACACCCTCAGTCTGGAGCCCAAATCAGGAAGATACAGTTGAAATCAAACTATTTACTACTAATTAATGCAGAAGAACCCAACATGACACTGCTCCTTTAAATGTTCTCGAAAATTCCACATACAGATTTATCCTTACCCTAAACTGATGAAGGCCTTAACCTGTACCACAATTTCTACAAATTACAAAGAACAAATTGATATAAAATATTTAGAAATACAGTGTTGTCACATCAGGCTTTTAACCTTAAAATAGTCAGGAAAACCCTCAATTGATGTATGTATGTGTCACGATATGAAAAATTGTAACAAACTGCTCAATTAGTTAGCAGATTCACTTATGTTTTAATTCCTTAGGAAACGTAATAAGCAAAGTTACCACTGTGATATATGTTGAGGAAATGCAAATAAAAAGACAAAATTTGGAGACAAAACTAACCAAAAACACCGCCTAAAAGACTTTTCTTCAAATGAAGAATAAATTTCCCCTAGAAGCTCAATGTGACATATATGTGACATCACAGATCTCTGACATTCTATGTTAGTATTTCAAAAGATAGTTTCAGAAATGTGTTCCATGCGGACTATTTGGTCTGTTTTGTATCCCCAAGAATTCCTTTAAGGAGAAGGTCTGAATTCTTACGTGTTAAACAGGCTTTGACAGGTTGATTTACCATATTCTATATTGATTCCGACCAATAGCACTGAGAAACGGGATCACTGACCGATCGTAGCTGCCGAACACAACTGACTGTCCACTGGGACTAGTGACGGCTGTGGAGAACTCCCTCTCTGTCTGCTCGCGGCTGTAGTCAAAGGTCTGCAGGATGTGGCCCTCCCTGCCATAGGCCACCACCTTCTTGTCACAGCCTCCCACCATGATGCTGTTGGTGCCCCAGGCCAGTGCGTAGGGAGGACACGGGTGCACCAGCAGCTTTCCCTGTACCAGGGGCAGAGGAGTCAAATAAATGAGTGTAGCTACACTGTTAAATATAACACTTGAGAATAAGAACAATTGATATTTTTGGCAAAAAAAATCTGTCACTCCAAAAATATGAGCCTCTTTCACTTTTTGTGTAGAGAAAAAATGTGCTGTATTGTCCTATTAAAAGTATTTTAATAAAGACAAAAAGGGGCTTATAATTTTGGGCACAAAGCAGGTCAAATAATGCATTTTTTGGCAGAAAACACTTTTCGGCAATTTGACAGTTGTCATGAATAAAGGCTGCAATGAAAGAGGATTGATGAGAATATTTTCAAAATGTTAGGAGCAGAAAGTACAGATGACTACATGAAAATAGTAGTGGATGTAAAAAGTCGGTTGAAAAATCATTATTTCAGTAAAGTATATGGATACACAATATTTCTACTTAAGCAGAAATATTTAAGAGTAAAGTAACAAATCATTTGTCAGGTCAAAGTGCATCAAGAGACGTGTGTGTGTGTTTCGTTAATGGCATAGAAACAGGAAAAAAAACCCTTAGTGAATGCTGCAGATACATGAATCAAGTATGTTTAATAAATGACGGGACGGTCTGTGGGTACCTGAGACTCCCCTGAGCCTTCATCATCGAAGAAGTAGCGGACAACTGTTCCGTCAGCGTGACCAGACAGGATGCCTTTACCAGACACACTAACCACCACAGGGAGGATGAAAGTTTAGAAAGGGATTGACAAAACAACACCACAGCATACACTACATGTCGCCACCCTATTAAAATAAAAGCTTAATATATTCTTTTCAAGTTTATGGGAAAACACAAACTTTATCAATAGCAGGGAATATTATATTTATGAGTCATTTTAATCGAAAAAGGATTAAGGTGATTTTACCAGATGTGGCAGCATCATCAAGATGTCCATTATTTGAATAGGGTGAAGATATAATATACTATACTAGTGTCCGTCGGTGGTGCGGTGGGTAGCACTGTTGCCTCACAGCAAGAAGGTCGCAGGTTCAAGACCGCCTTGGGCCTGGGTCTGGGACCTTTCTGTGTGGAGTTTGCATGTTCTCCCCGTGTCTGCGTGGGTTTTCACCGGGTACTCCGGTTTCCTCCCACAATACAAAAAACATGCTCAGGTTAATTGGTAAACTCTAAATTGCCCATAGGTGTGAGTGTGAGAGTGAATGGTGTGTGAATGGTGTGTGTGCCCCACGATTGGCTGGCGACCATCTGGGGTGTATCCCTGCCTCTCGCCTTAACGCGCTGGGATAGGCTCCAGCAGACCCCTGCGACCCCGAAAGGGAATAAGCGGGATAGACAATGGATGGATGGATGGACTAGTGTCCGTATCAGTTATAGGTTTAGTTGAATATGAATAAATATTTACTTGGACGTCAGGGAGACAACACAGGAATCAGTGCCATAGATGGTTGATGATTTGTTTGTCTGAGTGTTGGCGAGGCGAACCTGTGGAAACACAAATAAACTTAAATACATTTTCTATTTGAACTTTTTTCTTTATATATTTAAGCCAAAACAGTTATATAACAGAATATAATTTTGTTTAAAACAAACATAACAAAACATGTGGAGAACAAACGTATATGTCCAGGGTTTTCCACACATTGACCATTGTGTAGCGCTGCACCACAGTGTGCCACAAATATAAACACACACACACAAATGCCCCCTGTAAGATGGTGATTCTATTCCTTATGTAGATGAGCTGGTGAAACTGTACTTCAGAATCACTTTCAGTAAGAAGTAAATTCTTTCTCTAGAACTCAGAGCTGAAGGAAGAAACCAAACAAAGTTAAAGGGCACTATACACACAAGAAGCACACTTTCACTACAGACACAAGCGGATACTTCTGTAACCCTATCAGTGATAATATGGCGAAAAACACAGTTGTTGACTTACTTTGCCATCAACTAAACCATAAACAACAGCATGCTCTGCAGGCCAAAGCAGACACATCACTGCACTCTGAAACACAGAAAACAAAATATCAACTGATGACAGACAACTGGAAATTCAAACATCTTACCTATTGAATAAAGAAGCTTTTCAAAGAATTAAACATTACTAAAGTTAGAATTCCTCAGTGATAATCAATCACTCATTTGATTTACTTTTCAATCAAAAGTGCAGCAAGTATTTCTCTTAGTAGCTTATGTTACTAGCTTTTCTGTGTTATATATCAATGTAATTACTAATTTAGTTTTCAGAAAAAGGAGAATTAATGACAAAACAACTGAATCATTTTAGCACTGACCCTTCATAGGTGATTAGTCAATTAATTCATTGGTTGGTTGGTGTGTCAACAAAAATCGATCAGCACTTTGTCATAACTCAGTCAAATATTTGACAAGTAGAATTGACGTGCCTACTGTAGAATTTGTAAATTGTCAAAGAAAATATAAGGTGATGTCTTGTGTTGTTTAATCAACAGTAAATTTCTAAAAAAAATAGCATTAGATTTCAGTACATGACATTATAACTTCACAATAAACCCACACTGTAATATAGCTAACATGTTTATAATAAGTTGTTCAGAATCTCTCTTCAATCTTTTGACCCTGAATCTACAAAACAAAGTTATTTAAAGCCTTTTTATGAAAGTTGTTGACTGTGAAGGGAGTATTACTTACTGTCTGGACAAATTTGTTGCAAATAGCTTTCTTGTCCCCCCTAGAAATCAATAAAAAAACAAAGCTGTTTGGATGCTCCAATACAAACAGAAAAATTAAATGTAGTGTTTTATGTGTGTGTGTGTGTGTGTGTGTGTGTGTCTGTCATTACCAGTCCTCCCCAATTCTGTAGACAAAGATAATGTTGTCAGACTGACCGATGGCAATCTTGGTTGAGTCCGGTGAAAACGCCATGTCATTAACAACATAGCTCTGTTTTCCATACTGTCAAGAGATTACTCAAAAGTATTATTTCAAAATGTACTTAAGCAAAAGTACCAATACAAGAATTTAAAGTAACTATTACAGTAGAGTTATGGTTAAAAAAAATAACCTCAATTGTATCTATCAAGTCTATTAATATAGCATCTAATGTTACAAAGTGCTAAATAATAACTAATTAAAACCATAATACATGAAATAATTACAGTAAATTACATCGAACAATTAAACAGAAAAAAATTAAGACAAATAAGCAATATACATGGGACGGGTGGGTTGTTGCCTGAGAGATTTTTAAAAAATTCATTAGAATTTTTAAAGGGGTTTTAAAATGTTTATTGAACTAATAGAGGCGTGGAAAATATGATATTCCCTCTGAAATGGAGCGGACATACAGTTTGAAGTAGTATGACTGTACTACAGTACCTGAAGTATTTAAGTACAGTACTTGAGTGAATATAATTGGTTAGTTCCTTGTGTCTCACCTTTGGGTCCAGGGGCTTGGTGGAGAACTTGTCCCTCCTCTCTCCCTGCTCATCATACAGCAGCACAACTCTGTCAACGGTGCAGACTGCAAACTTGTTGTTTGGAGCCCAGGCCATGCAGGTCACTTTGGCTGCACCCTCCTGTAGACAAAAAACAGTCACAAGTGATTCAATCAATCAATCAGTCAGTCAGACAGATACAGTAGATAGACAGGATAGAAACACAAACAATTAGAAAGAGAAATTAAAATATACATGCATATCACTGTTCAAAAAGGGAACAGGAAGGATCTCATTACATCTTGTCTGTCACTTCCAAGTGAGACACTAATTTAATATTTAAATTGTAACATGGAAAAAAAACACATTACAGTGATTCTTCGTTCTTACAACACAAAAACCAAAAATAAATAACATCAAAGAAAAAATTAGATTAACGTTATACTACATTATTTTCTAATAATACTGATAATATGAACTGTTACTTAAGTGGGATGTTTCTTTCATGCAGGTCTTTTGTGTAAATTATTATATTGGTACTTTGAGTTAAGCAATCTAAGGAGTGCTTGTTAAACAACGACTGCACCAATGTAAATATTATCGCACCGTAGTCGCTAGCAATCACACTAAGCTAGTTAACTGTGTAAACAACATTGATCTGGAACAGATTCAGCTCAGTAAACCCACTTAAACGCCGAAGTGACAGGAAAAGACTGGTGTTTCGTTATGTTATAAGATCATTAACACACACTTATTATCAGGCTCTATATCATCAGCCAGCATAAGCTAACTGCATTGACTAAAGCGAACTTACCTGGGGCGTTAAAAGTGTCTTCAGATGCTTCAGTTGCATTTTTAAAGTCTTTCAGAAGCTTTTTGTTTGTGGAATGAATTATATGACTGCGGCTATAAAGAGGAATCTTTAAATTATCGACATCTCTCCGAGCAGCTTCACAGCTAGCAAAGAGGACATTTTTGTAGTAAACACCAGAGTGATCTCCTTAGTTACCACTGCTGGTGCGTTCAAAACGGTGGGAAATGTAGTTTTTTTGACAAATGAATGATATTTCGCTTCGAGAAATGTACTTTGGACCAAGTTGAAGACGAAGCGCAACAAAGCTCTTTCAAGATATTATCAAGTGTATAGGTGTTGCATTATTCACCTTTAATTATCTAGTTTTGAGCTATCAGTTGTCGTAGACGTATTCGTCATGTATAACAACCTAACAGTTACGCAATAAGTAACAGACATAAACGTAGAAGATTACACGCTTATCTTGCACCTTTAACCTTGCACAGTCGGTAAGATATCAGTTTATTGTTTTGGGTGGTGAAGATTTTATTTTGTAAGGAAAAGAAAACAAAAGAAACTGGAGATGCCGGGGATTGAACCCGGGGCCTCATACATGCAAAGCATGCGCTCTACCACTGAGCTACATCCCCTTCCATACATCCGTACGGGAAAGCAGTCAAATTATTCATTCAATATAATGTGACGCGTTTGTTGAATAAGATGTCAGGTTTCTTTCTATACAGATGTACACATTTTTGTTTTAAGTTTATTCTTATATTTAAAGTATTCTGCTCTATGTAGATTTTTTTTTAAGTATCTCTAATAATGTTGGAATGTACTAAGTGCACTAATAGTACTACTACTTAATCCCCTCTACTCAATTTCAGAGGGAAATATTGCAATTTACTCCATTACATTTATTTAATAGCATCAGTTACTAGTAACTTTGCAGTTACAGAATTATTAATACATACTTTGAAAATAAACTAATAAATGCTTATATCATTTTACACCCAAACAGTATATAAAATATCTACACATTTGCCAGCTGCAACATTGAAGTAATTAACACATTAGTATTAATCAAAATGTTTCTGAATTTATGTCATTTCGTTTGGTTGTGTAAATGTAAAAAACAGATTAAAAACGGTTGACCACAAAATAGTCAAATGTGATTCTAAAATCTTGCATAGTGAGTACTTTTTATTCTTCAGTAACTAAATCATAATACCTATGTACTTTTACTGCAGTACTTAAACTATATCGAGCTCCTGCTCGTGCAGGACTTGTAATATACTTCTAGTAATTCTGTATCGGTGCTTTTTCTTCAAAAGTCGAATACTTCTTCCATCACTGTGTTTTATTCTCCTGAGTGATGTCTACAAAATGTGGAGTGACGTCTACAAGAAGCAAAAGAAATATGTTAGGTTTTCCAATTTTACCGAAAAGAAGCTATTGTACCTTCAAAATAAAGCCACCCTATCTGAGTGATTCTTTTACTGTAATACTTATGTGTGTTTTGTGTGTGAAAATTTACATACTAAATTAGACTTTAATCTAAACATAACTGCAAACTGAAGACCCACCATTAAAAACAAACGTTTGAACCCTTTCCCCTGAATTGTAGGTTAGGCCTCTGTCGTTTATTTTGAAAACACGGACAGGAAGTGCTGTGTACTGCTGCGTCGAACTTCCCGGTTTACGCTGTGGGCCGACTTCCACACTGCTGGCGGCGTGTGTGGAACACTTTCATTCATCTTCCCGTCCGACTAAGAGGGAAATTACCGAATTAAACTCCGCTTTTGCCGGTACGGTCTCTCCAGTTTTCATCGGAGCTTTCGGGACACGAACTGCGCTCTGCTCCCGGGGTCTCAGCCGCATCTCCTACCTCCTGGCGCGCTCCTGCGTTTCACGTGTTCACCTCATCGCTGCTCCGATACATCACTCAACCCCTCAGGCAACGCTTTGGTAACACTCCGGATACGTGAAGTTTAGTTAGCATCAGCTACTGCGCGGAAGACATCATGTCAGAGACGGGAACCTTGGTGTTGGAGGACGGAACGACATTTAAAGGCCGTTTGTTCGGTGCATGTGTATCGGTGTCTGGAGAAGTTGGTAAGTTAAGTGTTAGCTAAACTTTAAACTTCAGTTTCTGCTCTTCGAGCAACTTCACAAACCCACATGTGTACCTACAATCGGTTCTATTCAGGGTCTGGTGCGAAATCATCTTCCCTTGTGCCTTTCTGTCGGTCGTTAACCAGACTTAAAGCGCCAGATTCCATAATTAACCCCGATTATGCCGATATCTTACACCGATAACTTACTTCAACTACCTCTGTAACTTACACCAATAACTCTCAATAACTTAGCCCGATTACACCAATAACCCAACCTTTATAACCTACACAGATAACTATTTCGATAATTAATATGATAAATTTACATTAATAACTATCCCAATAACTCACACCAATAAATATCCAGGTAACTTAACTTTTATATTTTACACCGATAACTTGAATCGATACGTGTGCCAATAATTTACATAACTTAACTGATAACTGAACTGACCCATACTATTTCAATAACTTACATGTACTATCCTGTTAAGTTATACCCTAATCATTTATCCCTCCATAAATTATCCCAATAGGTATTCCAATAATTTACAGCAATAACTTATCCTGTATTTATCCCAACAAACTACCATGAAACTACCCCAATGACTAACCCCCGCATAATTCATCCTCACTACTCCTGATAACTCACCTCTTAACTTACTCAGCACACATACACACACATGTTTGTCCTGTGACCCTGTAAATAAATCAAAGTCTACCTCATCACATGTAGTATTTACTACCAGTTAAATCACTGATTATTGTCTTGATTCATGTGTCTGTAGATCCTTGAACTCTTTAACATGTGTAGATAGCAAGGTAGAAAGTAACTATTGTACTTTATTTTAGTATTTCCATTTGATGCTACTTTACACTACCAATAAGCAGCATGACATGTTGCTTGCTCAATAAATCAAAGATTACACAATCAAGATTTTACACAACAGCACTCACACACATGCTGAACTTATTGATTTTTCAGTGAAGATTTATACAGCAGATGACAAACAAATTAACATAAACAGTTTTTTTTAAAAAAATGAGGAAAGCAGTTATCCATCAAAAAATGTTTCATGTATTGAAAATTATTATAGAAACACTGTAATGTTACTGTGAATAGAATGTGTGAAGGGTTTGATGATTTACGTGTGTGTTCATGTGACTGTTCATTCTCAGTGTTCCAGACAGGAATGGTCGGATACCCCGAAGCCCTCACTGACCCCTCCTACCGCTGTCAGCTGCTCACACTCACTTATCCTCTGGTTGGCAACTATGGAATCCCCAAGGATGAAGAGGGAGAGTTTGGACTGAGCAAGGTGAACAGTTGGATTTAATGAAGATTTTGGTCAATGAATCTCTGGATCTCTGAAAATAGTTTCCGGGTGTCATGCAAGTGCTGCATATTGATGGATTGTTTTATGGTGTGTTTTGGTCATCTTGCACAGTGGTTCGAATCATCGAAGATCTATGCTGCTGCTCTGATTATTGGAGAGCTGGCAGAGGATCCCAGTCACTGGAGTTCAGTCAAACCTCTGGACCAGTGGCTCAAAGAGCAAGGTGTTCCTGGATTACAAGGTGAGAAAGTCAATGCCTCATTAAGTTTATTTTAGTCATATAGTGTAAATGTAGAATGGTTCAAAAGTATAACCTTATAATAGAAATGAAATGGGTATTATCGCTATATTATCAAAGTAAGAAGTTTTTATTTGAACATTCAAACAGCAATGACAGAAATATATTTTCTTTTCAAACTATCATACTATTTATGATTCAAACATTTTTTTCTCAGTTTTTCTAAACAACCTGAAATGGCAGAAGTTAAAGATTTCCATTGAAACTATCTCGTGGAAAAAAATATTGAAAATGTATATTCTTAAAATGTATTTTCATGTTTCTAAAAGTATTCATGATAATTATTTGAATTACTGACAGGATCCTTTTAATTTTTTTCTCTTATTTTCATTTATTCTATACTACACACTAGCTGCAGCATCTTACTCCAAGTAGCATTCACAGACCCTCAGGAAATCTCTGCACTATCATTTAAGAGAACAGAATTTGGGCCTAAACATAAGTACTAATACCAATAGCCCCCCCCATACCTCACCTAACAAATTACCTGCAAGAAACAGTGATTGAATAAAGTCAAGTTTATGCGTATCTAGCTGTTGACGTGACGCAGGTGTTGAGCATTCCAATTTACAGGTTAGGGAAACCTGTTTTGCTCAGCTAAATTCTTGTTTCCTCTTTACAATGGCAACAGTATGCAAGGCGAAGAAAAAATCTGGCAAAAAACATTCCCATTTTTAACTTTTTTTGTACCAACATTTTTTTACCCTTACTTTTGCCTTTCCTGTTTTTTTTCTCCTTTCAAGGACATGAAAGCTATAACTTAAAGTAATTCTAATATTGCAATGTTTTCTATTTGCTGCAGGTATTGACACTCGCCGTCTCACCAAAAAAATCCGGGAGAAAGGCACCATGCTGGGGAAGCTGGTGGTGGACGGGACGCCTGAGCAGAGCATTCCCTTCGATAACCCTGACCAGAGAAACCTGGTGCAGGAGGTTTCTATAAAGGTGATGTCATACTTGATTAGTGTAGATGGACCTGATACAGCAAAGATATCTGATTTAAATGCTCACTGCTGTGATTTTTGTCTGCAGGAGGCTAAAGTTTTCGGTCCCAGCAGAGGCTTGCGAATCACAGCACTGGACTGCGGCATCAAATACAACCAGATCCGATGCCTGGCTGAGAGAGGAGCCTGTGTTACTGTGGTTCCCTGGGACCATCCACTGGATGCCACAGGTCACTTTCTAAACTTTTGCCATGTTTACAGTTATTGAACAATTGTATAATGCCCTCATCTGTTGACATATGTTTAAATTGTCACATATATGGAACTGTTTAATTTTCTGGTCTGTAATTAGTCAACTAATTGTGGCAGCTTTACTGTGCATGAACATAAACATCATTGTTATTTGCTCATATTTGTGACTTTTTATTCTTATATTATTAAGTTATTAGATTAAAAGAATTTAACTTAGTTTTCAATGTCTTTTCCTAAATCAAGTTTAAATTAACCAAAACATTCAAACAAGCAAAATTATCAAGAATTCTACTTAATAACAAGATATTATCACTGTTAAGATAACAAACAAATCAGCTCTAGATCACATGATGATTCATTTTGTTTCTCTCCAGATTTCGATGGATTGTTCATCAGTAACGGTCCCGGAGACCCTCAGCTCTGCCAGGCCACCATCAACAACCTGAGGAACGTGATCTGCGCGGATCGTCCCAAGCCCGTGTTCGGGATCTGCCTGGGGCACCAGCTGCTGTCCTTAGTCATTGGAGCCAAGACCTACAAGATGAAGTCAGTTCCTCCTACTCGACCCATCAACACTCCAGCACAACGGATGATTTACTTTAAACACCTTCAGGGCTCATGATGCTATATGACATCACAGATTTCAGTAAACAGCTACCCACAGAATCCAGGAAGAAAACTATTTTGGTAATTCTGGGACATGTGGTTCAAAAGTTACAGGACAAATCCTAAAGTTTGTTGTAGCACCACCATCGGGACAAATTGTACCAAAGTCGACACTGAACTTGCATTAATCCCCATTGAAACATGCAAGTGTAAAGCAAATCAGAAAAACAATGCTCACTATTAACTTAAGAAAATAACCAAATTCTCTGGTTTCAGCTCCTCTTCTCAGATTTTTTGCAATTATCTGTAATGTTAATAGTTTACAAACAGGTTTGGTCTTGTCTAATCTGCAATTTATTGGTAAACTATGAAGCTCTTAACAGTGCAGATGACAAGCATTTGATTAGTTGAATAAATGTAAAATGAATTTAATAAGCAAAGAATTTCATTTGATTCAATTTGGTTAAATTTGTGGAATGCACGGATGTCTGGAGCTCAGTCTGTCCTGGAGCTTTTCTGTCAAGCTTCATAGCTGACTTTTTTTTCTTTTTGGAACAGTACATACACAGAAATGTCCCCAGTGACCTGAGGCAGGGATGCTCTTCAAAATCTGTGTGACACACACACATTCACAGCCCAAGTTGTGATGTGAATGGTATCTTTTTGCTGTTCTCAGCAGTCTGGAGTGTTGGACTGACTAAGGCTTGTTATGAATAAGACTGAACAAACACTCTGGCTCACAAGGCAAGGTAGTGCACTCCTCACTGCTGAACTCTATGGCCACATCTGTGGGATTAGGGAGTCCCCACCCCCACCACCACAGAGACCCTTTATCAGGCTGGCTCTGAAGGTCAGGATGAGCAGTTCCCATGTTACTCTGCTGAAATATTCTACAGTAGCCCAAAATGGACAAATCAAACAGATCAGGGAGATCAGTTGGCTGTAATCTGCAAATTCATCACTCTATGCCACAAGAAAACTCCACATTACACACATCCTTTACATTAGTGGAGGCTGAAAACTCCTGGACCGGATATTATATTTATTATAAATTATATTAAACATACTGAAACGTTTGTATTTGTCTTCAAAACGAAACCTCTGTCTCGTCTCTCAGATACGGAAACCGCGGTCATAATCAGCCGTGCATCCACAAGGGAACGGGCCGCTGCTACATCACCAGCCAGAACCACGGGTTCGCCGTGGACCCCGGTACGCTGCCAAGGGACTGGGACATTTTGTTTACCAACGCCAATGACCACACCAATGAGGGCATCGTGCACAACACGCAGCCGCTGTTCAGGTACTAGGGGAATGTCCGTAGTCTTCCCTCCCACCTTAGCTCCTGCATTCAGGTAAAACCTTTAAAATGCGTGTAATGCATTTTTTCCTGCCCGTTTCTCCCAGTGTTCAGTTCCACCCAGAGCACATGGCTGGACCCACAGACCTGGTCGGTCTGTTTGACGTCTTCCTTGACACCGTCAGAGACCAAAAACAGGGAAAGGATAACAAATCTGGTAACTACTAACATTTACTTTACAGATTCAGCCTTTTATGAGCAGCAATTAATCAATTAGTTGCTAACTGTTACATTAATCGCTAAATAGACATTGTAGGTTAAATCTTCATTCTTGTGAAGCAGTGATCAACATTGAATATCAAAATAGTTAATGGTTGCAGCTGTAGATCTCAAGACAAAAGAAAGCAAAAGTTAGGTTTTCCATAATTTTCTCATAATTATTTCTTTTCTGTCAAGGAAATAGTTTCGACTGAAGTTATTAACGTTCGTTGAGCCATTAAATGTGACTAATAAATATTTTGAATTATTTTGATCATTTATTTCAGGTGATACATCTTTTCATTTATTTCGAACAGATAGGCCCAGGCTATGGGAATGAACATTTTATGCTAAATGTATTTAATATAAAATCCATTCTATTTAAATCATTCAATATAGGAACAAATGATAAAATAGAAGATAAATAAATACATAAAAAGGTAACTATTAATTCTATATTGTAATAGTGCAGGGGAAAATTGCATTTAGATTGTTGGCATTTAGATTAGTGCCAAATCGGTCATCACAGTAATTCTGTGCTGATGTGCATGGTTCCTCAGAAGCTGTGTTTTGTTTCCACAGTGAAGCAGCGTCTGATGGACCACCTCACCTTCTTGGGCTCCCCGAGGCCAGAAGACATGTCCCGACCCAGGAAGGTCCTGATCCTGGGCTCTGGAGGGCTGTCCATCGGGCAGGCTGGGGAGTTTGACTACTCTGGCTCCCAGGTCTGTCAGAGATTCTAACAACTCTTTTTCAAATGCAGATGTTTTTTCTTTAGAATTCTTGATGATCTTTTTTTTTTTTCTATCCTTCCAGGCTATAAAGGCTCTGAAGGAAGAGAATGTCCAGACTGTGCTGATCAACCCTAACATCGCCACCGTCCAGACCTCAAAGGGCCTGGCGGACAAAGTTTACTTCCTGCCAATCACGCCGGAGTATGTCACTCAGGTGATAAAGAACGAGCGTCCGGACGGCGTGCTCCTGACCTTCGGTGGACAGACGGCCCTGAACTGTGGTGTGGAGCTGACCAAGCTGGGTGTCCTGGAGAAGTATGATGTAAAAGTCCTTGGGACGCCGGTGGCTTCCATCGAGATGACGGAGGACAGGAAGATCTTCGTGGAGAAGATGGAAGAGATCGACGAACACGTGGCTCCGAGCGAAGCAGCGCTGTCTGTGGAACAGGTGACATTCACACACATGAAAACCACACTCAAAATACTATGTTGGCAAAATTATGAACACAAATCATATTGTCTTCCTCACTGTTGGAATATTTTTTCCTTGTACTCTTCAGGCGGTGGTGGCGGCAGAACGTCTAGGCTTCCCCGTCATGCTTCGCTCAGCGTTTGCCCTGGGTGGTCTGGGCTCTGGATTCGCCAACAACCGTGAGGAGCTGACGGCTCTGGCAACGTCGGCGTTTGCTCACACGTCCCAGGTGCTAGTGGACAAATCGCTGAAAGGCTGGAAAGAGATTGAGTACGAGGTGGTGCGGGACGCCTACGACAACTGTATCACTGTGAGTTGAGAAGCACTGAAAAAGCTGCAACTAACAACTGCTACCATTCTTTGGTTCATAAAATGGTTTAATAGGTTGATCACTGTTTCTCAAAGCTGAGGATTCGCCCAACCTGTCCAGACTAACAGTCCACAACCCAAAGATCATCAGTTTACTATAATAGAAGACTAAAGAGACCAGAAAATAATCAGTTTAGATCCAGGGATTTTGGATGTTTAATTCTATTAATGACTCTAATTATCAAACTGGAGATCAATGTTGGCAACTATAGGATTAATTGACAAATCATTATAATAATAATACCACATATGTTAGAAATATCATGATAGTTATCCACAATGCAATATATTTGTAACCCTCTATTGCATGATATATTATTTAGACATGGTAAATGTTTTTATTACTGAAAATGATCAAAATTGAAATGTAAAAAAAATAATTAAAGTTTCCTCACTTACCCCAGATATTGACTCCATATTATATTTGATGAAAATATTCCAAAATTCTGAATAAAAACAATCTTTGGTTGTGAGACAATGATGCTCAAATGTCCATGAGCAAGAGGGACTGGTCATGTGATCTCATAAATTGTATGTCATTCAAAAATAAAATCCCCCTTTGCACACTTAACTGTAAAAACATAGATGATAAAGGATTAACATTGTTTTTCTTATTTTTTTGCTTTTTTTATTCTGCACTTTATAATGTTCTTGACCTGTGGTGAATTTCTATTGTAGGATCAATACCATCCAATCTTATTAATTGGAAAAAATATTCAGCAGTTTAACTAAAAATAGAAATTATCATTAATTTCGGCCCTATACATGTGGTTTCATTCATTCATTCATCTTGTTTAGGTGTGTAATATGGAGAATATCGACCCTCTGGGGATCCACACTGGAGAGTCTATCGTGGTAGCACCCAGTCAGACACTGAACGACCACGAATACAACATGCTGAGGAGCACCGCCATCAAAGTTATCCGGCACCTCGGCATCGTGGGCGAGTGCAACATCCAATATGCTCTGAACCCCGAATCTGAACAGGTGTGGAGTTGCGTACAGCATTTGCCAATTAGTCATCCCTAACACAGGTTAACAACCAGCTGGATATATTATAATTTGTCTCTTTAATGTTTTCCAGTATTACATCATTGAGGTGAACGCCCGTCTGTCACGGAGCTCGGCCCTGGCTAGCAAGGCAACAGGTTACCCTCTGGCTTACGTAGCAGCTAAACTCGGCCTGGGGATTCCGTTGCCACAACTCAAGTATGTTCCTTATTCTAATAAGTGGTGGGAGTCACACGTAACTTACATACAATAGGCCTGCGGAATAAAAAAAAATCAATGTATGTCATAAATATCCACATCAATACAATAAGAAAATAGTTCAAAGTAATATTAATAGTTTCACTTAAGTTTTGTGTTGCTCATAAACCTTGTTTTCCTTTTGATAATGCCTCGCCTATAAAGGGAGTGTGGAAAAACTTGTATTAACATAACTTTGATGGACCACTAATAATAAAATATTTGTTTAGCATATTTAAAAAAGAAAAACATTTGAGATTCAAAAATAAGAAGAAATATTTTTGAAATTCATTTAAATCAATAAGATTTTTTAAAAATTCAAATTAAAAGCAATTATAATTTAAAAACAGTGGAGTGAAATTAAAACAAAACAAGAACAAATTGATATGCTGATGTAAATTTGCGTCATCTGCATAATTTTATTGTTTTCTTCCATAATCGTAGCTAATGGGAGCATGTAAATGTTAAATAGTAGAGGTCCCAGAATTGAACCTTGGGGGACCCCATAGGTTATGTGTCTCTGTTTAAATAGGATTTAACCATTTTAGTGCTGTGATGATGTGCAGGTAAATTATAAAAACAAGATCTCCTTGAGTAGATCTCAGAATCTGAATTCCTTAGATTGCATTTAATACTAAGAAACAGAAAAACTATATATATTCTTAAATTCTTGGTAATTTATTAGCATCAGAGCCACCATGACTCGGAAATTCACTACCTTACTCCTCTTTGTCAGTATACAATTTTTATTTTTTGTCTTAGTTTTGATTTTGGATGTAATTTAAATGTTTCTTATAATTAAGGACTCAATACTATTGTTGTGTGTATTTTCTGCAGGAACTCTGTTACCAACTCAACAACAGCAAACTTTGAGCCTAGTTTGGACTATTGTGTGGTGAAGGTGCCTCGCTGGGATCTGAGCAAATTCCTCAGAGTTTCCACCAAGATCGGCAGCTCCATGAAGAGTGTTGGTAAGAGCCACTTGACCTGATTATTTGATGTATATATACTTTAAACTAATGAAAAGTCAAGTTAAATTCATAATTAACACCACAATTAACAATACAATAAAAAAAATGTTGTTAAAGCACTAAAAGAATTTAAACTGAGAAATTAAATGGAGAAATAAATAAGTATTTGACATTATGAGCTAGACGGAGCATGTAGATAGTGAACAAAAGAGGCCCCAAAATGGAGCCTTAGGGAGCGCCACAGATTATTTACGAACTAAACAAACTTGACAAATACTGTACAGCATGACATTTACGGAATGTTTGTGGACAGGCGAAGTAATGGCTATTGGTCGGAGCTTTGAGGAGGCATTCCAGAAAGCTCTGAGGATGGTGGACGAAAACTGTGTTGGATTTGATCACACCATCAAGCCAGTGTCTGAACAGGTGACGATGTGGATCTGTTGTTTCCTCATATTTATTGTTTTTTATTTATCCTGTTAAACACATCCAGTGTTTGGATCTATGAACCAAACAATTGATTAATTGCTCCACTAATTGATAGATGAATGAGCTCTCAGAATAGTTGTTCATTGCAGCTTTAATCTGGAATGTACACTACTGAAACAATGTTCTCACACCTGGCTCTTGACTGCTTTTTAGGAGCTGCAGACTCCAACAGACAAGCGGATCTTTGTTTTGGCGTCGGCATTCCGTGCTGGCTACACGGTCGACCAGCTGTACAAACTCACCAAGATCGACCGCTGGTTCCTGCACAAGATGAAGAACATCGCTGACCATGAGCGGCTGCTGGAGACGTACAACCAAGTGAGTGAAAACTAAAACTGACAGAGGCCTATGAACATTTAAAGCTTCAGTTTATTTTAATCTTGGTAATGTTTCTGATATGTTCCTAGGATGAGAGCGCCATGCCTCCAGAGGTGATGCGCAAAGCCAAGCAGCTTGGCTTCTCAGACAAGCAGATTGCACTGGCTGTGCAGAGGTGGGTGGACCAGTCAATATAGGACTTATAAATGTTGAATGCTGAACATTTTCAAGCAACCTGGATCTGGAATTTGGCATCAGGATTTTAAAATGTGTGAGAAAGATTAAGAACAGGTCTTAATTTTCCAGACGTGGAACAATAACTTGGTTTTTACTGTATGTGGTGGAAGATGACAGTTGTTATTCAGAAGTTTTTTTTTTATATATACATATTACAAACCCTCCTTGAATGACTGCATTGTCTTTTTCTAAAATTCAACCATCTGTTCCTACTGAATCCAAAAAAAGTAAAGTCTTTTTAGGCCTGATGCTTTTCCAAGTTTTTTTTTTTTCTCAATTCGTGTTATATTTTATTTATTATTATTTTTGTTATATATATTTTTATTTTTAATTTCTTTAATTTATTGTCCCCTCAATAAATTAACCTGCGTCTTCCTCCCTCAGCACTGAGCTGGCCGTGAGAAGGCTGCGTCACGATTGGTCCATCCTACCTGTTGTCAAGCAGATCGACACAGTGGCAGCAGAGTGGCCCGCCTGTACGAACTACCTGTACCTTACCTACCACGGCACAGAGAACGACCTGACTTTTGGGGAGCAGCACGTCATGGTGATTGGGTCAGGCGTTTACCGCATCGGCAGCAGTGTGGAGTTTGACTGGTGTGCCGTTGGATGCATCACAGAGCTCAGGAAGGTCAGCACTCGAATAATAATTGTAATTTATTTATTGTGGTTACAAATAAAATATTTCAAGGTCATCAGGCTTAGAAATGAAAACGTTGGCTTACGTAAAAAAAAAAATGGTAATTGTACCTCTCTATTTTTTCCCCCACTCAGCATTGATTTTCTGTTTTGTAGTGGTTTAGTGTTATTTTCTCCACAATCATTACCTTCTCAATGTAGTTTTCAGACCACTAAAATTAAAATTTTCTCTTGGTAAACAGAAATATATTTTTTTTTAATTTTACACCAAACACATATGGAAAATAAAGACCCAAAAAGGGTCTGGTTTCTTCCTCACCACATAATCTGCAAAATAACTGGAGTCGGTTGCCTTTTTTACATAATTCATTAAATAATCTCAAGCTTGATTCTTGTCATAAAAATAATGTTGATGTTTATGATGTGGTGGTAGCCAGTAAATGAACCTGTCCTCACATGATCACATTCACTGCAGATGGGTTATAAGACCATCATGGTGAATTACAACCCTGAGACAGTCAGCACGGACTACGACATGTGTGATCGACTCTACTTCGACGAAATCTCCTTTGAGGTAAGTTTTTTTTCTTCTTCTTGCAACTTACCCATGATACTGTATTGTGAGGACTCAACCTGATTATATTCTACTGTTTTTTAAATTGTAATATACCCTACAAGCACTAGTATATCTGTAAAATGGTGCAGGGATGTTGTTTACCTTGAATTATATTGCAGCCAGTGGCATCATTTCAGACTAAAGGAAGGAACACCCTTTCTTGGCGGATCTGGTGGTTAGGGTTAAAACATTGTAGAATTTGTACCATTTCAAAAACACCAAACTGGTGCAGTTTGAAAGAAAAATTCTGAATGTAAGATCTATTTTTTGTTTTAAATAATGTTGCCATGTGAGTGGACAAACATGTTTTAGGCAAATGTCTTGTTATATTAATATTGGAACAATGAGAAATAGTATTAATAACAACCTCAAACCTTACTTCTGCTTTTGAAGTCCCTAAATATTATAGTTAAAACAAACCAAACAAGTTTCAGTTAACATTTATAATAGTAATAGAAGTCCTACTCACACAATGTGGTGTTCCCCTTGTAAATGCAGTGTGATGTTTTATCCTCATGATTTTCTTATGTTGGTTGCATCAAAATTAATTTAACTTCAACAGCACTAATTAAAATAAAAAATGTGTCATTAAATTCAAAAACCCAAACGACACCTCCAACTGCAGCAGTGTTCTAGATGAAGCTGTGAGCTAAGTGCCTGTACCCGTGTCTCAGGTGGTGATGGATATCTACGAGATGGAAAACCCTGAAGGCATCATCCTGTCCATGGGCGGCCAGCTGCCCAACAACATCGCCATGTCTCTGCACCGACAGCAGTGTCGCATCCTGGGAACGTCGCCGGAGTTCATTGACAATGCAGAAAACAGGTTCAAGTTCTCCAGGATGCTGGACACCATTGGTATCAGCCAGCCGCTGTGGAAGGAGCTTTCTGACACCGAGGTAAATTATCAATTCATAATGTGTATATACTAATTAGTCAGGGTTGTGCTGAGGGTTACTTATTTCTGACTATTACATTAGTTGCCTATTTTGAGAATTATTTAATAAATTTGAGTCATTTTAAGAAGAAAGTGTCATCTTTTAAGAAAATGTTAGTCTTTACTTTAAACAAAACCAAATGGACCTAAATCAGGGGGGGGAATAAAAACTTTAAAAAGGCTAAAGATGTGTTTTATTTGGTTTTACTGTCACCTTTATCTGTATCATTATACTATGGTGAAACATGATGTGATTGTCAAAGAAGAACTATAACAAATAGTTTCGAACTATTACATTAACCACCACATATTTTGATAGTCAATCAGGAGGAAATTTCCAAATTGTCTGGTTCAAGCCTGTCAAATCTAATTACATTTGCCTTCTTTAGTCTAGTTCTTGTCTTCTTGTTAAACAAAAAGACATTTTAGGAATAATCTTTAGCTTTCGGAATTAGAGTTCAAGGTTTAAAATGTATGATTCAAGCAATTTGATTACTCGTTTAAATAATTAATAGATTAATCAATGATCAGAATAGTTGTGAGTTGCAGCTCACTTGATACCGGAATGGTTTTCAATGGCAGCAAAACGTTGATGGTTATAATTGAGTAGTCAGTTAAGATTTGCTGATTTGTTGTTTGTTGTTTTTGAGCTTTTCTTAATCACATTATTATGAAGTGTAACTGCTGATAAAATAAGACATTTTGTATACTGTTATGACAGGTGTTGTTTTCTGACTCTTTAATGCCTCAAATAAAAGTTTTTTTTAATCCTTATAGATCACATCTCTACTCATTCTACTGTATTTAACTACATTTGTCTAAATAAAGAAAAAACAATCTGTTAAAGGTAGGGTATAAAAAAAAAAGAAGTAAAAATTGCACATAACTTTCATCATCTTGCTCAGGCCAGTTTTAACCACCATTAAAGCCTACACAATAGAACATGAGCTTTTTCCTATACATGGTAGGACACGTCTCTGCAGTAGTAATCAAATTCCTCCCAACGTCTTTTCCCACCTTATAACCTGCTCATAAAAAGATGTCATCATAGGGAAGTTGGTTACTCTATACTTTCAAGATAATACAGCTTGAAAGTAATCCTTTCTGCCCTAAAAGTAGGCCCACTGGCCACTTTATTAGTTAGACCTAGACTGTCCTGACAGTCCTTAAAGAGTTTAGTTCATATTGAATCATGCATTTTTATAACATATATTAAAATACATATTACCTGTCCTTCCTTCAGTCTGCAATGAAGTTCTGTGAGACGGTGGGTTATCCCTGCTTGGTCCGTCCCTCCTACGTCCTCAGCGGCGCCGCCATGAACGTGGCGTACAGCGATAGTGACCTGGAGAAATACCTGAGCAGCGCCGTGGCCGTGTCCAAGGAATACCCTGTCGTCATCTCCAAGTTTATCCAGGAGGCCAAGGTCAGGAAAAAAATGAAACAGGATTATGGAGTAGCAGTTATAAGCCTCCATTGTAGCTTTAATCTTTTTTTGTATGTTTTCCAGGAAATCGATGTGGACGCCGTGGCGTGTGATGGGGTAGTGATTGCCATCGCTGTGTCTGAGCATGTGGAGAACGCTGGCGTTCACTCCGGCGATGCCACGCTGGTGACGCCACCGCAGGACCTCAATCAGACGACCATAGAGAGGATCAAGATGATAGTCCACGCAATCGGCCAGGAGCTGCAGGTCACCGGACCCTTCAACCTGCAACTCATTGCCAAGGTGAGAATCAATGAATGCGGGGTACAAACAAACAGATGGTTTCCTTGTATTTAGGCAAAATGGTTAAAAAAAAAAAGGCGAGAATTTGAGCAGAGCTGTCAGTCTGTGATTGAGTCTCATTACACAGATTAAGATTCTCAATAAGACTTAATCTTAGACTTGGACTTAAGATGTTCTGTTCACTGACACTCAACATGACACAAATTGATTTTGAAAATGTTAATTAACTGGTGAAAGGAGGAGAACTGATGGACAAGAACAGCAGAAATCATTGTAAATAGGCTGTAAAAAATACTAAAATGCCATGTATTAAATGTTCCTGTGAATGCTTCTCTGCCAGGACGACCAGCTGAAGGTCATCGAGTGCAACGTCCGAGTCTCCCGCTCCTTCCCGTTCGTATCCAAGACGCTGGGTGTGGACCTTGTTGCCCTGGCGACCCAGGTCATCATGGGGGAGGAAGTAGAACCTGTGGGCCTGATGAGAGGAAAAGGGATTGTGGGCGTCAAGGTAGCGTATATAAAGTTCTTATAACTTGAAGCATATCATGTGCACTCATTGTCTTATGTTTTCCTTTTCAACATATGTCCTGTGTCCTTCAGGTTCCTCAGTTTTCATTCTCCCGGTTGGCTGGAGCTGACGTGGTGCTCGGCGTGGAGATGACCAGCACCGGGGAAGTGGCATGTTTCGGGGAGAACAGATACGAGGCTTACCTTAAAGCAATGCTCTCCACCGGCTTCAAGATCCCCAAGAAGAACATCCTGCTCTCTATCGGCAGCTATAAAGTGCGTTTAGGATGTGACCGAAGAAATTAGAAATTCTGGTTGTCAAGCCTTTGATTATTGAAACAGTTAACCGATTAGTTGTTGGGGGTAATTAAATGGTGTAAAATGTCAATAATTGTTTCTCATCGCTAAAGATTAAAATTAAAATGTCCTGTTTTTTGTCCAGACCAGAATGCCTCGAATCAACTGATTATCAAAATAGTTGTTAATCAATGTAATAGTTGGAAATTGATTGATTAATGGTTGAGCTCAGCTCTGTTTTAACACTCACATCATGTTCGACCATATTATAAAGATACAGATAAAGGCAACAGCAAAACTTAACAAGTTTATTTTTTTCCCCCTAATTTGGTCCATTTAGTCCTGTCTTAATAAAACATTAAATAAAACATTGTCTTCTTAAAAATGACTTAAATTGATTAATCAATTATCAAAGTAGGCAACTAGTGTAATAGTTGGTGACTAATTGTTGAAGCTCTAGTTGTTATTGGCAGTTTAAAAACCTAAATAGTAAAAACTGTCCTCATTGGTCAGCTGGTGTCACTCTTCCTTGCTCTGTATTAATTTAATTTTCATTTTATTCCTGAGTTGTTTTAATAATAACAAATCTGTTTTGTGTGTTTTTATAGAACAAGAGTGAGCTGTTGCCCACTGTGCAGGCTCTGGAGTCTCTGGGTTACGACTTGTACGCCAGTCTGGGCACCGCTGACTTCTACACTGAACACGGAGTCAAGGTAAGAAATTCATTTTGTCCACAACCTCCAAAAAACTACAGAAAAAATGTACAATGACAAAATACAAATACAGAAGTACATAAATATATTGGAAAATAATAATCAAGCAGGATATGCAGGTATATTCTAGTACTTATTTTTTAACCAATTCTTTGTTTTCCTGCACAAGTCATCTAAATCTACCAAGATTTGCATGTGAGGCATTCTCTAGTTCCAGCTTCTCTTCTCTAATTATTTTTTGGTTTCTTTATTCTTCTATAATAGTAAACTGATGATCTTTGGGTTGTGGACTGTTGTCTGGACAAAAAGACATTTTATGTTGAATCTTTAGCTTTTCCTCCATGTTATATTTTTCACAAATCAAAATATTTGATTTAAAATTGTCCTAATTAAAAAGAAGTCATTTTAGGTTGCATCTTCAGTGTATTTACCATGTTATATTTTTCAAAATAGAAAGAAAAAAGATCAAAATATTTTACTTTTTAAACTGTAATTAGCTTCTCTTTTTAATGTCTATGTAAATTAGCTTGATGGATTATTTTATTGTCATATTTATGCAGTAAAACAAAACATTTTCATAAAGGATTCCTTTTAAATTTAAGTAAAGAAACTTCTGCATGTTTGGTGGTTATGGAACATTGCAGCTACTCGTGATCTCCCGTTGAGTGATTTTGACGGGCAGATAATGTTCCCTATAAATAAATTGTCCAGTTTAATACAGAAAAAAAAGTGAGGTGAAAAAAAAAAAATAAGGTGAGTGACTACATCCCAACGAGACTCAAAAATAGGCTTATGTGGTCTTTTCATCTCCAGGTCAAAGCGGTGGATTGGCCATTCGAGGAAGAAGACAGCGGCTGTCCCACCAAGGAGAAGCAGCGCAGCATCATGAACTACCTAGAGGAGAACCACTTCGACCTAGTCATCAACCTATCGATGAGGAACAGCGGTGGCCGCCGACTGTCCTCCTTCGTGACCAAAGGCTACAGGACCCGGCGCATGGCCATCGACTACTCAGTCCCACTCATTATTGATATCAAGTGCACCAAGCTCTTTGTGCAGGTGAGTTATTTTACTTTTATCAAAAGTGAAGATCAAATGAAGTGAAGCCTTTTGTTGTCTTATATTTCCAGCTGGCAACATACAGTTACATATGAATTGATTTTCTTTTTTCAGGCGCTTCATCAGATTGGCAGATCTCCACCAGTGAAAACTCACATTGACAGCATGGCTTCACAGACATTGGTGCGACTCCCTGGTGAGTGTCTGCAGCTCTTAAAGATACAAAGACAAGTCAATTAATCAATTATTTGCCAATATTAATAGCGAAATAATTTGATATAGATGAATCGATTTGAGTCATTTTTAAGAAAGAAATGTCTCTACACCTGAGCCACTGTCTCTACCCCTCTCCATTTACTTATTAAAATCATCAACAATTATCAATACTAGTCAATATTATATATTATAATAATCAATGCTACAACATGGGCAAACAAACATAAAAAAGTAAAAAAAAAAAAAAAATCTTAAGAATAATTTAAATGGAGCTATATAATTTTTAGTGGTTGTTGAATTAAACACTTGTTTATAGTTGTAATCATTAAAAAGTGTTGTTTCTAAGGACTTCTTCTATAGTAGTCAACTGATGATCGTTTGGGTGTGGATTGTTGGTGTGGGCAAAAAAGACATTTTAAGTTAAATCTTCAGCTTTGGAAAGCATTTCACACCATTTTATGAACTAACAAATTAAACAATTACTTGTTTCAATAAATAGATCAACAGACTCTTGCAGCTATAAAGAAAAAGAACACCTTTATTTGTTTTCTCTTTTGAGATTTCTTTTCTGTCCTCGTTTTCAAACTCAAGAACTCTTAAGAAGACTTCCATCTCTCCATCATCAGGCTCTGGTATTGTTGTGAACATTTATTGTTGATTTGTTCTGATTTGAATCTCAGGGCTGATCGATGTCCATGTTCACCTGCGGGAGCCTGGTGCCACTCACAAAGAGGACTTCTCATCAGGAACAGCAGCTGCTCTAGCAGGAGGCGTCACCATGGTGTGTGCGATGCCAAACACGTCACCTGCCATTACCGACTCCGCTACTCTGGCCCTGGTGCAGAAGGTATGTTGCCTCCGGATGGCTCCCACTTGTTGGTTTCTGTCAAAGACTTTTTTTTTTGCTAGGCATCTACCAAAAAAGGTACAATTCAGATAAAAAAAAAAAAATTAAAACCCATCTTTTCCCCCCATCCCCCTACTTGCAACAGGTATGTCAAAACTGAAGGCCAAATCGGACATGTATAATAATCCTCCACAACTGTATTTAGCAGATATGAATTTACAAAGTGCAGGAGATATGAGAAAACACATATATGCCAGGGGGATAATAATTCACAGGAAGACATTCAGGTCAGCACAAATAATCTTTTGAATTGTAAATTATTGTAAGATCTCACTGTAAACAAACAAAACAGGCTTTCTATGTGTAAACTTACATGTGTGAATGTAGAATTTTGTCAGGATTATAATGAGATTAATGAGGAATCTTTTCATGGTCTTTGCCTTATTTCTTTTCAAGTCAAAGATTCCAGAAAAGTGCATTCCTCAAACGGCCATGAATTTCAAAACAATTATAAGATAAGATAAGATCTTTATTGATCCCACAACGGGGAAATTTGCTCGTTACTGCAGCTAAGCACAGTTGTAAAAGAGTACAGAGTAAAGAGAAAAAAATATAAAAGCTATAAGAATACACAACACTATACATTATATACAAAATTCATTGAATTTGTTGAGCAGCATGCACAGTATGCATTATGGACATTTGGAAAAAAATAAACTAATTAAACTAACAAAGAGCAAGAAAAAGGTATGCATAAGCAAAGCATATATACATACATACATACAGTTGTCAATTTTCCTTCTGTCCCTGTCCAGCAGACTACTGCGTAGAAAAGGGCAGATGCTACGACAGAGTCGTAGAAAGTCTTTAACAGAGTCCTGCACACTCCAAAGGACCTTAGTCTCCTCTTCAGGTGAAGTCAAATCTGGCCCTTCTTGTACAGGACATCAGTCTTTGTGGTCCAGTCCAGTTTATTGTTCAGGTGAACACCCAGGTATTTGTAAGAGACCACTGTCTCAATGTCTTTTCCCATGGATGCTCACCGGTGTGGTGGGGAGGGACTTCCTCCTGAAGTCCATAACCATCTCCTTTGTCTTGCTGGCGTTGATTTGGAGAGCGTTGGTCTCACACCAGCTGACAAAGTCATTGATGACCCCCCTGTACTTCTGGTCGTTCCCATCTGATACACACCCGATGATGGCCGTATCATCTGAGAACTTCTGTAGGTGGCAGTTGTCCGAGTTGTAGGTGAAGTCTGAGGTGTACAGACTAAACAGAAAGGGTGAGAGCACTGTACCCTGTGGCGCCCCCGTGCTGCAGGCTACCACCTCAGACACACAGTCATGAAGCCTCAAATACTGTGGTCTGTTGGTGAGGTAGTCGATGGTCCAGGCCGTCAGCTGCTCATCCACTCCGGCTCCCTCCAGCTTCCCTTTCAGCAGTGCAGGCTGGATGGTGTTAAAAGCACTGGAGAAGTCAAAAAACATGATCCTCACCATGCTCGCTGCTTATTCCAGGTGGGAGAGAGATCGGTGCAGCAGATAGATGACGGTGTCATCCACACTGTTGCCATTATTCAGTAATACATTTAACAACATGAAAAAAAGATATGCACAATAATCCTGTCTTTGTTTACTCTTCATACCATATTTAAACATATGGTAGTACAATAATAAATTCAAACTAGTGCATAAGTGCAATAAATTTATTTGACTTATTATAGAAGCTGGGTTTTGTTTCTCTCCATTTTCTAACATACTGATTAGTAGCTTCCTGATGTTGTTGCATGACAAGGTTTTCTGTTCAATTTCTATTCATGATGTCAGTTCACTTGGATTCAATTTACACAATTTACGTGTGTGTGTGTTATTTCATGTTGTATCATAAGTTGGCCAAGGCAGGGTGCCGCTGTGACTACGCTCTGTATGTGGGAGCAGCTTCAGACAACGCTGGCATCCTTCCGTCCATTGGTGGCCAGGCTGCAGGCCTGAAGATGTACTTGAACGACACCTACTCCACACTCAAGATGGACAACGTGTCTCTGTGGATGGAGGTCAGCCTGAATTCCACGCTGCTTTTATGACTACATAGACAAATAATGTTAGATTTTCTTCTTTTGATTTTATGACCTGTTAATCTTTGTGCCTCACGAGTTTAATTACATGAAGTTTCTCAATCCCAAAGTCAAGATATCTTAATAATAATAGATAAAACTGTGATTTCTTTGTGTAGGTTGGTTGAGTAGCTAAGATTTAATCTGTTTCACATGGTCAGTTAAATCAGGCACTTTACCCGACTGTCGTCTGTTATGTCTGTAGCACTTTGAGAAGTGGCCCAAGCAGATGCCCATCGTCGCCCACGCTGAGAAACAAACAGTAGCCGCCATCCTGATGGTGGCGCAGCTCTACCAGCGACCTGTCCACATCTGTCACGTTGCCAAGAAGGAGGAGGTGAGAGCTGTTTAATATGCAGGATGAAGAATTCAATTAGTCCAATATTATAAATAGAATAGAATTATCTTATTCCACTGGCAGATAATTTTAGTTATTTTTTTATGTTAGTCTTGTTTTCTTAAAACAAAACTGAAATTTAGCCAAATCAGGAAAACAAACTTGAAAATAACCTATGTTATGAAAAAGTTGCTGTTGCCTTTGTCTGTATCATCAAACTATGGTAGAAAATGATGTGATTAAAGCAGAGCTGCAATGAGTAATAGATCAACAGGCAACTATTAAATTAATTGCCAACTATTTTGAGAACTGATTAATGGATTTGAGTCAAAATTCCCAGCTTCTCTTCTCTGATTCTTCTTTCTTTATTCTTCTATAATAGTAAACTGATGATTTTGGGGTTGTGGACCGTTGGTCTGGAGAAAAAAATACATTTTTAAAAAATGTTTTTATTATCCTGCTCCTCCATGTGTTTCATTTTTTAAGAGAACATTTTTTATTTTAAAAAATTGGAATTAGATGTTTTGTAATTTTTTTTAAATTTACAAATATACTTTTTTGTTTTCGTTGCAGGGTTTATCTTAAGCTTTTCCTCCATGCATCCCATTTTTTATGTTTATTTTTAAAAATTTAAATTGTATTTGTATTGTATTATTTTAATATGTCAATAAATGGTTGTCTGTACAAGACAGACATTTTTCTCTTCATGTTATTTTTTTCACAAGCTCAAAATATCAAATTTTTTTTTTTATTTAATTTTTTTTATATATTTTATTGGTCAACAAAACATTTAAGGTTGATTCTTTCGCTTTGGGAAACAGTTATCAACATTTTACATCATTTTATGAAGCAAACAATTAATCAATTAATTGTTAAAATTATCAATAGACTGATTTGCTACTGCTGCATAGAAGATAATCCTAAAACACCTTAACCCCTATTTTTTAACTGTAAATACTTCGTTACAGATTTTTGGGTCAAGTTTCTTGAATTATTTGTTAATTTCCCCCAGATCCTGATCATCCGAGCTTCCAAGCAGAAAGGCATCCAGGTGACGTGTGAGGTCGCTCCTCACCACCTCTTCCTGTGTGAGGACGACGTTCTCAATATCGGGGACGGACGAGCACAGGTCCGCCCCATGCTGGGAACTCGGGAAGACATGGAGGCGCTGTGGGAGAACCTGGACATCATTGACTGCTTCGCCACAGACCACGGTCAGTACCTGCTACCCTATCTGAGTAGTCCCCTCCTGCCAAAAAAACGGTTCCTTTACTCACATGATGTTGCCCCACCTTATCAGCTCCTCACTCTGTGGAGGAGAAGAACGGCGAGGCTCCTCCTCCAGGTTACCCCGGTCTGGAGACCATGCTGCCACTGCTGCTGACTGCGGTCAGCGACGGCCGCCTCACCTTGGACGATATCGTCCAGCGTCTGTACGACAACCCCCGCAGGATCTTCAACCTCCCTGTTCAGGAAAACACCTACGTAGAGGTATGTTACAACAGGGCATCCACTGAATTCGTGTAGTTTTCCTTATTTCATTATTCCCTTTCAAAATAAAATCAAAAAAACAAAAAAAGTGTTTTCTTAACTGAAAAACAGAAAAACAATAAAAAGTCGGATTTTTAGTTTCTGCAAATCCCCTTTTTCATGTTTTGATGTTTATAAATATGACAAGGATGGACCAGGAGTGGAAGGTAAGTGTAACAACTTCAAAATTAAGGTTTCAGAAACTCTTATCGTATGTTATATTCTACACTCTTTCTAAACCCTATGGTTCATATTTATTTTGATTCTGTGAAAGTATAGCAGCTGTTTTTTTGGTAGAAAGTGATAGACACATAACTGTCACGCTAGCTTGAGTGTGTGAATGCATTTTGTAAAAAATCTCTACAATTCAGGAGCATCTATAAAGTTACCAGCAGAGGTCTTCATCACCAACTTTTTTTTTTTTTTAATTTTGTTGTGAAACTGAATAATTCTCTCTCTGTTGGCATCACGAAGCTTTGTGTAGACCAGATTGATGTTTTTTTGTGTTTCACAGTGTTCTAGCCCAAAATGCCAGGTGGTTGTTGTTTTAATAATAAACAATGGCTGGAAAATGAGAAATTCAAACTGGATAAAATATGGACCAAATCCATGTGTAGCCTTCTGAAAAGTATAAAGTAAGCGAGATGATCGCAGTCGGTGCAAATGTGCTGCAAACACAGAAAATGATGCAAAACAAAAAACATAAAAAACACAAAACAAACATGATTGGTGTTTTCTTTGCTCTGCTCACTTCCATTTGAACCTTTGAATCCCTGGTCTTTTGAGTCCAGGTGGACTTGGAGCAGGAGTGGGCGATCCCCCAGGCCATGCAGTTCACAAAGTCCAAGTGGACCCCTTTCCAAGGTCTGAAGGTGAAGGGTAAAGTCCGGCGCGTCGTTCTGCGAGGAGAGGTGGCCTACATCGATGGACAGGTCAGCACACACGTGTTTGTTGGTTGAATTTTTTGTGCCCAGGAGTCCTAAATTTTCTCTAAAATTGATATTTTCATTTGGTAGCTCTCTACAATTAAAGTGAGGATTTTTTAATGTTAAACCCCGTTCTAAAAATTTTCTCCAATGATTCTGTAAACTTCAGACCAAAATCTAAAACCTAAGCCCAGTGTCTGCTGGAATCTTCTCTGCTGCTTCCAAGACTTTACATCACAAGTGTAGGAAACAGTGTTAGTCTTCGTTTTCCATCCATTACATCAATAATTTTTAAGCCATAACTGGATTAATTAAAAAATTCCAAAATGTGTGCACTCCTGAGGCTCTATATTCTTAAAATGTCAGTAAAACCTGATGATACAGAATGTTTACTTACACTAAAACACAAAACGCATTGAAGTGAAAGGTCATGGTTATTTTAGCACATGTCATTTGAAGCAGAACAGGGGAGCTATTAAACGTGAATATGCTTAACATTTTGTACATCTAATGTGCAGAACTTGAAATAAAATAATTTGTTATTGATTTATTGAAAAGGGACAATACACATTGCTCAATGGACATGCTGTAAATGAGACTTAATTTAATTTACCTTCAAAAGTAAAGATAAAAACCTTTGTATTCAAGTACAAGAATTACAGAATGGATACGGTTAAAACTAAAAGATAAAGACAAGTAACCCAAAAAATATTTACAAACCGAAGCAGCTAGAGCTGAGCAAAATCAACAAACCTAAATTTAAAACCAAAGAGACACAAGTACAAGACTACGATTGAGTTATCATGAGTGATGCCAATGTTTTGACTTGGAACGTGTCTGTCAGGTTTTGGTTCCTCCAGGTTATGGTGAAGATGTGAAGACTTGGCCAGCTGCTTCCATCCATCCTCCCGAGGCTGTTAAAGAAAGTCCGATGGTACGATTACCCAATAATGGATGCCTGTTGTTCTCTAGTTTTTATAGTTGCATGTTGAACAGCGTGTGTGATGATTCATGGATGTATGTTGTGTGCTTGTGTGTCAGACTCCAGAACGTCCTCGTCCGACTCCTCCCCGTGAAGGTCCTGTCCGAACCCGAGCGGCGAGCCCCAGACGTACAGTGGGAGATGCTCGCTACCTGCTGCCGCCACGCACTCACCGCTCCTCTGACCCAGGACTACCACCAGGTCCAACCTCATCCTGTCTGAATAGCAACATACACATATAACAGATCATGAGTAGTGCTACAGCTATCAGATATTCTGATAGAATATAATCGGAGAAAAGAAGGTGGAACCATAAAAGTTCAACATTATCTTCCTAAAAATTACTCTTATACATTATTAATTTTTAAAATAGTTGGTGATATTTCCAAAAGTTGGCAACAAATCAATTAATCAACTAATCGTTGCAGCTCTAATTGTGTTATAGCCTAAAAATTAGGGCTGTCAATTCATTGCATTAATTAGATTAATGCTGCAAAGTAGATTAGAAAATTAGTAGAAGTGGAAATTCAAGGTGCCTTTATTTTGCTTAGTTATTGGTAAATATGCAGTAACATTTTTTTGTCAAACATGATGACACTTACAAGAGGAAAACATAAATTTGGAGACTTCCAAATAAAAGTATTTCCTTCTACAACAAAAAATAAGAGGTTTGTTTTATATATTCTCCAGACAAATACTTAAAACAATAAACTATTTATAAAACTAAAACAGGTTAGTTTAGATTTATTTCATTGTATCATAATTGTATTAAGTGTCCATTTCCATTTAATATTCAGATGCATTTGCAATTTCTTTGAGTTTAATAGTTGCATTAAAGGACCCTAGTTACTTTTACAATTTATGACTCAGTAACTAGTTTAGTAGTGGTAGTAATTAATTACTTTTAAAGCTTGCATAACACCTGAAGCCTGTAATTGTCCTTTATTTAAAGATGCAGCGAAAGTCTTATTGTAATATTTTGCCTAATTAAGAGTGATCTTTATGTATTGAATTTTAGTTAGGACATAATGCTCTGACTGGCTATTTTTAATTCACTAGTAAATGTGGATTTTTAAGGCTGCTTCTTAGTGTTTTCAATGGATTAGTCATCTGCCACCATCATGTAATGCCCAGGAATTTGTGGCCTTTAATATGTCATTAAGTGGACTAAAAATTACAACTCCTGTAGTTTTTTAGGTTCATTTAATCACTACTGGAAATGTCCCCATGTTATTTGTAGGTCACATCGCACCTCCCTACGTGGAGATGGCGGCGCCCCCCCAGGCCGGCAGCGGTGATGGCTACAGCCACCCTCCCCCTCTGTCCCGGCTGCTGTCCCCCCAGGCTCAGGTCCCATCTGGACAGGTCAACCACTTCCAGATGTCCCCGCTGCTGCACCTGCTGGTGGGTCAGCACATCCTGTCAGTCCGGCAGTTCAGCAAAGAGCAGGTAAGAAAACATGCTGCACCACCACTAATCACTCATTAACTGCTGAACTATCCTTCTCATCCACTTGGGGAAAAAGATGAATCTTGAATTAGTTCAATGTTCAGTAGAATGTTCGTCTACTCTGCTATTCCATTGGCCGATAACTTAGCTTATTGCAAATTTATTTTAGTCAATTTAATTTTTGATTAAAAAATGTTGGTTTAGTTGTCTTAATACAAGACATTGTTTTCTGGTTTCAACTTCTCAAATATAATTAATTATGTTTTTCATAATAATTGTGAACTGATGATCATTGTGTGAAAAATCATTTTTGGGTTTGAATCTCTAGCTGTGTGAAACCCTAATCAACATTTTCCACCAAATAACTAGTTGATTAATTGTTTCAATATTCTGTTGATTAATCCACTATTAGAATATTCCTAAGTCACAGCCCTGATGCTGAGTGATTTGTCTTGTTCTTCTTTTAATAAAAAATGTGCAATACGTGGAATGTTATGACTTTTTGAGGAATGTGGAAATCTTGATTCCATTACATGACCTATCATGTTGTCATGTTTAAACATCTGAAAGTTGTAAAATTCAATAAAACAATTGGTAAAAATACAAAACCAAAAAACATAATATTTAAGACTATTGCTTTTTGTTATCTTTTCCAGATCTCTCACCTTTTCAACGTCGCTCACACGTTGCGTTTGATGGTTCAGAAGGAGCGAAGCCTGGAAATACTGAAGGTTAAACCTGACACCGACCGTCTCTGTTCAAACCTGACACTGTCTCCGTTTTGTTATTATTATAGTCTTTATTAAAAAGTCTTCACAGTAACTAAAATGTAAATACAAACTGCCTTGTCATCATATTCTTATAGTCCTGAATTTATTATATGTTAAAATCTGTTTACTCTGGTCTAGTGTCAGTTTAGAAAATCATTTATAGGGTTAATTTGTCCTGTTTTCTGTCCAGTTGTGCTTCTTATAGCCTGATTTTTGTCATTTTTTTCATCAGAAAAATGTCTTTGACAATTGCTGACTACTAGAGTTGTGTTTGTGTTTATTTTTCCTGGTATCCATCGCTAGTCTCCTTTTAGAGAATTTACATAAATAAAGCATCAGATACCTGTTGGGAATTTCATATCCTAATAATTGATGCATCTCTCTACATGTCATCCCCACAATATAGTTATTCTTGACATTTCAAAAAAAATATGAGTATGGTCAACTATAAGAGAGTCACAACCCTCCAAATATCTTTGACAGCTACTTACTTTTCATTTTTGGTTTGATAAAGAAGCAAATTAGATTCTTTTTAAAATCTCTAACCTCCAAACTTGTGAATTAGCTCATGAATGATGCATCTTCCACATATCGTCCTGTTGATCCATCTTTAATTTGTATATCAAGTTCTTCCCATTTCACCTAAAGAGTGAGTGTTTGTCATGAATTACCCGTACACATGTTTTAAAGTATTTCATTCCTATGAAGACTCATGGTTAATTTTTTTGCAGGGTAAGGTAATGGCCTCCATGTTCTACGAGGTCAGCACTCGCACCAGCAGCTCCTTCGCCGCTGCCATGCAGCGTCTGGGCGGCTCAGTCGTCCACTTCAGCGAGTCCACGTCTTCCTCGCAGAAAGGAGAGTCTCTGGCCGACTCCGTCCAGACAATGAGCTGCTATGCTGACGTCCTGGTGCTTAGACACCCGACACCTGGAGCTGTAGAGGCATGTTTCACCTTTAAAAACACTTTAAGAATGAGAAAAAATTCTGTTCAATTTTCACTCAACCCTAGCTGTAACACTTGGCTTGCAGTTATGAGGTCTTTAGATGTTTGTGTAACTCATGGCTGTCTGTGGAACACAGAGTGCATCACGTCACTGCCGCAAACCAGTGATCAACGCCGGTGATGGCGTGGGGGAGCATCCCACACAGGCCCTGTTAGACGTCTTCACCATCAGAGAGGAGCTGGGTACAGTCAACGGCATGACGGTGAGGGACAGGGGGGAAAACGGAGAGGGAGCAAACACTGTTTAATTCCTCACTGTAGAGAGGAGCTGATGTGCATCTGATACATATGTGTGTGTGTGGGTCAGATCACTATGGTTGGCGACCTGAAACACGGCCGCACGGTCCACTCCCTCGCCAAGCTGCTGACACAGTACCGCATCACGCTGCGCTACGTCGCCCCAAAGAACCTCCACATGCCGGCGGAGATCATCAGCTACGTGGCCTCGAAGGGCATCAAACAGGTAGGAGCTGAACAGACGTCTCTGTGTAACAGCAGAGACCTCAGATTTCTCATGGTTCCAGAAATCAACCTCTAAACAATCACTGGTTCCAACTTCTCAGATGGAAGAAAGGAACTGCTGCCTATTTGTGTAATTGTGCACGGAACATTTTTTTTTAGGGTTTTGACTTTTTTTTTTTTTTTTTTTTTTTACAAAACTTCACACTTTTCCCCAGGATCTGACATTTTATCAATAATTGCTTGATATTCAAAATATTCCTCAGTGGCAGCACTGTTTCGCTATGTTAAGCAACTTACTGTACATAAAACATGCATGTCATTAATCACTAGATACCAAAATTGTTACTGAGGCACAAATTTCTATCTAACTAGTTACTTAGGAAAGCAACTATATTCAAATACAATTTTAATACTCAAATAATTGTTTTTTTAGATCTAAAAATGCATGTCCATTTTATGATGATAAATCTGAATATTCTATTGAAATGCACACTTAAAAAATAAATGAACCGTAATAGTTTTGTTTCTGCTTTGGTACATTTTGTCATGTGTGAGGAAAATAAATGTTTGAACAAGTCAGTTTTATTTGTTGAAGCCCAAAATCATAAATCACAGTTTCACCCCAATGGGCTTAAAAGTCTGTACAACAGCATCCCCTGTCCTTAGACCTCCACATCTTACAAGGAAAAAACTTCCTAAAAAAAACCTTTAACAGGACAAAACCTCAGGAAGAGAAACTGGAGTATCCCTCTTCCAGGATGGACAAGCTGCAATATATTCTGTGTGCACAGGAAGAAATACAAATAATTTGAACAGGACAAGTTTCATCTGGCACTAAATAAAATAACAGGAATTTTGTCTTGACTCCTTCCGGTCATTAAGATTCAGCTTCACTACACAAGTTAATGATGAACCGCTTCAGTTATATTAATAGTAACTGCATTATGATGATGGAGAGAATCATTAAGTAGATTATACCTTACTATAAAAAAGAATGCAGTCATTTAGAATGTTATTTCCATCACTGCTGTTTGCACCTGTGTGCAGGAGGAGTTTGAGAGTATTGAGGAAGCTCTGCCTGAAACAGATGTCCTCTACATGACCCGAATCCAGAAGGAGAGGTTTGCATCCGAGGAGGAGTACAAAGCTGTAAGTAATATCAAAAACCAAAATTTAGTCATTTCAGATAGGAAAAGGTTTTAATCTTCTCCCTGGAACAACCTCCACGTTCCTTAGAGAGAAAGAGAAATGCATAAAATAAACCGCTCTATGTTGTTTCTGTCAGTGTTTTGGACAGTTCATCCTCACCCCTCACATCATGACTGCAGCAAAGAAGAAGATGGTTGTGATGCATCCACTGCCCCGTGTCAATGAGATCAGGTGGGTTATGTTGAATAAAAAATCATCTCTTGACAAACTTCTGTTTTCACCTGTTAGAAGCAAAAATAAAACATTCGAACTATGACCCTCTCAGACAGAAGTGTCAAACTCAAGTTGTCATGGGCCATCTTTAACACAATATGATCTCAAGCAGGGCTGACCAGTAAAAATAAATGTATTAATATTACCAACAAATTACTCCATTTTATGTAAAGAAATGCATTACAATTTACGCAATTAACAATGTAACCTTCAATTTACAAAACAGGAGTAATGACATAGAAAAAATCGCAATTTCAGCAATCTTTTATTCCATATTCATTCAATTCCTTTTACTTCAAACCGTTTATTCAATGAACAATATTATATATAAATATTTTTTAGCAGCAGGTGAAGTAATAACCTGCTTTACGAAGCATTTACAAATCAAAACTGTAAATGTTTTATCCTTTGAGATGTGAAAGAATCCCATTCACTTTACATTTCTGTGAAGAAACAGAAACTGCTCCATTAATCGTAATCTTTGTACTTTGTCCATTCAATGGCTGGATTGGACCCTTTAACGGGCCACATGTTTGACATCCCTGCTGTTCATTTGCAGACTACGTGAAATGTTTTGATATCACATTCTCACTTCACATTATATTATCATTATTATATCATTAGTTCCTGAAATTCTTAAGGGTTAAAGTATGGTAACTTTGCACCATTGCACCTTGGAGTTTATTCACTGAACAGTGTCTGTATGCTGCAGCTTTGTTTTCCTGTATAAATTGTTTTAGTTGAAACACACACTCGGATACAATCATTCAGACTCACACTTAATCGTTTTATTTTTTTTCCCTTCTTCAGTGCGGAGGTAGACACAGACCCGAGGGCCGCATATTTCCGTCAGGCAGAGAACGGCATGTACATCCGAATGGCCCTGCTGGCCACCGTATTGGGCCGATAGACACATGCTCTCCCTTTTCTAACACAAACGGTCTAACTCCTATTAGAGTAGTTTTTAGAAATGTTACCTGCATGTTGTTTTCTGAAATTATATGATCCACAGTCCTGGGAGCATGGTTACATGTAAACAGCTACATCAGATACTGTAAAATGCTGTATCATGATTTATATGGTTAGACATTTATTTTTTTTATCACCTGCAACCCTGGATTTTAATATCTCTAGAACATGATTTTTGTTGTCGTTGGAGCTGTCTCTCAACTGAGAATAGTTTAGATGCTTTACTTGTTTTGTGAAGTTAAACAGATCAACACTAACTGTGGATCGACTTGAAGAGAAAAAGGAGGTTGTTGATAAAATTAATATGTTGGTAGATTCTGTGCCAGTATTTTTTTCTTGATCTACTCATGTGTAACATTAAAGGGACCATGCAGGATGTTTAAAGGGAGAGAAGAGAAAAGCAGCAGTGACCAGTTCGTTGTCTTTTTCAATGTCCCTTTGCTTAATTATGTAGCATTAACTGTAAACAGAAACTCTCAAATGGTTTCTCAATAACAGTTAGTGATTTCTTACAGTTTAGCCGTTTAGACACTAAACATTTTTATCCAGATGGGAATTAACTGTTAAGTGTTGGTGGTGAATGACTTTGTATCATGTGGAAAAATGAATAAAAAAAACTTTTCTTTTGCAGTTGATGTCATTATCTATCAAATACAACAATTAATTCAGGGAGAATAGAAGCAGTGTTGGGTTTTTTCCATGTGACATTTATACTTCCACTTCACTGCATTTGAGAGAAAAATATACTTTCTAATTCACATTTAACAATTTACTATTTTTTTTTTACAATTTTTCATGACAGAAAATTTTAATGCAATTATTTAAATGTGAAAATCATGATTCATTTCTACACTATATTTGCAATTACTAGTTATCAAATTCTGGCTCCACCATTGTACTACTACAATAAATTCTCATGAATTTGTCAGTGATTAAAACAATAATAATATACTAAATATAACATTCTATAAAGGGCTGCTTATTTGGGTACTTTTGATACTTTACATACATTTAGCTGATAATACCGTTTGCTGTCCTGCAAACACAACCAGTTAGGGCTCACATGGGCTAGTTAGGCCCAGGCTGGGCATGGGCTGAGATTGGGGTTTGTTGTTGGGCCCCAGAGTAAGTGGCTACCAGGGAATCCAGTCCTAAAATAGACTGATTAGGTATTCTATCATATTTTAACAATATCTACTTTACAGCACTGTATGGGCTGACTATAAAATAATGCCCATAAATTAATTTTCATTGTTCTTCCTCTCCTTTGGGCTTTACAACAAAACAACTCCTCCTCCATTTAGATGTTTATTTTACTTTATGCAACTGTAGATTCCTCCTAAATTCACCATCTGTACAAATGCTGTTCAATTTTTTTTGTCATACATTCATACAACCTCCACTTCGGTAGCATGCATATTTGTATATTTACATTTTTATCAATTTTTGGGGCAGACATTTTCCCATTTGTTTGATGTATACATTTTATCCCTAAAAACATGATTAAAATAAATTTTGAGGGGACAGTAGGATATTGGTGCATTTTTTAATTATATAATGCATGATTTGTATATTTTAATATGGAATTTAAGAAAACTTGTTATATATTTTTGTTCTAATGTAAGTAATTAACTGCAAGCTTCGTGATGATACATATTAAATTATTAAATTATTTAACCTATTCATTTAATGTAATTAAACTCTAACCCAGAAAGTAGCGGTAATGCATTTAAAATGATGTTTTCCAACCGCCATTACAAAACAAAAGAAGAAGAAAACGCAACATCCGGGTTCTCCTGACTTCATTTCCTCGAGGAAGAAATCGTCCAATGACTGCGTAGCCCTCCCTCTGGCGGAGAGAGCCGGAAACACAAGAAGCGGCGAACCGGCGTCCACGACAGGCTACAACCATCACTACCACCACCATCTCTGCAAACGGCAAGTCTTGCCGTTACCTGGAGCGTTTAACCGGGAATTAGGACTTTCAGCCGGATGCCTCTATGGTCCAGCTAGCACTACAGCGCGATATACAGTGTTCAGTGTGCATAAGGTAACGTATTTTACCGTTTTTAACCAACTAATCGGCATCGGTTTAGCTAGTTGTAGATTACGTATCCGTTAGCTGTCGCGCGAACCAAACCCCATTAAAACATCAGCCGGTTTAAGGTTGACGTGTTCTCTCGGAAAAAACAGCATATTGTAGTTGAATAGCAAGGGTGTAATTATCCAAAACATCACATAAATCAAAACGGCACACCTAACGTTCACATAAGAATTAAAAAATGATATAGAATGGGCTTTCATATATGAAATATATTCAGTGGGCGGTGGCAGCGGACGGTTTTAACTGAGGCTTATATGTTAATATAATAATAAATTCATGCAGGATGTTTTGAATTTTCCCCGAATTGTAAGTTTTGCTTCTAAAATATTTGTAATACTTCATACATGTTTTTAATCAGCATATGATGCACAAACAAGATAATAAACACACACAATTTTAAATGCGGTTTGGTGGATCTTTGTCTTCCTACCTCATAACTAGCTGGTAGCATAACGTAATGGGCAACTAGTACATTTTAATGATTTTTTAACGAAGGCTTTAATGGATTAGGTGCCTTAAAGTGGTGAGATGTCACAAGTGTCGTCGGAAAGTTCAATAGCCGACAGCTAATCGTCAGCACCGTGACAGTCTCCTAAATGAATAAAGATGTCAGAGAAAGAGAGAGAGAGAGCGAGCGCGCGCGCGCGATTAGTTATAATAACACTCCCAGTTGTGTTGACTTGGATTAAAATCAAACAGTTAACGTGTGTTTATGAATGACGAGGTGTAAAACACGCTGGTTAGGTCTTCATGTACAGAGAGATTAGGATGGATTAGAGCTCAACGAGGACAAACGGAAGATGGTTCCCTCCTCATCGGTAGTCTAGTCTTTAAACTTCTGCTTTAGTTCAATAACCAACACCCAGCTAAACCAGGTTCCTTTGTGGCACCAGTATGGATTACATCATCAAAGAGTCAATGGTGGAAAGTAGACATGTCAACAACTCCTATTATGCCTATTTATATACTATAGCTCAGATCATTTACTTCAACTAAAGTACTAATACAGTCACATAATACTCCATTACAATTAAAAGTTCTGCATGTAAAACAGTGCTATAGCAAAAGTACAGAAATTTATGAGTTGGTGTAGTTAAAGTATTCCAGTAAAAGAATATAATCATTCTGAGTTTATGTTGTTTATGTAGTTAGTGAGTTAGAAAGTATTGCAGTATTCTGTGTAGCTGTACTCCAGGTATTACAGTATTATGAGTTGATGTAGTTAAAGTAATGCAGTATTATGAGTCAATGTGGTGGTTCCCAACCTAGGGCTCATGCCCCTTCAAAGGGCCAGCAGATAGATGTGAGGGGTCCTGAGATGATTCATGGGAGAGAAAAGAAGAACAAACAAAGTTCTAATTTATTAATCTATTTTTTTAATCTCTAATCTTTGTTTTTTAGTCAATTATTGGATTTGAATATTTATTGAAATGAAACAATGTAAGAGGTTTAGAGCAAAAAATAAGTTTACAATCATAGACATGTGAAATGTAAGCCGATTACACTCTTGTTTGTTAGGCTGTTGGGTAAATCCTGTTATTGTTTCATATTACACAATCTTTAGTTCATAAACTACAACTTGCAACTTGAAAGAAGAAAAACATTCTGCAGTCATTAACACCAACGCAACAAACCTATTAAGCAAAGTTGATGAGTGCTGTCGTCTTTTCTCCTTTCAGAGGAGAATCATTTTCGATCGCTGCAGCTTGTCTAAAACACATTCATAGACCTGCAGGAAATTATAGTACTGGGCCTAACAGAGCCTAAACTTTTTGGAAATGACTGCATTACTGTTGAATGTAACTGGTTAATTCAGAACACAGCCTCATCTCCACTTATGGTATATAAGATATATATTTTAACAGGGATGTGCACACTCATGTGACCTCATTATCTCAGATAGTTATTTTTGATTCACCACCAAAGGAGAATATTAAGTAAAAAGGACACGTCAGCTCGTTGCTATGGTAACAGTAAAAGCTGATTATCACAGTGTGTCTGCCTCAATTCTTAAACAGCGACGGTGATACTGAAGCAGCAACAGTGTTAGCTAAAGTAATAAATAGTTATAAAGCAGTAGCCATGAGGGGCTGCAATCTGTCTGATAAAAAGAGGCAGCGATCAGCTCCTGTGACCATGGCCCTGATCCGGTGGAAAACAGGAGTGTTTGTGCTCGTGAAACAGAATAAACATCATTAAAATTCTATTTTTGAAGACAATGAATCTGAACTGTAGAAAAATAAAATTGCAAATATGTATGAAAGATGATTGGGAGATTTCCCCTCTATCCATAATGTTAAATAAAACCATAGAGGACACCATGTTGCCGCTCTGTTGTCATAAACCAGCGCCACTATTGGTCTAGGATGATCACAAACCACCAAAATCTCATTACATCCTGAAGAAGTAGTTCTGCAAGAAATGCTTGGGCATAAAAAAGGCATGCCATTTTGAGACAAACCTTTTGTTGTAAACTTAACATAACGCCTCATTTTTTATCAACTCAAGATTGTGTAGTTCACAAAGGTCAGAGCAGAATTCAATTTCTGAAAGACCATTTGTGGTTCACTTTATGGCCTATATTTCCTTTAAAAAATAATCAAAAATCCCAAAAGTTTGTTAGAATTAGAATAATTTATAAATTTCAACAGGAAATAGATTTTAGTTAGATCTAATCCAAGATGCATGTATAAACCAATAAAAGAGCATCCAAGTAAGAAAAGAATAAATACAGAAGTATGGAGATTATATAAAAATTAAGATACAATAGTCTTCAAAGTAATTTTTTATTATATTTTTTAATTGCTACATGGAAAACAATTTACCAGTAGGTGCTGTAGATTCTCGGGACACCAGCAAAACCCAGCATTCATTGAAGATGCACTCTTATCGGCTTCAATTGGGCAATTAGTTGAAAGGGGCGTGTTCAAAGAAATACCAGTGTGACATTCATTCGTGAAGTCATCAATTCTGTGAAAAAACAGGTGTGAATCAGGTGGCCCCTATTTAAGGATAAAGCCAGCCATTGTTGAACATGCATTTGAGACACTATTCAGAAGAACAGCATGCTTTGATTGAAACGTTTTTTGAAGAGGGAGAACTTATAAAATGGTGCAAAAAAACTGCAAAACAAGAGACGCATGGCAGAAAACGGAAGACCAGCAAAGGCTCACCCAATGATCAGCTCCAGGGTGACCAAAGACAGTTTGAAGTTATCTGTAAGTGGTGTGACAGTTAGAAGGTGTCTGTGTGAAGCTAATGCATTTACAAGAATCCCCACAAAGTCCCTCTGGTAAAAAAAAAAAAATGTCATGTGCAAAGAGGTTACAATTTTCCAAAGAATACAACAACTGACCTCAAGAGAAATGGAGGAACTTTTTGTTGACTGATGAGGGTAAAATAGTTCTTTTAGGTCCAAAGGCTGCAGAATGAAGATAGTGAAGCATGGTGGTGCAAGCATCGTGATATGGGCATGTTTCTCCTACTGTCAAAATACTCAAAGAGGTAATATTGCCTTATACTGAAGAGGACATGCCCTTAAAGTGGGCAATTAAAAAAAGACAATGACCCTAAACACACTACTAAATGAGGTGTGATACTTTTCATTTGTTTTTCCATTCCAAGATTATTTAACAATTTGGTTGGTTGACTCCAAGCCACACAGAGCGTGTCTTGAAATTCCTCTTCTATGTGAATACAGAAAATATATCAAATTCCTGTTTAAACTGTCAGAACAGTCTTAATCAGAACTTCAGAGGCTGTTGTGCTTTTTCAAAAAGATGATCTTATTTTTAACTATAAAGATGTCTATTTTAGGAATGTGTTTGTCTATTTTAAGATTTCTGTTCTTGTCTTGAGTAAATATTTTGAGTTGTTTGTAGTCCTCACAGGATTTTCCGCATTGATGCATCCTTTCCAAATAAAAATACTTCAGGCCATCACACCCAACACAGTAATCATTTCAATAATTAGTAGTTTTATATCTATGTATATTATTGTTGTTTTTGTAGGGAGGCATCATCTCTTCCCCTATATTCATCTTATATTCACTGACAGTCCAACATGTTAACAAACACTAATATAAAAACAAATAGCTAAATAATAGTTTTACTCACCAGCAGCTGAACTCTTAAATATTCACTTTTGCTTAAAAATGACTCAAACTAGTTGCTGATTTTCTGTTGTATATGTAGTCACAACCATTTCAATTTATAACGTATAAGAGTCTTTGCGTCTGTTTTGTGTGGGTCTGTAATTATGATTTTGGAGATCTGCCACCTTCAGGCTGCTTGTGGTGGAACAAGCTGTCAGGTGAATTTCAGTTCTTCAGTGTTGAATGCTGTTTTATAGAGAAATTAGAGTTATTGCAGACCGATTTTATTCTTTTACACACAAAACAAAAATATAATGAGATAAACTCCCTGAGACTAATTGCACAACGAAAACACATTTTGCTACTACTATCTCTTAGCTGACAACATTTCAGCAACAACAGAACAATCCTACTAACTAACTAAATAACAGGAACACAAAGAGAGACTCGGACAGACTCAGACATTGTGTGTCCACTACCGCTGCTGTTCATGTGATAAACGAGTGTCATTTCAATATCTATATATATGGCTAGCTTTTTTAAAGCAGCAGCTGCAGTTAATTAAACTAATAGTCCTGGCGTGGTTGCCCTCCATCGATCCATCGCTCCAGTGTGATCAGCACAGAAGGTTTAAGGAAATATGAGGCCTGACTGCAGCTTCTTGGCTTCAGCAGGAAACCGTCTGGGCCTGCAGCACTGCCACCTTCCATTTCACAGCAAGACTCTGTTCCTATTATTGCATGCAGCAGCATAGAGCTGCAGCTAACTCTCATTCTGGTAGTGGATTATCTATCATAATTAAAACAATTAATAAATTAGTTGTATGGTTCATAGAACGGTGTAAAATCTCCATCATTCTTTCCCAAAGTAAAATGTTTTTTTCTTTTTTTTGTCCAGAACAACAGTCTATGACCCAAAGATAATTAGTTTACTTTAGATTTTATATAGTGTTGTGTATTTTTTTTTTTTTTATAGCTTTTATTTTCTTTAGTCTTTATTTTCTTTTTCTTTACCCTGTACTCTGTACACCTGTGCTTAGCTGCAGTAACAAGCAAATTGCCCTGTTTTGGGATCAATATGTCCTATCTTATCTTATCTTAAATTGATTAATTATCAAAATAGTTGATGATTAATTAAGTAGTTTAATCAGAAATCCTGATTAATCGAGTAAGTCAATGTTTTATGTGCGTAGGATTAAAGCAAAAATGACTTGATTAATCATTAGTTGTCATTTATTACATTAGATGCCAACTGTTTGGATAAATTAATAAAATGTACAAATTCTCTGGTCCCAGCTCCTCGAATATTTTATAATAATTTTCTATAATAGAAAACTGATGATTTTTTACTTTGGTAGTAATTAAAATGATTTCCATCCTAATTTCGAGGATTTGTTTTCAGCTTTCAGCCGTTTTCACATTTTATGGACCAAACTATTAATAACTTAATGGAGAAGATAATTGATAATGAAGTATAATGTATATGTTTTTATTTTTTTCAAATTTTAGATTCTCTTTGTATTTCATTAACATAGTGTCATTATTTCCCTCTGTTGAATCACAGCATTTGTGCCACTACAACAACACAACTTCTAAACTTAAAACTTTGTATACTGAAGATGAAGCCTCACTCCTCTCTTTTTGATAGGATAAATAGTGCCAACATAACCTAATGATCTGTTACAATTACAAAAGCATGTAAGAAGTGTGAAGCTTAAGATTTTTTTCTCATCAGGAAGCTCCTAACTAATCGGATTAGAGACAATGAAAGCAAATCTCCTCTTCACTTGCTTTAATCCAGTACATTGTTTCAGTGAAACCACACATGGAGATAGAATTCAGTTCAGATTCACGAAAAGCACAAATTAACTTAAAGCACAAATGTATGTGACAGTAATTTGCTCTCTGTTCAGCATTAAGAAATGAAGGATGAGAATCTAAATTTAGAAAATGACCTGAAATTATTTGAAGTGAACATATATAGTTTTGTGTATGTCTGAGTGGAGAAATTGCAGAAGATGACATGTGTAGTTGCTTTGCTTGATATTTAGGCATTTTGTGGTTTCCTATTATTATTAAACTGTTACGTTGATGTTAAACATGTTGGAAATGCAATCATCTCTTTAGTAGTTCTTGTTGCGAAGGTGGTTGCCAAGGTGCTTTCATACTATAGGTCAGATTCAGGATCAAAGTTTTCTTTTTCTTTTTAAATCACACTGAACAAAAATAGAAATGTAACACTTTTGTTTTTGCTTCCATTTTTTACGAGACTATATACAAAAAATAACCATTTATCTAAAATAATGTTCAAAAATCCATTTAAATCTGTGAAAGTGAGCACTTTTTCTTTCCTGATATAATCAATCCCACATCACAGGTGATAAATATAAAGATGCTGGTTAGACAGCATGATGGCCACTCTGAAACATGCAGTTTAGTTTTATTGGGGGATCTGAGGACTCAGAACACCAGTCAGGATCTGGTGTGACAACCGTTTGCCTCATGCAGTGCAACAGATCTCCTTCATAGAGTTTATGAAGGAGACATTGATTGTCTATTGTGGCCTGTAGATTGTTGGTCCTCTCCTCTACAATGGCTGCGTGAAGTTGCGGATATTGGCAGGAACTGGAACATGCTGTTGTGTTTGCCATTTCAGAGCATCCTAAACACACTCAACGTGTGTCATGTCTGGTGAGTCTGCTGACCATGCAAGATCTGGGATGATTAGAGTTTACAAGAATTGTGTACAGGTCCTTGCACATGAGGCCGTGCATTATCATGCTGCAACAATGAGGTGATGTTCTTGGATTCATGGCACTACAATTTGCCTCAGGATCTCATCACTGTAAATCTGTGCATTCAAAATGTCATCAGAAAAAATGCACCTGTGTCCTCGAACCATTACATATGCCTGCCCATACTATAGCCCCTCCCCAGCCACATGGGCCACTCAATTCGTAAGATTGACATCAGAAATCGCTCACCCACATGGCACCACACACATCTGCCATCTGCCCTGAACAGTGTAAACTGGGAATCATCTGTGGGAAAAAAAGAAACGTGACGGACATCATCGAACGTGGGCATTTGCCCACTCAACGAACTGGAGTCAGGTCGACACGCCAATGAGGACAACGAGCATGCAGATGCAGATGAGCTTTCTTGAGACAGTTTCTGACAGTTTGTGCAGAAATCCTTTGGTTATGCAAACCGATTATTCCGGTAGCTGTCTGAGTAGCTGGTCTGAGGCGATCTTGCAGGTGAACTCTCTGGATGTGAAGATCCTGGGCTATGTGGTCTACGGTTGTGAGGCTGGTTGGATGTACTGCAAAATTCTTTGAAAAGCCTTTGGAGATGGCTTATTGTAGGGAAAGGAACCTTCAGTTCATGAGCGATATCTTTGGTGGACATTCCTGCTGTCAGCATGCCATTGCATGCTCCCTTAAAACCTGCAACATTTGTGGCATTGATGGGTGTGATACAACTGAGTGTTCCAGAGTGGCCTTTTATTGTGGCCAGTCTAAAACCACCTGTAATAATCACGCTGTCTGACCAGCATCTTGATATGCCATATCTGTGAGGTGGGGGGGATTATCTCAGCAAAGGAGAATTTCTCTCTGTCAAGTTTTAAGTGTGTATGTAGAAAGTGTTTTAGACATTTGTGTTAATCTCATAAAAATGGAAGCAGTGTGTTGCATTTATATTTTTTTCAGTGCAAGTTAAGATCAAAGAAAGAAAATAAAAAATTTTGCCTCTATAGTTTGTTTAGGTTCTTCACGTCTAGCTTCTTGAAACTGACCAATCGGAGCAGAGTGAGCTTATCAGGAGGCAGGACTTAAAAAGGCTTGTCAGGGGCAATTTGGACTGTCGTTTTTCTGTTCTTATGCATCCTCATAATTCACCGGCCTCTGTAAATGCATCTGTGTGTTAACAGAGCTGAGCAGAGGAAAGATGATGATCACAGTCCTGCTCAATAAGGACTACTGCTGATTTTATTCGAAGCATGTTGTCAGAGGAAGGATGTGTGAAAACAATATTGGTTATAGCAGATGGAAGAGTGTTAGGGTCAGTGGGGAAAAAACACTTACGGGAAGGGTTCTTTTTTTATGTATTCATTCCAGAAAAAGTCAGAACTCTTGAAGATTTTTTTTTTTGTTCCAAGAAGTTATATTTAATTATGAAGATTTATGACTTTTTTTTCTATTTTTTTTAATTTTTTATTTATTCTACAGAAAAAAAGTCAAAATTCTGACTTTAACCTCAGAATCTGAACCCTTTTATTCATTATAATTATTATTATTTTTTTAAGTGGCCGCGCAGCCACAGGCTAGAAACAGTAACAATTACAATTTACAAAGGCATTTGTATTAAGATGGAGACTGTATATACTCTCTCTCTCTCTCTCTCTCTCTCTCTCTCTCTCTAAGCCACACAAATGCTGTCAGGGTCGGTGACTAAAGAAGATTACATTTTGCTGATCTCACAGATTACCCGTCCAAGTCCATGTCAGAGAGTGCCAATGTCCTGGTCAGGGTCTGGCTAGACAGTTAGAGACACACACACACACACACACACACACACACACACAAAACGAGTGTCCACAGATCATAAAGCCTGTGGCGTATGAACTGCTTAATTACGCAGCCATGATGTTCATCCTGAAGATCCAGGCAGATACGACTCCAATCAGATTATTTTACTTGACATTTCAGAGATGAACTGAAATTAGACTTTTCAATACAAAACCCACCATATCCATATCTAATGTTATTTCAGCTTGAGTATAAAGTCAAATCATCTCTCTCTCTCTCTCTCTCTCTCTCTCTCTCTCTCTCTCTCTCTCTCTCTATATATATATATATATATATATATATATATATATATATATATATATATATATATATATATATATATATAGAGAGAGAGAGAGAGATGTAATGATAAACAGTACACTTTCATATATTTTAGAATAATTACACACAACTGAAGTAGTTCAAGCCTTTCATTGTTTTAATATTGATGGCAAAAAAGTAAAGAAATAAAAAAAAATCCCAATCTCAAAGCATAGCTTAGCATATTTCATCCGACCAATAATACACTTTTCCTATTATATAATAAGAAGAAGAAATGTGTTTTTAATACAAAAAAAAGTCAACCTTCAAATAATTGTGTTCAGTTATGCACTCAATACTTGGTCAGGAATCCTTTTGCAGAAATGACTCTTCAATGTGGCATGGCATGAAGGCAATCAGTCTGTGGCACTGCTGAGGTGTTATGGAGGCCCAGGATGCTTCTATAACGGCCTTAAGCTCATCCACAGTCTTGGGTCTGGCGTCTCTCAACTTTCTCTTCACAATATCCCACAGATTCTATATGGGGTTCAGGTCAGGAGAATTGGCAGACCAACACCAGCAGCTGACATGGCACCCCAGACCATCACTGACTCTGGGTACTTGACGTTGGACTTTAGGCATTTTGGCATTACCTTCTCCCCAGTCTCTGGCACCTTGATTTTCGAATGACATGCAAACTCATCCGAAAATAGTACTTTTGACCACTGAGCAACAGTCGCTGCTTCTATGTAGCCCAGGTCAGGCGCTTCTGCTGCTGTTTCTGCTTCAAGTGGCTTAACCTGGGGAATGCTGTAGTCCATTTCCTGCACACACCTTTGCACAGTGGCTCTGGATGCTTTTACTCCAGACTCAGTCCACTGCTTCCGTAGGTCCCCCAAAGTCTGGAATCGGCCCTTCTCCACAATTTTCCTAAGGGTCCGTTCACCTCTTCTCATTGTGCGGCGTTTTCTACCACACTTTTTCCTTTCCACATACTAAGGTGCCTTGATACAACACTTTGGGAACAGCCTATTCTTTCAAAAATTTCTTTCTGTGTCTTACCCTCTTGCTTGAGGGTGTCAATGATGGCCTTCTGGACAGCAGTCAGGTCAGCAGTCTTACCAATGATTGCGGTTTTGAGTAATGAACAAGACTGGGAGTTTTTAAAAGCCTCAGGAATCGTTTGCAGGTGTTTAGGGTTAACTCGTAGATTCAGATGATTAGATTCCTAGCTCCTTTAGAGCACCTTTTCATGATATGCAAATTTTTAAGATAGGAATTTGGGTTTTTTTAATGAGCTGCATGACAAAATCAGTATTAAAACGAGACCCAAAACATTTCAATCGGTGTGTAATGAATCTAAAATGTATAATTATAATAATTTAATTATAAAATGTTTATTTAATTTGTATCATTACATTATGGAAAAGAATATACTTTATCACAATATGCACATTTTTTCAGAAGGACCTGTACATTGATTATTGAAAAATTAATTTACACAACAATCGTCAAAAACCTAAGCATCAGATTCACCTTATGAAAAGCCTGAAATACCTTCCAGGAAATGTTATGTTAATACCATCTATTTACTGTAATAGAAAACAAAAGAAACCAGAAAAAATTTGATTTGAGAAGCTGGAATCAAAGGGTTTGGACATGTTTTTGTTAAATGACTCAAATCATTTTAACAATTATCAAAATAGGTGGCACCTAATCAAATTATGTAGTTATCATACGAACTGTCACACTTGGGAGCATCTCTGCTGTTCTCCTTTGAGTTACTGATTCATTCATTTTTTTTTTTTTTATACTAAATCCAGAGGTGAGCCATGGCTGACCCGAATGCTTCCCGTCCCCAAAGGAAGATGTCCACTGCTGGGGAGAGTGTGTATAAGGTGCTAGGGCTGGAGAAAGGAGCCTCAGCCGAGGACATCAAGAAGGCCTACAGGTAACAGGCCTTCAGCATACTTTAATTTCTCAAAATCATGTGGAAACAATAGGATTGTTTGGTGGTACTGTAGTGTTTCCTTCGTATACTCACGCACTTACAATCTATCACTCAAAATACCTGATCCTGTTTGCAGTTTTACATTTAATGCTGATATAACATTGACCAAAAGAGGAAAACCCTCGTATTTGAGAAAGTGTGGCCAGTAAATACATGATAGTTATTCATTGAATTTGTTGGGGTTTTTTTGTAATAAATATACTCAAACTCACTTTCCCATGACAAAACATACTTCCTGTGGGCAGTTTTGAAATTATGTTGATAGGCCAGTAAAATCAGATTTATGGTAAATCTCTTACTTGGTACTTTTATTGTTATGTGTTATAATGAATGAGTTTAGGCCCAGGGTCTGTTCTGTTAGGGAATAGTACTCTGACTTCTTAAGGATCTGTGAATGTGTCTTTGAGTAAGATCTGTGTTGGCATGAAGAATAAATTAGCGGCTAAACTAATGAACATCTTAGCATGTGGTTTTTGAGAAAGGTAACAATACTTTTGTAACATTGGCTGTACAATCAGTGCAGAAAAAAGGGACACTGGAGCTTTAAATTTTCACTGTGCAGCAATGAGGAGAAGTTGTGTTACTGAGCTTCACACTGTGACTGAAGTGCTGCTGCAGGATAGCGTTAGGATATGCAAGTTTATGGGATTTGAGCTTTCTTTTTTTTCGTAATTTTTTTTTTGTGGTATAGACATTTTTAGTTTACAGTAGCCTGACAGAAGGTGGTTGTAAAGAGTGAGTTTAGACTTGCAGCAAAGAAAGGCTTTGGCCAAGACTCGAATAGGGGGTGCGGTAAGAGGCAGGTAATCAATTTTAACTTCTGTGATTATACTGATGTTTTTAATATCCATCCAAAAAATTCACAAAGGAAGGATGTACACCATTGTGCATCCTTCCGAGGAAAGCGTCAAAAGCTGTGTGCAAAAGTTGAAGTTGACTCGGCAGTGACGTAATTGAGCCAAAGACAGACAGGCACTCCTTGCTTTATAGATAGATTTCAACAGAATATGTCTCTTTAATAATATACTTATTTGTTCACCACTATGACTTTGTATGTGACAGTTTTCTACATTGGAGAATAAATTTATCTATAAAAAAGTTTGTGATTACAACAGGAATTTGCACTGAATAGGGTTAAATAGTTTCTTACATTGTCTCTAAAAAGGAAGATATAAATAAATAAATAAACCTAACCCTATCCTGAAAAGAAAAGTGGCTCTTATTTTTTGATTGCTTTCTTCATGTGTGATCTTGCTTGGCTCTGTTCTATCATTTAACTGTGTGTTTCTCACCTGTCAGGAAACTGGCATTGAAGTATCACCCAGATAAAAATCCAGACAACCCGGAGGCAGCGGAGAAATTTAAAGAGATCAACAACGCCAACTCTATTTTAAATGATGAGACCAAGAGGAAGATTTATGACGAGTATGGGTCTATGGGCCTTTATGTGTCAGAGCAGTTCGGGGAGGAAAGCGTCAAATACTACTTCCTCATGTCAAAATGGTGGTTTAAGGTTTGTACTTTGTCTTGGATTTCATCAGTTTGAAATGTTCATATTGACAAAAAATATTTTGATAATTGTTTTTCTTTTTTTGTAAGAAATGATCAAAATTGTCTTACTATACCTTCTCAGATGTGACGATTTGAAGCTTTTCTTAGATATTGCACAGTTGCAGATTTTACCATGAGCTCTAAGAATATTGTTAAAACAATTAGTTCGGGCTGGTGTAGCCAGGCCAACTACCTCCCAGTGCACTTTTCAGCACTGGGAGGTAGTTGGGCTGGCGAACTACTGCACGACAGACAGAGCATTTTGGCTGTTGGTTTTTCCTTAATAACTTCGGATCTAAATGTCCGACCCCAGGATCACATCCCTGGCATCAAAAGGTTTTAAAAAGCCAAAGTAGAGTCCCGACGCCCAACGGCCCAGCCCGAACTCTCACAATTGCCGCGGGAATTGTCTAGGTCTGTCTGTCGGTCCGTCTGTCCAAAGTTTGGCTCGCTTCTCCTCCTAGGGGAAAGGGCAAACCCCCACAATAGTTATATCAAATCGACCGGCTCGATTGAGAATCGTGTGGTATGTCTTTTGGTGATGACATTTCGCCATTTTTGTGTGAGATTTTGGCGCAATGCATTCCGGATGGGGAGTCCAGAGTTGCGATGTCATTGGTAGAGTGTAAAAGCACAAAAAATTCCTTTGGGGGAAAAAAAAACATTTTTAACTCGCGGCCACAGCCACAGTGTTCATTGCACGTTAATAATTTTTCCATCAAAGCGTTGGCACGACCCTCCCGATCGCTCCAATGTGAGTAAGAAGGCTGAGAGTTCTACGGTTTTGGCGCTAAGCCCTTCCAAGTGCAGCTTCACTAAATTTTTGCTGACTCATCCAGCAATTTTGTAAAACATTGAATTTCTAACCTACTCCTGTGCCCACATTTTTCAAGCTACAGAAATAAAAGATATATCAACACGACCAGGAGACCCTCACCTCTTAAGGAATATGCTCATTTGGATTATGAATTACAGTTTTTGAGTTTTGGGCAGTTGTTCGGGCATGTGAAACAGCTGTTTATGCACACATATTTGGACAAGAATGTCAGTTAGAATCGTTTACATCAAAGAGCTGCAGCAGGTGCCTGTGTAACCGTAGCAACGGTACACAGCTCCAGAAATATGACAGACGGAGCATTTTGGCTGTTGGTTTTTTCTTAATAACTTTGGATCTAAATGTCCAACACACACCAAACTTGGCAGTAATGACCAGAGGGATCCCTGGCATCAAAATGCTTTGAAAAGCCACAGCAGACTCCTGACGCCCAACGGCCCAGCCCGAACTCTCACAATTGCCACGGGAATTGTCTAGTTCTGAATATTTTCTGGTTTCTTTAATCTTCTATAATAGTAACCTGATGATCTTTGGGTTGTGGACTGCTGGTCTGAACAAAAAAAAACATTTTAAGCTGAATCTTTAGCTTTGGCAAACACTGATCAACATTTTATACCATTTTATAAACCAAACAACTAATTGATTAATCATTTCAGTAATCGATAGATTTAATTGACCACCAGAATAGGCGTTGGGTACAGCTGTAGTTGAAAGATAAAATAGTAACTTTGGATAGATTTATATAAAAGTTGCAAACTTTAGATTTGGTGGGAAAACAACTTTATATTGTGCATAATTTAAACTTACATTTCTGCCTTAAGTATTTTAATAAAAGTTTAAGTTATTTTTTTTTTACTTTTAAAGCTACAAAATAACCAAAACACACAAAAAAAATTAAATACTACTACTGAATTGAACTACTGAAATACTACTACTGAATTGGCACAAAATAGGATGAAAAATGTATTTTTTTTTTGTTGACCAATCGAATGTCTCAGCCACTCAATAGATTCGCAAACCGACAGTTATTGCCATACAGCACTGTACTGATTCAACTTTTCATTAACCAAAAAGAAGCTTCCCTCAAAAGTGTTAAATTTGAGGCTGTCCTGTGTGCTCCCTGCAGGGTCTGGTGGTCTGTTGCACGTTGTTCAGCTGCTGCTGCTGTTGCTGCTGCTGCTGTTTCTGCTGTGGAAAATGCAAACCACCCGACGACGAGAACTACCAGTACGTGGACCCCGAAGACCTGGAGGCCCAGATCAAAGCGGAGCAGGACGGGGGTGAGAGACTGGTCAGGGGAGGCAGAGTGTGAACAGGCTCGATCGCTCTTTTTTGATGTGAAGTGTCAGTTTCACCGTTGTCTCGTGAAGGGTTACCAATCGGTGACGGAAACAGTTATTGACATTTTACACCATTTTATGAACCAGACAACTAATCAATTAACCATTTCGTGCAATCTATTAACCAACTATCAATATAGTTGTTAGTTGCAGTGCTAATAACAGATTTTATAGTAAACAACAAAAGATGAATGGAGTACCAAAAAACGTATTTCGTGACGCACAAATAATCACACTTGTGTGTATGTTTGTGGCTAAAATTAGGTTTGTATGTGAAAATAATCATAATCAATATAAAGTATCAGAATACATAGTTTCTTTTTTAAACAATGTGTGTGTCACAGTAATTTAAAAAAAATGACCAATAAAAAAAGTTGCAGCCATAACTTTAGTGAACAAACACTTCTCTGAATGTCCTTGTTTTTGTATTTAAAAAAAAAAAAAAACTGAATTACTGGTTGACTTGTCAGAAACTGGACTTCTTCTTGTAGCTTGAAGACCATTCACCACCTATCCAGGAGGCTTCTTCAGTTCTGGCCTGATGCTGGAAACCAAGAGCTTATTTCTCTGGATCACTGGGAGGTAAACAACACTCTCATAACAATGGTCGCATAAATCACACTTCAAGGTGTGAAGTGGAGTGAGAGTGTGAGTGTGATTTATGGATAGGTTGTGAAACGTCTTCAAGAAGAAGTCCAGTTGCTTACAAGTAACTCCTTTGACACTACAATGACCTGGATAAATGAGAATCTACACAAACATACTGGGTGACTTAATTTCAAAAGTGAAACTACCCACTCTAACATGTTCTCATGATGCAGGATTTCTTTTTCACACTCCGCTCCAACAGGAAACACAGTAGTCATAGGCCAACCTACATCTAATCTGGGTCCAGAAAGCCCAGAAGGACCCGGCCAGCCCATCCCCCTGCCCTTAGCCATGCCTCCGCCCAAGCCCCAGGGCGCCGCTTCCAGCAGTCCAGCGGGGGCGGAAAACCCCGGAGAGACCTTACCAGAGTCAAAATGACTCGTAAGAGCTACAGTGTGTCGCTGTTTGTCTTGTCCGTTTTGTCCAGTATGAGGTGTTGTCCGTCGTCAGTGTCGCTGCTGCTTCACTCGTGGATAAACTAACTAACGCCACCCGTACGTCATCCACCGCAACCGCCCATCACATCTTTTTTGTACCCGCATGTTTCTCTGTGCCTGTGTCTGTTTGCTTATCATCAAAACCTGCAATTAATCCCATGTTTTTAAGGCATCACACGTTCATCATTCTCCTGCTGTCCTGTGGTCATGAATTAATTTGCTGATTGTTTTTTTTTCCTGTATGTGAAGCTGTTTGTCAGAAGAATCTGCATTTAAAGAGTTATAACATTTTTTGCTTTTTGTTATTTATCACCCTGAAAAAACACCTGAATGCTGATAATTTACTCCATAACTGGGTCTAAACTAGGGCTGGGTGACTTTTTTTCTGGTTTAATCAGTTGATTTGAATGTTTACTACTTTAATACAGGTTGGTAAATGGCTTAACTGCAAAATCAATAAAATAAATAAAAAGTAGATAGTGATGCAGTCACTTTTTTTACTAGCTGATTTGTTCACTGTCCTAAGATGCTCCTCATTTACTTGTACTGTTTATGCAGAAATATTTATTTGTATTGCCTTTTTTGCTTTAAATTGAAAATTGTGTGTTAAGATATTATCCTATATCACCCAGCCCCAGTTTGAAGGTACTAGGGCTGATTCCTCAAAAGAATCTTCTCAGGACCTGCTGCTTTTCTGTTGTGTGTATGTGGTTAACATTTTTTTTCCATCTCTTGTCTACAGGAAAGTGAAAGTGTGGACAAGCCTCAACCAGCGGACACAGGTGCTTTTGGTTTTATACTTTAAATGATGATGGATTTTCTTCTCATTTGTATAAATCCCGTAACACTGATAAATTGAAGCGAGAAGAGGATAAACGTTTTTATCTTGTCAAAATGTATATACAGGTGCATCTCAAATTACAATTTAATAAAAAAGTTCTATTAAATATAAGTTCATTTTTGGACAGTCATATATATATTTATATAATGTTAATTTTATTTATGTTGACAGTTGCTTTTTTCGTGAAACTATCGATAAATTGATGTTCTATTGCTTATCTATTACATTTCTGACTGTGTGCCTCCCTGATTCTATAGTCAGTCAAACCCCCTTTAAGATTCAACCACATCCAACTGCTGCCCTCGACCCGAGGTTGACCAGCCCAGCCCCCAATCCCCTCCCCATCAACCTACCTGATCCACGACACCTGTAAGGTGGACCCCAACCTCCCTGGAAGACTTGGAGGATTATTCATGCCGGTTAAACTCCTCGCTGGGGTCTGACAAGGCTTCGTTTTGTCCATCATTGACCCTTCTGTCCAAGATGCGGGCAGAATTCTTACTGGACTGTAGCAGTTGTCCTGTTCCGAACAAGTACAGATTCAACACTGGGCAGTGGGCAAAAAAACAGAAGGATGAGAATGAAGCAAGACTGGATCCTTCTCTCTGAGTCTCCATGTTGGTTTGTTGCTGACCAACAGGAGGGTTTTTTCCTCTCCTGCCCGCCCCTTTAGCTTTTCACTTGTTGTGAATTTTCCCTCCAAACGAGCAATGAGTCTTGGTGATGAATTAACTCCGCTTTGCGACAGAACAACATCATCAGTAGCCATTGTGAGGATAAGGAGGGTGTGGGGGATCTTTTATCTTTTCTTTTCCTAATTTTTTTCCCTTTTCCTTCTGTCTTGTTTTAATCTATCAACCACACTCTGTTCAATGTTCCATAACAGCCATTCTTCTTTGATTCTTCCTTCCAAGTGTGATGGTAGAATTTTTTGTTTTGGGTTTTTTTTGCGGACGACAACGAAATCGTCACTTCACGGAACTAAGTTTTACAGAATTCATTCATCTCTAATGACGAGAAGGAGCAGAAGTGACTGATCTTCAGAGGTGACGATTAATGTCTGAACCAGAAAACGGGGAAATTGTTGGAGCATGGATCGGGAGGAGAGCGGAGGTTTCCTTCTCCTTCTTCTCTTCCTCATAGCGTGCATGCGTTAGTCTGGATGCATGTGTCCTATTGTACAGCACTGAGAGCCCAACCCACTGACCTATGCAGACTCTGGATAAAAACACTATAATCAAACCCTTCATCCAGTCGTCATGTGCCACCAACTGCTAAAAAGAAAACAGCTCACTTGATATTTACTAAACTGAACAAATACAATAATGTGAAGAAACACTAGGTTTAAACTGGGGAAAATGATTTCATGATCTGTGTTGCAGGCAGTTATTAGTTTGACCAAAGCAAATGGCTTCATGTAGCTCTGCCAACTCGTTGTCTCTGAGTATCTGTTAAAGCTCTTTGTGTTATATGCATTTAGGTCTATGCACATTGTGAAGCAGGTTTCTTTCTTCCTTATTTTTTGTCTTCTTGGTCCAGGTTGTAAATCTTTTTTTTTTTTTTTTTTTTTTTTTTTTTTTTTTTTTTTTTTTTTTTACTATTTTCTTCCAGAACCATAGAAACCATGAACGTTAACTTGGTAATGGTATTCGATGATGGATGAACTCAGGTCCAGCCTTACTGAGATGGCGCCAATCTACTAACTTAGGTCTCTGTTAATTTTGTAATGTTGCATCTAAATTTGATCTATTAAATTAGTCAATTGTTCTCTTCTGTAAAATGTTCGAAAATCCTGGGTGATGATGTTTTAAGTCAAAACCTCCACCCAAAATCAAGATTACACTGAGTTATAAAAAATGAAAACAATAAGTGATGTTATATTTTTCCTTTAAGATTAAATGATTATTCAAAAAGTTGCTGATTTATCTATGATTTACCATACAATTTCAGTCACTAACCTGATGCATAACCTTATAGTTATTGTGTTCAATGATCGGTCTCAAGTTTCCAAGGTAGAAAAGTCTTATTCCTGCGGAGTTGATGGTTAAAATGCTGTTGTGCCTTGAACAGTAATTACTGCAGTGACTGAACAGAGAAAAATACTCTTGATGCATTGTTTTAAGGCCTATCAACACAAAGTTATTTAGTAGCTGTTAAAAATGCTCAGATACAGTTGCAGATGCTGCCTGTGATCGGCTCTGGTTAGTAGTTCTGTGTAAATGTTTGAATCTGGATCTATGGCATCTGTAGATATGATCATGATGGCATCTGTTTTACTCGTCTGGTGTCAAACACATTTTCCTCTCAATAACTCATGTTTATTTTCAAAGGATTTTGAATCTACAGTAAGTTTGGTTTATAAAGATGCACTGAGCCTTGTTTTTCTGGTCTTTTGTTTATGGGTACTAAGTGTATAGAATTTAAAGGTGGCAGGGTGTAAGAATCATCTCAACACAAAGCGACATTTTCCCTTAAGCCAAAAGAAAACATTTCAAGCAAATATCAGAAAACAAACCGATCACAAGGAAAATGGTCAAAATCAAGTGAATAGTGTTGAGTGATTCTTTGTTGCAGTATTAAAAGTGCAACTTTCACCTTATATTGCCATTGTCACCCATTTGTAGAATTTGATCTTAATTTAACTTTTTAAAGGTACACTGTGTATTTTTCTGGTAGCACCTAGCAGGGAGTTTGCAGATTGCAGCCAACTGGGTATTCCAATGTGCAGATGCTACACCGGTTGTAATTGTGTGAAATTGTTTGTTTTGTCCAATCTGGGCTACTGTAAAAACATTGACGCTTCAGAGGCATAACCCGCACATGTAGATGAAATCTGCTCAATCTAAGATGGTAAAAACACAATTATTTTAAATAAATATAATTAAACATCCTAATAAATATATTGCATTTCTACAAAGTGATTTCAATTAGATGCTAAATCCTTTAAATAAATATAACATTATAGCATCCATGCTAAGTGTTGCTATTATTGTTAAAGATGCACACATGCATCCATGAGGACCCCCCTCAGGTTCCCACTGAATTAACCCTAGAAGTAACACACCTTAATTCTAAAGTATGGTTTATGAATGTTAATAACATAGCAGAATTTGCAAAATCTGCAACTCCATGATCTCAGATAGTTTGAGGGTTTGAACCAAATTTACATTTTGTATCCTGAAGTAGGAAGTCTAATCCCTAAATTCAAAACCTGTATAAGTTAGCATCAAACTCACAAACAATCTGACACCAAATCTGTCTCCGACAGTATTATTTTAATGAGAGGTTTTCTCAAATTTTGTTGCCATAGAATTTCAGCTCATGCAAACCTGTTTACATAAGTGGTTCTGAAATCAATAGTTTGCTGTGTGTTAATTGTTGTGTCCACTTTGCTTGTAGGTGATTTTTTTTTTTTTAAACATGAAATGTTTCTTCCTTCCTAGTGGCAGAGTGAAATCTGAAGGTTGTTTCTGTGTTTTTCTCTCATGATTGAATAAAGGATGTGTCTATGTAACTAATATATTGTTGCAAAAACAAAGACCACATTTATCGACTCGTCTCTCGGCTACTGAAACTGTTATATGTCCATCACCTGGAAGATCTGCAATAAACTGATGTAGAGCGACATGGAAGATCAGCAACCCAGCGCTTCCTTTTCATTCATTCTTCCTTTTCATTCTTCATTAACTGCTCATGAGAATATGTGGAGATGAGTTTTTTATTACCAGAAATTTCAAAGCCATGAATTTCATCTGATGAACTTTTTTTTCCATTGAGAAAACTTTGGATATCAAATTCAGATCACCAATTTCTAGTAAAAAAAAAAAAACTTTTCAATTTCAATAAGAGTTTCCAATTCAGAAAACAGAAACATTTGATTTGAAATGGGATCAATTGCTTTTTGTGTGTTTAATTTTATAATCTTTATTTGAGCAACTTAAATAAGTGTTTGATTTTTTTTTTATATCAGATTTGGACATCCGAAACTGTGTATTGAATTTGATAACCTCAAATATATATTTGAATCTTTAAAAATTATATATAGTTAAAAATATATTAAAAACTATAAATTTGGTAAAAAAAAAGTGTCAAAGTAAGTTATTTCTTTTTGCAAACTACAAACATTACAGAAATAACACAAAAAGGCCAACATTTCAAAAAACAAACTAGTAATTCAATAGCTTTTACATTTCTAGTGCAACTTAAAGATCATTATAATTCAAATGTTTCTATAATCTCCAGAGATCCTTCCATTCAGGAACATGATTCTTATGTTTTTTCTTCAGACCCCGTCAAATCATTTCAGTGTGAATGTAATGATCAGGCTGCCGAGTTCTGAAAAAAGCATTCATTTATTTATTTTTTTTAATCATTGTAAATAACTAAAAAATTGCAAATGAAATTCCTTATTGTTAATGGACATATTTGTCTGTTTAAACAGTGTACATACATTTTTATGTTTTTTTTTATTTATGTCAAATAGAAATAATGTAAATGTGTTTTTTTTTTTAAAGTGATGGTGGTGGGAGAGTTCAACTTGTCAGCGATTTTTGGCGTTAACGAGTTAGCAGGGGACAAGTTTGCACGTGTTTTCATGTCATTGGATAGATTAGGCCGACCTGTGGAACTATCTACCAAAAGTTGCTGTTATTTCTTTTTTAAGAGTGGCAATAAAATACTAAACATGTATAGATCTGATGAAATCGTTAAACACTGTAGATGTTTTTTTATTTCTTTGTTTTGCGTTTTTGCTCCCTGTGGATGATCTGTAAATAACTTATAAAAAAAGGAAAATTTCAATCAAATAAAAAAAGGGGATTTTATTACCTTCTGTTAGTTTGTCTTGTTTTCACACTATTCTATCAGTATTTTTACTGCAAAGGAAAAAAAGACTTTTGTCAAGTCCCATGCGAGGACCATTCTTCTTAAAGGATGATTTCACAATTTATCAAGTGTGTTTTAAAACAACATTGAGGAGCATAAAATGAATAGTGAAACATGTTTTTCTTGATCACTTTATAATTACCAATATAAATCATTAAAGACTGCAGATTTTTTTTTACATTATGATCATATAAATTCATTTATTTAAAAAATTAAAAATTTAAATTTATGAAAACCTATTAAGAACACTGCCCCCAAAGAAATTGTAATGGGAGGCCAGGGGGCAGGTTGAAAACTTTCCTGTTTGAAGAATCTTATAGTTAGGGCTGGCCCTGGCTGGTCTATAAGATTTCTATGCTGTTATAGGTTTAGACTGCCAGGACCTCAAACGATTTTTGTATTTGTCAATGAGCGTTCTACAGCTGTCAAGAGGTATTTTGACCCACTCCTCACGAGCAAACCGCTCCAGTTGTCTCAGGTTTGATGGGTGTCTTCTCCAAATGGCATGTTTCAGCTCCTTCCACAGATGTTCAATGGGATTCAGAGCTGGGCTCATGGAAGGCTACTTCAGAATAGTCCAATGCTTTTCTTTCAGCCATTCTTGGGTGTTTTTGTTTCACCGTAGGGACAGTGTTCTTTTCTTCATATGCTTGGTTTTTGAGTCAATGAACATAGAGTTGCCTTGCCAAAAAGCTCCAGTTTGGTCTCATCTGGCCGAAGGACATTCTCCCAGAAGCTTTGTGGCTTGTCAACATGCATTTTTGCAAATTCCAGTCTCACTTTTCTATGATTTATTTTTTATTCCAGTAGTGGTGCCCTCCTTGGTCCTCTCCCATGAAGTCCACTTTGGCTCAAACAACGACGAATGGTGTGATCTGACACTGATGTACCTTGGCCTTGGAGGTTGTTCTGGGCTCTTTGGATACAATTCGAACAATCCCTCTCTTCAATTTATCATCAATTTTCCTCCTGTGGCCACGTCCAGGGAGGTTGGCTACTGTCCTGTGGGTCTTGAACTGCTGAATAATATAAGCCACTGTTGTCACAGGAACTTCAAGCTGTTTAGAGATGGTCTTATAGCCTTCAGCTTTAAGATGTTTGTCTATAATTTTTTTCTCGGATGTCCTGGGACAATTCTCTCCTTCGCTTTCTGTTGTCAATGTTCAGTGTGGTACACACCTTTTCACCAAACAGCAGAGTGACTACTTGTCTCCCTTTAAATAGGCAGACTGACTGATTATGACTTTGGAAACACCTATGGTGTCAAATAAAGGAAACACCTGAGTTAATCATGTCACTCTGGTCAAATAGTTTTCAATCTTTTTATAGAGGTACCATCATTTTTGTCCAAGCCTGTTTCATTAGTTTGTTTTTTTAAATAATTGTATTAATTATCAACAATTCAAAAGTAATGGCTGATTTTGATTATTTAATTTTCAATAAATTTTTATTTATTGTTACTTTTGTAAGTTTCAAGTGAGTTCAGTGAGAATTATGGGTTTTTCCTTCTTTAACTGAGGGGTACCAACAATTTTGTCCACATGTGTATTATTAATAATTTCGTCTGATATTTTGTTTAACTTGTATCTATATTAATGTTATTTATTATTAAATGAAATTAATTAATACATACATTTATTATTTTTTTTATCTCATATTTAATTCAGGGTTGGGCGACACGGTGGAGCAGTGGGTAGCACTGTTGCCTCACAGCAAGAAGGTCGCAGGTTCAAGACCGCCTTGGGGCCTGGGTCTGGGACCTTTCTGTGTGGAGTTTGCATGTTCTCCCCGTGTCTGCGTGGGTTTTCACCGGGTACTCCGGCTTCCTCCCACAATACAAAACATGCTCAGGTTAATTGGCAAATCTAAATTGCCCATAGGTGTGAGTGTGTGTGTGAATGGTGTGTGAATGGTGTGTGTGCCCCACGATTGGCTGGCGACCATCTGGGGTGTATCCCCCTGCCTCTCGCCATAAATGCGCTGGGATAGGCTCCAGCAGACCCCTGCGACCCCGAAAGGGAATAAGCGGGATAGAAAATGGATGGATGGATAATTCAGGGTTAAAAGGACCAAAATAGAAAAGAAAAAAAATTAAATGAGCAAAATTATCTGCCAATTGAATAAAGTTATTAAAGGTAATTGTACTCAAAAAAGCATCTAATGTACCAAAATCAGGATATTTTTACCTGATAAAAATACATTTTTTTGCTTCTTTGAACCAGTTGGCTGAAACCATAAGAGGCTGACCCCAGCGCAGCATGAATGTGTGTGTGAGATTGTGTTGGTATGTTTAGCTTAGTCTGCAGCCATCCACTGCTCTGCAACTATATATAGTCCAGTAATCCCATTAGCAGCTTAGTCTACTTAGCAAACTCCATTCCGTTTATTGGTGAATACCTCGTCACCAGGAAGTGACCTCGCTGCTGTTCAGGGAGTGGACAAAGTTCAGAAGTCACTGGATCAGTAGTAGCAGGAGACTCAGGGTCCTATTGATGAGGATTAGAAAATAATTTTATTTAAAATAGAATTACAGTATTGTTGTACTATTTTGTTGCGTATTGGGGCTACAAAGCTTCATCCTTTATAAATACATAGCAGGGAGTTATCTCTGTGTCCTTCTAGATCAGTGGTGTCATTCATGCGGTCCAGAGGCCAGAACCTGCCCACTAAGCAGTCCAATCTGGCTTTTGGATGATTGTAAAAACTGAAAAAGAAAATACAATAATTTCTATTTCTTGATGAAATCTCACTGATTTGACATTTCTGTCAAATCAGTGAGATTTCATCAAGTGTCAGATCCTTGTTCTTTCAGTGCACAAGAGATAAAATATTTAGAGTTTAGGAAGGAGATAACATCACCTTCTGCTTAAAATACCAAATATTATTCAGTGTACTGCAAAAATGTCTTATCAGCGGAAAATATCATGTATTTAATATAAATTGTCCAATTCAATAGAATAATATCGAATTGGCAGTTTAAGTTTCTAAAAAATATGAGAAAAAAATAGAAATAATAATTAAAAAAAAATTAAATAAATTGAAATAAGTAAAGTATTTGCCAAGGGAATGTTATATTTCAAGATAAATTCTACCAAAAAAACAACAAAATATTTTCACATAAGATTTTGTTAATTTCAATATAAAATAACTAAGTCATATTGTTGAAATTACACTTTTTTTCCACATCTCCCCTGTTTTGTTAATTTGAGGTTAATTAAACGTGTAAACATAATAAAGTATTTTGTATAAAAATGCGGAGAAAAATTCATAGCTGAGACTAAATTGAGTTTGACTATTTTTAGATTATTATTGAATCAGATGAAAGTTTTGCATTAGGATGTTTGAAAAACAATGATTTGTACTTATGTATTATTATTATTTTTTTTAATTTGTGTTTTGTTTTGTGGGTGCAAGAAAACAAAAAAAAGAAAGCTGCCACCAGCACTAAAGGGCCCTGTCTCTCTATGGTTGTGTGCAGGTGTGTTCATGGCTGTGAGAACAGAATCAGAATAGGAAAGTATGATGAAGGTATATGTATATATATATATATGTATATATATATATATATATATATATATATAAAAGTCATATTGTTGAAATTACACTTTTTTTCCACATCTCCCCTGTTTTGTTAATTTGAGGTTAATTAAACGTGTAAACATAATAAAGTATTTTGTATAAAAATGCGGAGAAAAATTCATAGCTGAGACTAAATTGAGTTTGACTATTTTTAGATTATTATTGAATCAGATGAAAGTTTTGCATTAGGATGTTTGAAAAACAATGATTTGTACTTATGTATTATTATTATTTTTTTTAATTTGTGTTTTGTTTTGTGGGTGCAAGAAAACAAAAAAAAGAAAGCTGCCACCAGCACTAAAGGGCCCTGTCTCTCTATGGTTGTGTGCAGGTGTGTTCATGGCTGTGAGAACAGAATCAGAATAGGAAAGTATGATGAAGGTATATGTATATATATATATATATATATATATATATATATATATATATATATAAACACCTTATAAACACATTAGAAAATGTGAAGGAATCATGATGAAAATTGATGTTTTATACAATGTGTTACTGCAATAGAGGAAAAGAAAGAGAAAAACTTTCTCTGTGTATGAGGAGGATGAATTTGTTTGTTTTGTTGCTTCCAGCCTGGCAGCGTTTTTCCATTCAGTTTTATATTAGGATCCAGTTACTGACAGAATCTGCTGTGCCTTATGTTCACACAGTTGCTTCTGACTCATGACTCAGTCCTACAAATCGGCTGTTAACTTTAGTCGAACCCCAAAAGGAATTTTGATGGACTTTTTTTCCCTGGAACAAATAAAAACACATTTTATCCCTTCTTTATACAAATATATTAATATATATATTTAAACAAACACACACTCACATATATAATTTTATATAAGTTTTATAACAAAAAAAAAACTTTACAGAAAAATGGACACAGCTGTTGATGCCAAGGTGTCAACGGGTCCATCATGGCTCCTGGTGTCAGACTCATGGAAACATTTTGATTTGAAGTTTTCCTGGTCACTGCTCCGAGCCGCCGACACACCTCAACTTTCAGTTTAGACAGTAACTCAAGCCAGAACAAACCCAGCAGCTAAAAATAACAAGAGTCAGCAGGCCGGCTGCTATGGGACTGAGACAGTGGGTCTGGGAGGGTCTTTATAAGGGGGGGTCATCCAGGATGAGCAGCTAAGTACAAACCCCACCACAGAACTCAACTATTTCACCTAAAGAGCCACAAGTGGATTAATCCTCGGCCTCTGGCTTGAATCTCTCCGCCTTTCGGAGGGGATGAACTTCGCCGTGGGCTCCAGAGCCCTGGCAGAGGGCAGCTCAGGTTCTGGTTCTGATCCTGATTCTGGCACCATGGAGGATCTGGAGAAGCAGCTGATCTGCCCCGTCTGCCTGGAGATGTTCTCCAAGCCAGTGGTGATTCTGCCCTGTCAGCACAACCTGTGCCGCAAGTGTGCCAACGATGTCTTCCAGGTTAGTGTCTGAGAACCTTGTTCATGTTGGTCTTTAATCTGAAATAATAATAGAGCTGTGACGATTAGTGGATTAATAGATTATTGTCATATGAAATATAAAATCATTCTTAAAACTGATTGAAGGGCGCTTGCTCCCTGGTGCATGTCGAGTGAGGCAGCCGCCGTCCATTTGGCTCAGTTCTGAATTGGCGTTGACCATACCTGTATGATGGTGAAGTTTCAAGTGATTGTTTTCTCTGATAGACACAGACAATATGGTTGTGTGAGCATGTTCACGGCTGGTCACTGAAGATGTGTAAGAAATCTGGTGCTGATAGGACAACGTATGATGTTCTAACAACTTCCCGTTTGATGGCGATGGATCGAGGATGCATCAATATGGCTCTGCAATATGACTCATTAACCATGAGCCTTTTTGGTGATGTTCAATTAACATAGTGGACTTCCTTTTTGACTTTGTGTCATAAGTGTGTGTGCAGAACTTAGTGAAGATCTGACAAACAAAGCCTAAACTAATGAAATTAAAGTCGTAAGTCTTTTGTTATAGATGGCACAGCGAAGTCACTGCAGGCAAATGCCTAGAAGGATTGGTCAAAGTCAAAGTATGGAGCGTGCAAATGGTAATTTTGGGCAAATATTGGTGATGTTCATTTTACATAGTGGACTTCCTTTTTGACTTTCACAATACTAAAAACAGATCTGACAAACTAAGCCTAAACTAATGAATTTAAAGTCTTAAGTCTTTTACTATAGTAAATGATGATGATGATGAAGTTGTTCTGGACAAAAAATATATTTTAGGTTGAATCTTCAGCTTTGGGAAACAGTGATCAACATTTTACACAATTTTATGACTTAAATTTCTAATTGATTATTTGTTTCAATAATCAATAGAAATAATTTATGAAGAGAATATTTGTTAGTTGCCGCTAAACTTGTAACTTTAAATAAACTTCAACAGCCACAAAAACAATGATTTAATGTTAAAAACTGATCACAGCTTTTTGCATTTGTTCATCTTTCCACCTGGCTGAGGAAAGCCTGCTTTGGATTTTCCCTTTAAATATCCCATTTCATTTTTCCTTTATGTGAAGTTGTGATGTCACAAACAATATATATTCATGGTTTTAAGAACCAAAAATATTCTTCTCTTAACATATCATCTCTAAGAACAGGTTGTTTTGTGTCTCTTATAATATAAATGATTCTCACCTCTTATTGACTGATTTGATTATGTGCTGTATAGTTTAACTGTGACATCACAAATTCAGATGGTTTTAAGGCTCAGTTTCTGATTTTAGACTGTGTGTGTTTCTCCGTGGAGTCTTTTGAAACATGTGACTGTATTTCCATAATTGACCTTATTTCTTCATATAAACATCCATGTGAGTCATAGGGCAAAGGTCAAAGTTTGCCTTCAGCTTCAGATGATAAAACTCAGATGTTTTGTAGAAGTTGTTGCCTCTTTCTGCAGTCAGCCAACCCTCTGTGGCAGTCCCGCAGCGCCTCCAGCATGGCTGCCAGTGGAGGCCGCTTCCGCTGCCCGTCCTGCCGCCACGAGGTGGTGTTGGACCGCCATGGCATCTTCAGCCTGCAGAGAAACCTGCTAGTGGAGAACATCATTGACATCTACAGGCAGAAGCAGTCAGCGAGGTGGCACAACACACATCATATGATGTCTGACCCTCCGTGGTATCACGTTTAGCCCATTTTAATGTCTCCTACACACACAGCACATCAGCAGTTACATGCAATTCAAAAGACGTGAAGCACAGACTTAGTGTAATATAAAACACTGTTAAAATGTGTATGTTGCCATTAGGCAACACACTACCATCATGGAATTGCTGACTTCAACATTAAAAACGTTTTTTTTTAAATTAAAAAGTGTATTTGATCTAATTTAAGATCATGTAAATGATCAATTTAAAAACATGCAAATATTTTTTACCAACTGGCACCAGGGTGTGTATCATAGAGGGTTTAATATGTTTATTACACATTATAATGTAATTTAGAAGTATTTATTACTGTATTCATAAACAGCTTTAACTGCCCCAGTTTGCTGCTGTTAAACAGATGCTATACAGATATGACAGTATCTAAATTGTAATGTGTAAAATATGTCTTCATAAGAGAATAATTAAGCCTTATATCTGCTTACACCTGCATTACAGTCTAAACAAAGTTGGTTTCTAATCATTTAATCATTTAAATTTTAAACTGGATCCAATTTAAATTAAAAGTTCTACTATAGAAATAAAAGCTCAGAGGTAGAGCAGTCTTCCACCAGTCAGAAAATTGGTGGTTCGATTCCCTTCTCCTCCAAGCTGCATATCGTTGTATCCTTGGGCAAGATACTTAACCCTGATTTGTCTCCAATGGCATGTGCAGTCGGTGTGAATGGGTGAATGGACACTTGTAGTGTAAAGCGCTTTGAGTGGTTGAAAAAGACTAGAAAGGCGCTATATAAATGCAGGCCATTTACCATTTAAAGGGTAAGGTGCAAATGCAAGACTGAGATAATAATAAAAATAATAGACATGATATTAAAAATGATGTAAATATTTAGTTTAATCCTCTTATTTTTGCTTTTGACATTTTTTTTTTTGCACATTTTTCTTTGTTCTGAGTCTTAAGGTATCTTAGAGGCTGAGGTTAATAATGAAAAAAACGATTAGTAAGCAAACAAACAAATAAAGGCAAGTAATGAAAAATGAAACTAAATTTTGATTGAAACCCCCTTATGTCAGTAATAAAAACAAATTAAACTTTTGGATTTGCAGTTTAGCCAATACTTTATTCGACTTACAATAGCAAATAAATCATTAGGAAATACAGGAATATTAGGTGTTATTGAACCGGTTTGTTGTAATGAGTGGTAACATCCAGCAGGGAGCAGCGTTTTATTCCATTTCTGTCAGCCTGCAGGTTTCTAACACGACTGCAGCCTGAGTTGGTCCATATGATTTTCATATTCTTTTTTTTATTTTAGATAATATTATTATCATATTATTTCATTATTATTCTTAAAAAAAACTTAGTTCATTTGCTTATAGGCAACAACATGTGTTGTGCTGTAAATAAATTAAAGGTTTAAACTGAGTTTCACATTTCAACAGTTCAGAGAAGCTTTAAAATATGTGCAGCTTGATTACATGATTTCTTTCAGGTGATTAATTCTGAATTTTTACCACTGTTTTTGTCTAGTTTTTGTTCTGAGATTAAAATCTGAATAAAAAAGTATCCTATAATATTTTCCAGTGGCCCTAATACTCCATATAGCTATATAGAACACAAAAAGGAAAAGAATTCCAAAGAAATTTATAAATGATGAAATGTGTGATATTAAGGAACAAAGAACCCATCTTAAATGCAGAAAAAAACATGAAAGAGCAGCAACTTTCATTCATCATTAATTTAATCTACCTCAATTTAACATTTATCACACCTCCCTTTCCGAACATATCTTACATAAGATAATCAAACCGTCTGCCTTGTTTTACTGCTTCGTTTCAGCACATCTGCTTTAGCTGCTGCTGTTTATAAATGTACATACTTGTGTTCCGCACTGATATTTAAGTCATCAGGAGTTTCGATCTGTCACTTCCGCTCTAAAATAGATGCTAAATGAGTCACTGGAGAAGAAGGGAGATGTTGGCATGTTTATTAGTGACAGAAGGACAGGAGTCCTCTCATTATCTGTGTAGGCTCAATCACGTGATTGTTCACAGCGAGCTTCACAAATGATTTAGAAATCGTTTCTCTTGGTTTTTCATGTATAGGAAAAAAGTTTCTTTTAATTATTTAATAGTCCATTCTGTCAGAGATACACATGTCAGAAGATTAAACTGCATATAATTTATTTTTAAATTAATTAAATATTAAAGTTTGGTCTCTGCTGCATTAGGCAGCAGTGTGACGTCCATGTGAGGTCTTCAAATGCAAACTATCTTTATATATATGATAGCAGGACATTTGGAAGTGAATAAAAAAAGGATGAATCCATCTTGTCCTTTCAAATGATGCAAAGCTGACTCAGCTATAAATGAGTCTGACACCTTCTTTGTTTCGAGGTGGCAAAGAATGGAGGATAATCTCAGCCAATCTCTCCTAGTTCTTCTGTCGTCCACTGACGTCAAAATGCGTCAGTGATTACATTCATAATGGATAATATAATATCACCTTCACCAATACAAACAACATTTCTGAGACTAGTGCATGGAAATGAGATTAAACACTCACCACACTTTGCTTTATTTCTTCTTTAAGCACATTATAAATGCATTAAATGAAGGTAGAAAGCTGAATGCTGCCTTTTGTCTTCTGGAGAAAGAACACACAAGTTCTACCTTTATAGATGATTCATGGCTTTTTGCCATGAAATATAATTGGTAAAGCACTTCTCTCTCTCTCTCTCTCTCTCTCTCTCTCTCTCTCTCTCTCTCTCTCGCTCTCTCTCTTGCTCTCTCTCACTCTTTCTCTCTGTCTGTGCATTACTTTGTGTGTTACAAAGTCATGAACATGGACTGCAAATTTGAAATCAAACAAAATACTTGAAAATGATTTTTAAAACAGTTTAATGATGTCCCATGCAATAAATTAGGAAAAAAAGAAAAGGAGACTAATACAGAAATAAGATGAAAGATGTTCTGGATTGAATACAATTCTTTTTTACCCCTTTCGTTTTTTACTTAGAATCCTGGAATTAAAATCAGACTATTGTTTTTCCCCCTAATTTCTTCTAGAATGAATAAAAAATTATTTCACCCCTTGTTTTTAAGCCCTAATAGTCTTCTGTAGTTATGAATCCTTTTCTGGAAATTAAACCTGCAAATCAGCAGATCTGACAATGAATCACTAAAATGATCAATAAATCAATTGAAAAATTTAAAAAATAATCTGTGATGCTTCATTCAGACCCAGTTTCTCTTCCAGGCTGGTGAACGTGAAGCTGGATCAGCAGCAGAAACAGCAACAGCTGCTGCTGTGTGACGAGCACGAAGAGGAGAAGATCAACATCTACTGTTTGTCCTGTCAGACTCCGACCTGCTCCATGTGCAAAGTGTTCGGTCAACACAAAAACTGTGACGTGGCTCTGCTCAGCAATGTCTACATGAGGCAGAAGGTGATAAACTCTCTATTTGTAATAACTTTATTCCAACCAGCAACATGTTAGCTTTGTGAGTAACTGAGCTGTGTGATAATTGTGACTTTAATTTTAAAATTCAGATTTTTTCTTTTCTGGAATGAAAAAAATGCATTTTTAAAAAAGTATTTTCAAAACGTCAAAACCTACCACCTACCACTTAAGGGGCAGGGGCAGTAGCTTCAGCAGGCAAGCCCAGACTTCCCTCTCGCAGGCCACTTCAACTAGCTCTTCCGAGGGAATCCCAGGGTGTTCCTAGGCCAGCTGAGTGAGCCTTTCCAGCGTTTCCTGGGTATTGGAAAGGTCCACCTAGAACACTTCACTACACCAAAGAGGCATCCAAGAGGCTCCTCACTCAATGCTCAAGCCACCTTATCTGGTGCCTCTTAATACAAAGGAGAAGTCATTTCTCCTCGTGGATAAGGAGCTTCTCATACTATATCTGAGGGAGAGCCCAGCCAGCCTGCAAAGGAATATAATTTGTCATCATCAACTGCTGCAAACCACTCCAGCAAAAGTTAAAGGTCATGGCCCAAAGAAGCAATCCAATCCTCAGGCTTCTGAATCACAGCCACCTAACGTCCTAGCTGCACCTAGAAACTCTGTCCATAAAGGTTATGAACAGCATCAGTGACAAAGGGAATCCCAGGCAGAGTTCAACCCCCACTGGAAACAAGTCCAACTTATTATTGGCAATGTGAACCAAGCTCTGGCACTAGGCATACAGGGACCTCTGGCCCATGTCAGCAAGTCCAGAACTCCATACTCAACCTGATGGAATGCCTTCTGCAAGTTCACAATAAACAAGTAGACTGGTTGGGCAAACTTCCCTGCACGCTCCAGAACCACACTAAGGATAAAGAGCTGGTCCGAAGTTCCACAACCAGGATAATAACCACATTGCTCCTCCTGAACCTGGGGTTTGACTATCTCACTGACCCTCCTCTCCAGGATCTCCAAACAGACATTTCCAGGGAGACTGAGGAGTGTGATCCCTGTATAGTTGGAGTGCACCCTCTGCCCCCCCCCCCCTTTTTTGGGAGAGAGGAACCATTGTTTGTCCAGAGGTACTGCCCCCATTGTCCATGCAGTGTTGCAGAGTTGTGTCATCCAAGACAGCCCTGCACCACCCAAAGCCTGGAGGAACTCCAGGTGGATCTCATTCACCCCTGGGGCATTGCTTTCTGACTACCTCAGTGATCTCAACCCCAGTTATAGGTGAGGCCTCACTGGTACTTCCTTAGAACTGTTCGAAAGTCTTTTTCCATGGCCTCACCAAACTCCTCCCACACTCATGTTTTTGCCACGGCTGTGCACCACTTGGCACACTTATTCATGTCAGCCACCTCAGGAGTCCCACAGGCCAAAAAGGTTGTTCAGGGTGGTAACCAACAGCTACAGGAACTGCTGCAATAGGAATGGCAATCCCCCTGTGGCCCCTCTCACAGGTGGTGGGCCCATGGGAAGGAAAGCCTCATATCACTCTTTCAGGCTGTGTCTGACCAGGCACCATGGGCACAGGCCTGGCTACCAGGCACCAGCTTCTTGTTCTTAAATGTAGGAAGGGTGTCTGACCCCAAACCTGAAACAAGAAGATGATTCCACAGGAGAGGAGCCTGGTAGTTGAAGGCTCTGCCTTCCATTTTAATTTAAGAAATTCTGGGAATCTCTAATAATCTGCATTTTGGGAGCACCTTCTTCTCGATGGGTGATATGGAACTATGAGATCCTTAAGGTAGAATGGAGCCTGACTGTTAGGAGCTTTGTAGTTGAGGAGAAGGATTTTGAATTATATTCTTGATTTTACAGGGGCCAGTGCAGAGGGACTTATACATATCCCTTCTATTAGTGCCTGTATATGTATATGTATATATGCGCAGCTGCATTCTAGATCAGCTCGAAAGTCATTAGAGAACTTCTGGTACAGCCAGACAATAAAGAATTGCAGTAGGCCAGCTTTGAAGTAGAAAATTCATAGACATATTTTTCTTTTATAGACAGGAAGTGTGACAATTGCAATGTTACGTAGGTGAATGAAGACATTGCTAGAAATACGTTGGGCAGATAAAAGAATATCTTGGTCAAAGATTCCCAGGTGTCCCACAGTGGTGCAAGTCATTCAAAATAGCTATATCACTGGATATTAAATTTTTCAGAAGTTCAGGCCCAAGCACAAAAACTTCAGTTTTGTCTGAATTAGGCAGCATATAGTTTCAGGTCATCTAGGAGTTTATGTCTGTATTACAGGCTTGAATTTTGCTGCAAAAGGCTGCATTTGGCTTTATTGATGGGTACAATTGTGTATCATCGACATAACAGTCAAAATGATACAGTGTATGTGTTTCCTAATAATTTTCATTACCTGGAGAATATAAAGTGTATAAAAGTATTGGTCCGAGCAAAGAACATTGTTGGAACTCCAACACTTGTAGGAATAGAAGAAACAGTATTAACATTAACAAATTGGGAACAATCTGAGAGAACTTAAACAATTTTAATACAGTCCCTTTTTATGCGAATAAGATGCTCTAGTCTCTGTAATAAGACCTGATGGTTGATGTATTGATGGTGATGAGATGCCAAATGCAGCACCAAGGTCTAACAGAACCAGAATGGAATCCTTCAAATCCTTTATCAGATGATAATTTTATGCATTGAAAATGTGATTTGAAACCTTCACTACTGCTGTCTCTGTGCTGTTATGCATTTGAAATCCTAACTGGAAATCCTCATATAAATAATTGTTGTGTAGAGAGTCACATGGCTGTTTAGCAACTGCTTTTTTTTCAGGATCTTAGAGAGGAATGAAAGGTTGGATATATAAGGTCTTTCGTTGGCTAAAATACTTGAGTCAAGTGCAGGATTTTTGAGGAAAGGTTTAATTACAGCTCTTCTGAATGACTGTGGTACATAGTCAGATAAAATTGACATGCTAAGCATTTCCAGCAAGGCAGTGATTGTAAAAGGAAAAAATCCTTTCAGCAAATCAGTAAATAAGTGCTAAAAGTGAACTGGGGTTGTTTTTGCTTTTTTTCTATTATTGAGGGGTAATACGTGGCTCTGGCATTACCTAGGGCTTTCCTGTACATTCTGAGTATTTTAAAGTTACACCAGGGTGTGACTTCCTTTTTGTTTACCTAACCTTGCAGTGAACCTGCAGTTCTCTCAACAAGTTTATTGATTTCAGATGGACAAGCAGCAGCATAGAAGTTCGCAGCTGTGATGAGGCAAGGCAGTGAATTATATTGGCTCCTATCGACGCTGTAACGACAGGAGCCAAGGACACACAGAAAGATGGAGCAGCACTGCACCTGCCCAGCCCACCTTGGTTATCAGCGTTCATTAGACAAGGGCTTCTTCAGTTCAGCTGAAGCTGCAACAGCAGCTGCAGAACATTAATGTTTCTACCTCATACAGATGCCATATATATTAGCCTATAGAAATGACAATACTATTACATTTTCACCTGTGTTCTAACTTATCAGTTTGCTATGTTAATGACAAAGATACTGATACATGCTAATCAGTTAAATAAAATGATAGATATACACTCACCAATGGAGCACAGAGTCCTTTTAAATGTAGTGCACCTGCATTAACAGCAGAACAAGTGCATTTCATTTATAAATGGCTTAACTAAATGCACATCATCAATACTACTCAGTTGTAATGATGCACATGCATAATTAAATAAATGAATGTCTCCTAACACTCAAAGGCCTTCCCACCTGTTTCTCTATCTCTCTTCCCAACTCGTTATTCCACTGGAAAAGATGCATTTCTTGCATATTCTTTTCAAGGTCTCGCCGCATTTATTTAAGTATGTATAATAATTCAATTCAATTTAATTCAATTTATTTGTATAGCCCAGAATCACAAATGACAGATTTGCCCCAACGGGCTTTACAGTTTGTAGAAAAACAACACAACATCCCCTGTCCTTAGACCCTCACATCGTACAAGGTAAAAAAAAACAAAAAAAAAACGGAAGAACCCTCAGGAAGAGAAACAGAGGAGGGATCCCTCTTCCAGGACAGACAGGCTGCAGTAGATGATGTGTGCAGGTGGAAACATTACAAACAGAAAAACAGAAATGTAATGAATTTGGGTGTGAGTTCAGTTTTGTCTCAATTTAGTAGAAGAAAACTGCAGGTCATCCAGGATTTTATATCCTTAAGACAAGCTCGAAGTTTAGCTAGATGATTGGTTTCATTCGGCTTAATTGATAGATACAGTTGTGTATCGTCTGCATAACAGTAGAAATTAATAGAGTGTTTCCTAATGATTTTACCCAATGGGAGCATATAGAGAGTGAAAAGTAATGGTCCAAGCACAGAACCTTGTGGAACTCCATGATTAACTTTGGTATGGAGTATAGAAGAAACATTATTGATATGGACAAATTGGAAACGATCTGAGAGAAACTCTTAAACCAGTTTAGTGCAGTCCCTTTTATATCAATAAGATGCTCTAGTCTCTGTAATAAGATTTGATGGTCAACGGTGTCAAATGCAGCACTAAGATCTAACAGAACAAGGATGGAAATAAATCCTTTAACAGATGTGTTGAGAATATCATTTGAAACCTTAACTAGAGCTGTCCTCATTTTAACCAGTGTCTCTAGAAGCAACAGGATGATGAATATTATGACCTAATTTAATAAATAACTTTATTCTTGTAAATAATGACAAAATTAGTGTTAATAATAATAATAATAATAATAATAATAATGGTTTAATTTTTGTACAGTGATAAATGTCCCAGTGAAACAGAACTGAGACAATGTTCTGTTATTATTATTGTTATTTGACTCTGTTATTTTCAGAGTAAGTTAGCGAATAAATTAATAAATGATGTCACTGATGTCCTGATATTTTCAGACGGAGCTGAGTGACGGCATCGCTGTGCTGGTCGCCAGCAACGACCACATCCAGGCCGTCATCTCTCAGATGGAAGAAATTTGCCACACTATAGAGGTTAAACACACACACACACACACACACACACACACACACACACACACACTCACTCACTGGGGGAAATGAACACATGTGCGTTGATACATTTTCTTTAGTTCTAATATTTTTTCATCTTTTTATTTCATGGTTTATAGACCCTGCTCCTAAAGAAGGAACGCCATATATTTGTTGCTTAGCTATGGAAGCTAAGCAAAAACCTATAGCTTTTTTTTTATTTTGTGTGTAAACTAAAAATCTAAAACCAATAAAAACCTGTTACAAAAATCTTGATTTATTTTTCAGAAATAGATAAAAATGATAGAATAAGCCTGATCAGGGTTTATATTATCAACATAGGAGCTGCATATTGAACAGTGACACTAAAACAATGAGTAAGCTGGAGGTTTTGGTGCCATGGCAGAAAAAAAAGACACAAACTCCTGGCCTTTCTCTAAATTTGATCTATCTATGACTTAAAATTTTCCGACCTAAGCTTGCATCATCTGCTTGCATGACATTTGTTGCAAAACCTAGTCATTAGCTTGACTGAAAAATTAGCAGAAAGCTAATACCAGAGAATTACCAGAGAAAGAATACAGCTAGCAATAGCCACCGCAGCAAGGCTAACGGAGCTAAGGCTAACACCAGCTGTAACCTGAACTCACCCATCAGGATATGACAGGGTTGTGACAGTATGAAAGGTCCTGTCAAGCTTTGTTGCAGCATCGCCTCAATTCAGTCCACAGTCTCATCTCATGTTGCAGAAATCCAAGAGGTAAAGTCACTAAATGACATGGATGACTGAGTCACCACTAATTTTTGTTCCTTTTCAGTTCATTCACTTGATACAACACATAGACATCTAGTATATTAGTATATAGTATATATATATCTATATACCGGGCGACACGGTGGTGCGGTGGGTAGCACTGTTGCCTCACAGCAAGAAGGTCGCAGGTTCAAGACCGCCTTGGGCCTGGGTCTGGGGCCTTTCTGTGTGGAGTTTGCATGTTCTCCCCGTGTCTGCGTGGGTTTTCACCGGGTACTCCGGTTTCCTCCCACAATACAAAAAACATGCTCAGGTTAATTGGTAAACTCTAAATTGCCCATAGGTGTGAGTGTGAGAGTGAATGGTGTGTGAATGGTGTGTGTGCCCCACGATTGGCTGGCGACCATCTGGGGTGTATCCCTGCCTCTCGCCTTAACGCGCTGGGATAGGCTCCAGCAGACCCCTGCGACCCCGAAAGGGAATAAGCGGGATAGACAATGGATGGATGGATGGATATCTATATACCGGGATTCAAACCGCAGGTGACCTGTGGTGATATACGTGAGGCTCCGCCTGCACACAAATATGTGCACCACCACAGTCATCCTTCAGTTCTTACACTTTTCACCTTGCGAAAAACATCGAGTCAGGCTGACTAGCTGCTGCTAGTTAGCTTGGTCTTGTTGTGGCTACTGCCTGCTTGAAATTAGCTTAACTGCCAGTGTTGGTGTTAGCTGCTGCTACCTGCATAGCACTATTTCTGCTTGCTTTCCTTAAACAAGAAGGAGCTTAATGAACGTTGTTCTGTCTGTCTGGGGATCGTGTATGCCAGGAGAGTGTTGTCTGAGCCTGAGACTTGAAATTCCTGGGAAAGACTGCTATCGCATGGTTGGATCCCCTACTTTCCCAGTCAAAGTAACCGGTCTCTTCCAAGTCCAATGACGAGGAGCTTTTGGTCAGAGACCCCGTCGGAAACTGGGCAAACCATATGGAGGATCCTGACAGGTTAGCTAGGCTTGAACTGGCCCCCTCTGAGGGTGCTAGCCTGCTACCAGATGATGATGTGCTGGCCGGGATGTGCATGGTTTATCGGAGGTTGAACAGAAGTCGCTGTCATCTGGTCACTATGCCACCGCTGCCATGCCGGTGGATCAGGTCGACACCTTCTTCCCCTCTCTGTACCGCAGAGCGGCTGACAAACTGAAAGTAGAGTGGCACTTTCCTCCACTGGCTGAGATACTGTCGTGGTTTTCTGGCTTCCTCCTGATCTGATGAAGAACAGCCTGCCCATGTCCCTGATTTTGTCGCAGAACTCACCTCCACATGGAACAAACGCTGTCTAACCACACCACAGTGCCAGGCTATGGTCTGGTTTTGGATCTGGATGGAGCTGAAAAGGCACTACGCTACCCTCCAAGCACTGCAGATTCTCTGCCTCACAGCTGGAGATGATTTACTGCTCACAGGTTAGCACAGCCCGGTCACTGACCTCTGTTGCTAGGCTCCAGATGTATCAGGCGATGTGTCTGGTGGAGATCGGGTCACTCATTCCTCCTGACAGCCCTCTGTTGGCCCTCCTGAACCACGGATTACTCTTCCTGGGAAGAGGAATGACTTCCATAGTGGTGGTGAAGAGGCACCTGTGGCTGACATTCCGGACCGTGACAGAGCGGTCTATCTGGACAAGCCAGTGTTGGCTGAAGGTTTGGTTGGTCAGTCGCTTGAGGACCTGGCCGCCCATGAGTTCAGGACCCTAGCCGGTGAAGCAGCAGCCAAAAAATTAAATGAAACAGAACAAACAATTACATTACATAACCAAATTACATAACCATAATAAAAAATAATCAAATGAACAAAATTACATTTAAATAAATGTATATATACACTATTATTATGATTAAAGAATTACAATAATTTCTGTTATCTTTTTTACTGTCATGTTTGATGTTGCTTCCTTAATCCAATTTATACTTGGTCCATCATCATTTCTATTTCCTGCAAACATCCCGATCTAAGTCTTTGTTTCCACCTCAGGAGAACGGCCAGCGGCAGCAGGCCCATCTGGCTGAACACTTCAACGGCCTTGTGGCCATCCTGGAGGAGAAGAAGCAGGAGTTGGTGGGTCTGATCAGCAAGGAGCAGGACGGAAAACTCAAACACATCCGGGCCCTCATCCGTCAGCACGACCAGCGGCTAGAGGCCGCCACCACGCTGCTGGAGGAGGCTATTACGTCTATGGATGAGCCGTACCTGCCCCTGTTCATACAGGTCAGTACAGCGTTAGATCAGCTGCCACAGACCTGCTGCTCACACACAAACACACCACAATTAATTCATGCACCTGCATTTAGCTGCACTGCAATATTTTTCTTGATTCATACTGGTCACTATGAAAAGATCACTTGTTCTTCAAGAAAGTTTCCTTTATCTTTTGCACAAAGACAGTGACAACATTTTTTTTATGTGGGTTGACATTAAATTAAAAACAAGCAAATATAATCATTTACTACCGGTAATTTAAAAAGGAAAAAAAAACAGATTTAAAGTTATAAAAGATTAAATGTAAAAGGAAGGGGTTAAGATTAGGATTAGAATTGGGATTGAGATTATGGGTATGGATAAAATTAGAGTTAAAATAAGGATTAGGGTTAAAAAAATTAAAAAATGTTTTAAATGACAACACAGAATTATATTTTAAGAAATTTTGTCTAATAATTTAAAAGATAAGAAACTTGATAAAGAGCAGATTTATAGTTCTCAGTGTGGTGATTGATGTCTTGTATAATTCATAAGTGTAAACTTGGTTATTGGAAATAATTATATCAAAGACAATGCCAAAACTGTCATGTGGTATAACCATAAAAGCTTAGTACCAGATAGTTTAATTCTCTTAAAAAGGTTTTTAAAAAATTAAAAACAGTGTTCTCAACTAGTTTTATATTCTAGGGGGATTCATTATTTAAAATCCCTTATTCTTTTTAAGTTACACCACTTGACATTTTGTGTCAAAATAAAAAGTCAAACAAAATAATGATTTTTGAAAAAAATTATACAAATCGAAATGGTGAATTTTTGTACCAGAAGCCTTGAAAAACTAGAACAAATAAGAGACATTCAGATTGTAAATAAATCCAGCTGATGATATAACGTCAGTGTGTCAGTACAAACCTGAGGACTCATATTTTATTTTTTATGTGTCTGTCTGACATCTTTTAATGAACCACTTTCTCAAACACCCTCGCTGCAAGAAGGAGCGCTTCCGCAGATCATTCATCCCGACAGCAATAAGAGTTTATAACTCACTGTCCGTATATATATGCAAATATGTAAATATGTGTGTATGTAGGTATGTACGTGCAGGTATGTATGTACAGTATATATGCTTTGCTTATGCATACCTTTTTCTGGCTATTTATTAGTATTTTTTCTCCATTCTATGTCCATCATGCATACTGTGTATGCGGATCAACAAATTCTACGAATTTTGTACATAGTGTTGTGTATTTTTATTTTTTATAGTTTTTATCTTTTCTAGCTTTTATTTTCTTTTCTTTAGTTACTCTGTACGCTGCAGTAACAGACAAATTTCCCCGTTGTGGGATCAATAAAGTCTTCTTATCTTATCTTATTCTGATTAAGTTTGTCTCTTTCTTCCCCTCCATTCGTCTCTGTCTGATTCTGTCTGTGTCTTTGCAGAGTGCGACACTCATACTGCAACAGTAAGCCTTGCCTTTTGTGGTGAAAAGATTCTGATTTAACTGAATACCACTTAGTTGTTTTGAACTACAATTTAGAAACAGCAGCTGTGATTTATCTTTACAACACAGGATGGCGCTGACAGCCGGAGCCTCTAACATTGAGCGTCCAGAGTTTGGTTATGAGGACATGAGCCACTTCATCATTGACACCTCCGACATCGCAGATATGCTGAGAAACATCCAGTTCTGCTCTGGTTAGAAGTTTCAACCTCCTGAGCTCAGTGCCTACCACTCAAAAACATTATAGATCAGAGGCATTTTTAAAACATCTGTTTGGCTTTTGGTGGCACACTTTTATTTATTTTGTTAGACGAGTTGATGAATTGATTGATAATAACATCTTGTGTTATTTTGAATTGTCTTTTGGTTGTGGATATAATAATAATAATAATAATAATAATAATAATAATAATAATAATAATAATAATAATAATAATAATCTTATATCGTCTCTTCAGGTATGGAGATTGACCGAGATGAAGACCCTGAGGGAGGAGTTTAGAGAAATTTAGCTCTGGATGTTTTGCAAATTCTGACTTTTTAAAGTTTATAATATGGTGTTTGTTGTTCCTGTTAATCAACTGTATTGATGAATTGAGTCTGCTTGTTGGCATGTAAGTGATTTTGGTTTGAAGGCATCAGCCTCCTCATTTGTGTCTGTGATCTGGTCAAATGTTTCATGTTTCACAGAAACATATTAAACTTTTTGTGATTTCCTGTTATTTTTATACTTTTACAATGTTTGATGTCAATAACAAAGTTGTAATCAATATTTTTTTAATATTAAAATATATGAGATGTAAGTGTGTGATGTCCTGGTCATGTCTCTTAGTGATGAACCACCAGAGAATCATCAGAAACTTGGCAGACTCTCTAACAACAGAAGATCCTTGAGTGGCTGCACTGCAGCATGTTCTGAGAATGAGAAAACAGAGCACACAGCACAGGACTCCAGGAACACAACAGATTTAAAAAGTACATCAGTGGGTCATGAGTGTTATAGATGGAAGGTCCCAGCAGTCTAAATCTTTATCAGCATAGCTGTTGTAGACCAGCCAGGACCAGTCCTAACTATGAGCTTCCTAAAAAAGAAGGAAATGTAGGAAGGGTGTCTGCCCGCCGGACTGAAATAGGAATTAATTCCACAGGAGAGGAGCCTGGTACACTAAATTTCCAAAAGTATTTGACCATCCATCCAAATGATCAGAATCCAGTGCCCTAATCATTTGTCCTGGCCACAGGTGTATAAAGTAAAGCACTTAGGCATGGAGACTGTTTTTTACAAACATATGTGAAAGAATAGACCGGTCTCAAGAGTTCAGTGATTTCTAGTGTGGAACTGTCATCTGTATAACAAATCCAGTCATGAAATTTCCTCACATTACCTAAATATTTAAGAGTCAACTGTCCACTTTATTATAAGAAGATAGAAGTCTTTGGGAATAACAGCAACTCAGCCATGAAGTAGTAGACCATGTATACTGACAGAGAGGGGTCAACAGATGCTGAAATTCATAGTGCAAAGAGGTCGTTGTCTTTCAGCACAGCCAGTTCATACAGGAAGCCAGTGCAGAGAGGCTAATACAGGTGAGATATGATCCCTTCTTCTAGTGACTGTTAATATATAATCAGCTGCATTCTGGATCAGCTGAGTCCTTAGAGACTTTTTGCTACAGCCAGACAATAAAGAATTGCACGAAGTGCTATGTTGCTAAGGCAGTCTCAGAAATATTTTTAATGTGGGCAGAAAATTATATATCTTAATCAAAGATGACTTCCAGGTTTCTTTTTTTCCTTTTTAAAAGACATTTCATAAGATTGATCTGCATAAACTATACACTGTATCTTGAATGGTTTGTAGTAAACAGGCAACAGCATGCTTAGATTATTACCTAACAGACAGTTTTGCAAAGTGTGCTGAAAATTTGACTCTGACTTAAGACCATCATTGTTGTTAGGGTTAAAGGTCAAATGTCACTGAGGTTGATTTTGTCCAGACGGGTTTAGCTGTGGAGAAGGGTGAAGAATGGGGCTAAAGACACACAGGATGAAAAATTAAAATAATAATACAGCAACCACTGAAAGAAATTTAACAATTCAAACAATTTGCTTAACAAGTATTCAGAGCTGGAGGAAACTTTCTGAAACTGACCAATCAGAACACAGCGAGCTCTGCCTGTTTCAGACTGAATGAAGGACCAGTATGAAATAAATAAGGAATTTGTGACTGTAAATCATGCCAAGATTTTGAGCCATAGAATCCAGAAATAAAGTCAGAGATTTGCAGAATATGTCCTATATGTACATACTTGTTATTTATTTATGTTTAATTCTCTGGGGGTTAAATAAAAACTGTCCCATGCATCAAACACTGACAAACTGGGAAAAGCTCACAGCCTGGGTCTATAAACATGTCCATTTTATAGCTTGTAGTGTACTTTTTTTGTAATTTAGTGATGCCTTCCATTCCCTCCAATCACAAATAATAAAATAAAACCCAGAAAAAGTGCAGATGTCAAAACAGATTCACAGGAGAAGATTATTTGATTCTAAATTAATTCAGAATATAGAGGTGGTGAAAATAAAATCTACAATTTTCCTAAACAAAGTTTTAGTTTTTTCTTTCAGTGTCCTCATCAATGCTTCTTCACAGAGCTCATTCTTCTAACACCAAATGCATCTTTGGTCTCAAACTTTTTGCACTTGCATTTGTTTTTAAAATCTGCAGTTAATTATATGCTTGGGCGTGAACTGACATAAAAGACATATATGATAATATATGATATCTTATGATATAATATATCAATGATATTTACACAGTGTGGAGCTTGGCGAAGCTGTGAAACTAAACAAATGTGTGACAAAAAACCAAAGCCAGAAGGAGCTCAGCGTGTCCTACAAAAAGAATGTGTGAATCATCTAACAAGGCCACTTACAGAACATGAGCGAAGGAATCCCTTCATCCTCTCCTCCTCCTCCTGCTGCTGCTGTGTGGGGAGCAGACGTCAGGCTCAGCGGGTGGAGACTCTCCCTGATTGTTTAGACGTGGGATGATGACACTGATTTCTTGATATTCATCTTTTGTTCTTTTTTCGAAGGTCCCTGCAACCCTGAAGAAATGAGGAACGGAGAGACAGAAATAGAGGTTTTACCATAATCCTGCAAAGAAAAACAGTGGTAATGATAACTACGCACCACGTGTCTGTGTTTGGTTCTCAGATGCAGCATGGACGGATTCTGTTTTGTGTGTAAATATATCTCCTCAAGTAAAGCTCAGGACATTCATTAAGGGGATTTACATGTTTTCAGCATTGTGGGAGGAAAAGTAAAAAGACGTTTTGTTCATGTGTGTGTTTTTAACCTCAGGATTTAAAGCCCATATATAGCTTGAGCCTCCTGTAAACACATATAAGACTGAGAAAATGAAAAAACTGATGATGTTACGTAAATAGCCTTTGGACGACAACAGAGGTCAAAACAAAAAAGTATTAAAGCAAGATGAAACTGATTCAAACAAAGCAGGTGACAGAAGTTAAAGGTGAAACTGACCCTCAACAGAGTGCAACAACAAACCTTTTGGAGGCAGCAACATGTTCTTACAGGTGACTTATCTCTGTCTCCATCAGGTTATGCCTCCACTTGTCTGCAAACTGAACCACATTGTAAATCATTTATCCTATTTATCCTCCTACTGTCACACTTCAAACACTTCAAACTACCTGCAGATCTTATGTTATTATATATGTGTACCATAGTGTATATTGTAAATTTTTATATAAAAAAATACCTAAATTTCGGTTTAGTTTCTTGTTACAACTTTTGCAAATTAATTAAAAAAGAAAAACATGACATATCAAGTATTCAGACCCTTTGCTGTGAGACTCATATCTTCAACTGGGTTTTGTCCATTTCTTCTAATCATTCTCCACCTTCATTGAGTCCAGCTGTGTTTGATTCTATTGGTTGGACTTGATCAGGCAACACACACCTGTCTATATAAGACCTGACAGCTCTCAGAGCAGGTGAGAGAAATGAGAATCGGGAGGTCAAAGACACTGCCTGAAGAGTGCAGAGACACAACTATGGCGGTAAACAGATCTGAACAAGGTTAAAATATAATTCTGCTGCATTAAGGTTCCTCAGAGCTCAGTGGTCTCCAGAATCCTGAAATGGAGGTCTGGGACAACCAGAACCCTTCCTAGAAGAAACTGAGCCATCGGTGGAGAAGAGCCGTGGTGAAAGGGGTTAGGAAGAACTAAGCAGTCACTGTGGCTGAACTCCAGAGATGCAGTCTTAAGATGGGAGAAAGTTCTAGAATGTCCAGCATCACTGCAGCCCTCCACCAGTTGGAGCTTTACTGCAGGGTGGAAGCTTCTCCTCAGAGCAAGACACATGGAAGAAACACCTGAAGGACTCCAAGATGGAGAGAAAAAGAATCTCTGATTAGACCAGGACTGAACTTTCTGGCCTTGATTCTAAGAAAACCAGACTCTGCTTATCACCTTCACCACCTCCAGTCCACCAGAGCAGCAGGTGGTGCAGCATAAAGCTGTGGCTGCTTTTCATCTGCAGGGACAGGATGACTGGTTGCATGAACAGGGACATACTGGACCAAAACCTTCTCTAGAGTGCTCAGGACCTCAGACTGGGCTGAAGGTTTACCTTTCAACAAGGAAGACCAGGACCCTAAAAACACAGCTAAAATAAGAATGGCTTCAGAACAACTATGTCCAGCCAGTGCTCTGACTTAAACCCAGTCGATCATCTATGGAAAGATGTGAAAATGTCTGTAAACCAACATTCAGCATTCGACCTGACAGAACTGGAGAGAGTCTGCAAAGAAGAATAGCTGAGGACCACAAATCCAGGTGTGACAAACTTTTTGCAGCATTTTTAGACTCATAGCTGTATGATTTCAAAACTGTGCTTTTACTAAATACTGGCTATGTGATATTACAGTTTTTCCTTTATTAGATTTGCTGAAATCTAATAAAGGAAAAACTATCTATTTTTTTCTTTCGGGGTGATGTACACATTAATGAGGAAAATAAAAGTTTTGAAAGTTAAATATTTAAGCAATGGCTGCAACCTAAAATGAAACATAGAGGGGGGTCTGAATAATTCCCATACCTACTGTATGTATGTAGATATTTATATTTTGACCGGATGGTGTGAGACAAACTGTCAGGACTAGGGAAATCATCAGAAATCACCCTCTTGGGACTATGAATATCAAAAGTAAATTTAGAAGAACATCTCAGGTGTTGAGATGTGAGTTCTAGATCTGAGGATTTTTTTTTTTTTTTTTAAATCAGAATTACAGTGGGACAGTGGGGATGAGGATCATGTTACAAATGGAAAAACACTTCAGCCACAAGAAGTTGTATTTTATGGTTTATCAATACAGAGTTATAATCAGAACAATGACACAAACATAAACAAGGATTTGTCCTTTCAACTTTTTTTATTACAAAATATAAATGGAAAAGGCGATGATAAGTGTTAGACAAACAATGAGAGCAAATTCTTTTTTCTTTGTAGTTAAACATGCTACAGTTGGTTCAGTACAAGTGCTTCTACTCAGAGGTTAAACACAGAAATACATTATTGTGGCTTTGTTCTTCACTTCTGCTTTTAAACTAAATCCAATCTCCATTCATGTAATTTTCTTTAAGATTTGTTTATTTATATTTACCTTAATGTGATCATGAACTAGAGGTCACAAATGTTTAGCAACATGCCAAAAGACTGCCTGACTGTGTGTGAAGGTTTAGTACTAATATCAGCACAGTTTCATTAATTTTGATTGAAACCCCACAATGCACCTTGCTAACATCACAAGGATGTGGGCGAGAAATTTGTTCAAAAATGGACAAATACTTCAGGAAATGTGTGATGTGTTGAATTTACTGTTTGTAAAATTGAGTTTCTGAGTCACTTGTGGCATTAGATAATTTTCACTTCAAACTTCAACTTCAAATTACATCGTCGGGTCAAATCATTTCCACATATCTAAATGTGAAATTCAATTAGAGCCAACAAGTTTCCATGAGGTCCAACAAGAGGTAGGGGTGTCTGTGTGTGGTGGGGGGAGAGTGAAGGGTCTGAAAAGTCCTTTTCCACGTTTTCCAACCAAGTCTTAAATAGCATTCAACAATTTACATTATTATCGCGGTTGCGGTTAATTTGGCACAGTCCGTGCGTAAAACGGCGTTGAGCGGTAAAGGGCGCCGCGGAGCTTTACTTCCCCACCTCGTCCAGGAACTTTCGGTTGAGCAGCGCCTGCTCCCGCTGGTTCTCCGTCTTCGCCATCTGGATCATGTTCCGCAGCAGGTGGAAGGTCAGGTCGATGGACAGCGGCGGCTCCCCGCTGCGCTTCAGCAGATGCGCCGCGGTCTTCAGCGCGTCTTTCTCCGCGTCCTCGGCCTCCTCGTATCCGGGCAGCAGCCGGCGGAGGGAGTCCGCGTCCCTCAGCAGGAAGCCCAGGGTCTTGTCTTCGTCGCTGCCGTCTTTCCTGGCTCTGAGGAGAACCTCGTTCAGCTGCTGCGTCCGGCCGCGCTCATCCAGCTGGCGGGGGAGGACGCGCGCTCTGGCGGCGGCGGAGCGGAGGTGCGACGACAGGAGCACGGAGGAGAGGAGCAGGAGCAGGGGCGCACACTTCATGTCCTGCAGGTAGAGGGAAGCTCACTTACCGAGGATACAGCAGGGGATGTCTTAAATGTTATGTCGTCTGCAGCAGGAAAGCGGCGCGTAAAAAGGCGGAATCTTAAACTAGATTCAACTTTACTTGGAAAACAAAACAAGAAAAGCGCAGAAATGACTATTGTTAGGTGTATGCTAATGTATGGTCTTCCACAAACTGTAAGCAGAATACAAAAAGCGCAGAGAATCTACGGTACTCACGTTATCGTCTCCAGGTGCACTTGCCGTTTGGCCAGAGGAGGAGGTCGGGCCGCAGGAGGAGGTCGGGCAGCGGGCTGCAGGCTCCCTGTGAGACGCCTGCAGAGGACGCAGCGTTTTATACTTCCAGCCCGCGGCTTTGACGTCAACGCGAGCGCAGATATCAGGTTGGAAACTGGAGAAGTATCGAGAAGCGAAGGGATACAGAGCCGAGGGACAACTGGGGGACACTGGTGGACACACCCGGGGCACTGAGGCCTCTCAAGACAAACTTAAATTAAAGTTTTTAGTTGGTGGTCCTATCCGATATACGTACAATTCATTTTTTTGCTGTTGTTGCTGGAAATCTAATTTGTGTGAAATGAATAATTGTTTGGTTCATAGAAAGGTGTGAAATGTCTCTGAAGATTCAACTAGAATGTCTTTTTTCTTTTAGTCAAGTCTACAACCCAAATATCATTAGTTTACTATTGTTGAAGACTAAAGAAACCAGATGTATTCTGATTTGAGAAGCTGGAACATAAAAAATGTAAAAAAAAAAAAAAAAAAAAAAGAGACTCAAATACTTAAAATAGTTGTTGAATAATGTTATAGTTAAAAATCCTTGCAGCTCTACTGTGTAGCGACCATTAACTTGACCTTGTTTTAAGAAAAACTGGATTGTTTTCATATTTGTGCCTTTTTTATTATTGAGATGAGATAAACTTAGTTTTCTATTTTTCTAAAACAAGTTTAAATTAACCCAAATTTGCTATAAGCAAAATAAAGTGCTATTCAATATGATAATTTTCCCAGGTTAAGGGTTCAAATATCATCAGTTTACAATTATTGAAGTCTAAAAGCAAGAAATAAATCAGATTTGAGAAGCTAGACACAGAATTTGAACAATTTCTTCTTTGAAAATTACTGATCATTAAAACCCTAAAAGGTAAATTTGTGCTTTTGGGATATTGGGATGGAAAAAAAAACAACTTCAGTAAAAATAAGTAAGCTTGTTTTACCTTAATCAGTTAAGAAGCAGTTTGAGGATCCACATCCACAGCGCCATATACTTAAGGCCAAATACAAATCAGTGAAAATGACATTTTTTAAGTGATTTTATTTAAATGAAAAACATTTTTGGACACAACTTTTCTTTTAATGAATGCTCAATATCTTTATGTATATTTAAAAAAAAAGGGGGGCAAATGGTCCATTCATGCATCATCAGAAGATTAATCTGCAAATATTTTAATAATCATTTTTAATTTTTAGTGATAAGTTTAAGTGACAATTTTTGGATGTTATTCTCTATTTTACATTTTTTTCCAATAGGCTAGTAAACATTAGACCAGGAATCAAGTATTAGATACATTTTTATCTCCTGGAATCTTCACTGTAGCTTCATACACTTTGTGATGCATCGGTGGTCAAAAATGATGCAGTTTTTCAGGCTGTTACTGGACCCTTTACAACAAAAAATACAAGAGGATTGTTCTCCTGTTTAAGAAACATGACTTGCAAACCTTTATTTACACTTTATACAAACAATAAAATAGTAAATTTACTGCATTTTAATAGCACCTTTCTAGTCAATTTCTACCACTCTAAGCACTTTACACTATGTGTTCATTCACTCTATCACATACATTCATAGACTGATGGGGGTCACACGGACACATCAGAAAGCTAATCATTCACACACAACATCCATTAGGGGCAAAACAGGGTTATGTATCCTTCTGAAGGACACATTGAATCCAGGAATCAAACCACAGATCCTCTGACCAGTGAAGAACTGCTCTACATCTGAGACAGAGCGGCTCCAAATCAGCTGCTTTCAGCTTCTCAGATGTGGTGATGAACAGATATTTTTACTATGTTAGTCACAAACCAGATGTTTAAAAAATTATATCTTGACTGTGGGAGTTGTTGTGGATTTTTTTTTTATGTGGACAAAACATGTATTGAAGACAATGTTCTGTAACTGGTAGACATGAGGTAATTTGCTTTATTTTTAGGGCTCTCAGGACAAAAAGGTTCAGTGAGAAGTCACTGACATTAACTGGCAGATATTCACAGGATTCTTCAACTATTCTGCTCTTTCCTGATACAACCTGAATGTGATTGTGCAGGGAAACACTTGACTTGTGCAGAAACAAACCAGTTTATATCATGGGTGATGTCACTTCATGCAAAACTTTATTAGCTCAGATTCCAGATACTTTTGTTATTGAATGTGTGCATGGTGGAATATAAAGACTGTGTTTAGCAGAAATGTACAACTTCAACAAAGCAGCTTTAATGCACTATCACAGAAACTACATCAATGAATATAACATCAGGTTTTGTTGTTGAACTTGTTAAAACAGTTGTCAACTGACGTGATTGTCATTAATTTCCTACTAATGAACAAATAAAATCTTTGACCCCATGATTGTGCTACAAAGGTCAATGGAGATTTTATCTACATCTGAACCAAATCCTCAATTTATTCATTGTTGAGATATTTTCTAGATGGCTGAGACAGAAAAAGTTTGAATAAAATAAAGAATTGTGGGAAAAACATTAAAGAGCAGAAATACATCATCATTGTGGAATGTATTCAAATAACACAAAATAAAAGAATCTTGTCTCAGTTTAAAAGAATCTATACAATAAAGTAACAATTTGCAAAAAAAAAAATCTAAATCCTGCAGCAAGTTCTGTGAAGAGATATTAACAGAAGAAACAGTTTGTAGGAGTTAATGTCTCAGTGCAGCTTTGCTTCCCAAAAATAACTTTTTCTACAAATACAACTTTGACTTAAGGGGGGAAAGTGTCATTCAGAGAAGGAAAAAAAAGCCCTATTCTCCTGACATTCATGAGTCAGCTTCAAACATCAGAAATATCAAGTGAATCAGTGTAAAATGCTCTTCATCACAGATTGGTTCCTCACATCTTGTTTACCTTCCAGGTCAGGTATGAATTCCAGGCCACAGCCACGATCTGGACGACTGCCAACCTGCAGGGGCAGGAACCACAGTTGTATTACCCACACAGCTGTATTACCCACACAGCTGTATGAACCACACAGCTGTATGAACCACACAGCTGTATGAACCACACAGCTGTATGAACCACACAGCTGTATGAACCACACAGCTGTTAACCAGCTCAGGCCCTCTGCTCTGTCACATTCCCTCCAGGTGCTTGGAACCACTGTAAAACTCGTTCAAATTTACAGTAAATGTTCGACAGTAATACTTTGATAATGTGATTTTCTGTGAAATAAACAATCTACTGTAATAATGGTATTGCATTTTTCACAGCAAAGACTTACAGTGAAACAGTAGCAAGATTTTACTACCCAAACCTCTCACATACAATGCCTATCAAAAGTATTCATTGGATGTTTTAACCTTTTATTGCTTTCATAAATCAATCATGGTCAATAAAATTCTGCTTTTTTTCATTTAAAAATTTATTGAAAAAAAAACTCTTTAATGTCTAAGTGAAAACAGAGTTTTACAAAATACTGTCAATGAAATAAAATATATAAAGAGATATACTTATTTTAATTTCATGTTCAATAGAGGTCTACCAAGTTGTTGCCAATAGTCTCACAATAACTGAAATGAAGATCACCAAAGTGGTGATTGAGGTATAAACAGCTGTGTCTGAAGAACACTACAAACAACTCTGATACAAAAAAATTCCAAGGCTTCGGAAATAATATGGCACTGGTGTGAATTTGCCTAGATCAGGATGCCCTCATAAACTGAGTGACTGTGCAAATAGGAGACTAGTAGGAGAAGCCACTAAGACGCCTAATGAGACCAAAACCAAACACTGCACATCACCAAATCACACCATACCCACTGTGAAGCATGGCGGTGGCAGCATCATGCTTTGGAATGTTTCTCAGCAGCCAGACCTGGAAGGCTTGTAGAGATAGAGGACAGAATGAATGCTGCAAAATACACTGAAATCCTGGGAGACAATCCTATTCAGTCTGCAAGACTTCTCCCAAGACTTCTCCCAAGACTCTCCGGCTTGGGAGAAGATTTATTTTACAGCAAGACAATGATCCAAAGCATACTGCAAAAGCTACACAGGAATGATTACAAAAGAACCAGGTAAATGTTCTGGAGTGGTTGAGTCAAAGCTCAGACCACAATCCTATAGAGAATAGCCAAAAACTAAACTTGAAAAGGGTTGTTTATTTCTGATACCCAAACAACCGGACAGAGCTTGAGCAGTTTTGCAAAGAATGGAACAAAATTGCTGTGGATATGAATATATAGACTGATTGAGACTTATCCATACAGACTCATTTTGTATCTACAAAATACTGACTTATAATGAATAATTATGCAAACTGTTATTTTCTTTATATATTTTATTTTATTGACATTGCTTTGTAGAAATCTGTTTTCACATTGACAATAAAGAGTTTTTCCAATAAACCTTTGTGTTAAAAAAGCCAAATTCTATTGACCATAATAGGTTTATGAAAGCAGTAAAAGGGTAATACATCCACACTGTACGTTAGAATGTTTTAGAGCTGAAATCTGATGAAATGTAAGTGGATGATGTGAAGAACAACAATTTCTGCAAATAAAGCTATTAGGCAGACTTTCTGCACGTTTACCTCAAACTTTGAATTCTGACCATGTTCCACATATACACACGTGGACAAAATTGTTGGTACCCCTCAGTTAAATAAGAAAAAACCCACAATTCTCAATGAAATCACTTGAAACATACAAAAGTAACAATAAATAAAAATGTATTCAAAATTAAATAATCAAAATCAGCCATTACTTTTGAATTGTTGATTAACATCATTATTTTAAAAAAACAAACTAATGGTAAATGTCCTGCATTTATATAGCGCCTTTCTAGTCTTTCTCGACCACTCAAAGCGCTTTACACTACACTGTCCATTCACCCATTCACACCACATTCATACACCGACGGCACATGCCATCGGAGGCAAATCGGGGTTAAGTATCTTGCCCAAGGATACAACGATATGCAGCTTGGAGGAGCCGGGAATCGAACCACCAACTTTCTGACTGGTGGACGACTGCTCTACCTCTGAGCTACAGCCGCCCCCCCCTAATGAAATAGGGCTGGACAAAAATTATGGTACCCATAACTTAATATTTTGTTGCACAACCTTTTGAGGCAATCACTGCAATTAAACAATTTCTGTATTTGTGGATGAGCATTCTGCAGCTGTCAACAGGTATTTTGGCCCACTCCTCATGAGCAAACTGCTCCAGTTGTCTCAGGTTTGCTGGGTGTCTTCTCCAAATGGCATGTTTCAGCTCCTTCCACAGATGTTCAATGGGATTCAGATCTGGGCTCATGGAAGGCTACTTTAGAATAGTCCAATGCTTTTCTCTCAGCCATTCTTGGGTGTTTTTGGCTGTGTGTTTTGGAACGCAGGAAGATATTGACACGCCACAAAGCTTCTGGGTGATGACAGATGAGACCAAACTGGAGCTTTTTGGTAAGGTACATCAACTCTATGTTCATAGACTCAAAAACCAAGCATACGAAGAAAAGAACACCGTTCCTACGGTGAAACATGGAGGAGGCTCAGTAATGTATTAAGGCTGCTTTGCTGCCCTAAAACAGGGTGTCTTGAATGTGTGCAAGGTAAAATGAAATCTGAAGACTATCAAGGCATTCTGGAGAGAAATGTGCTGCCTAGTATCAGAAAGCTTGGTCTTAGTCACAGGTCATGGGTCTTCCAACAGGACAACGATCCAAAACACACAGCCAAAAACACCCAAGAATGGCTGAGAGAAAAGCGTTGGACTATTCTAAAGTAGCCTTCCATGAGCCCAGATCTGAATCCCATTGAACATCTGTGGAAGGAGCTGAAACATGCCATTTGGAGAAGACACCAATAAAACCTGAGACAGATTTCCCCAAAAGTTGTGCAACAAAATATTAAGTTATGGGTACCATCATTTTTGTCCAGGCCTGTTTTATTAGTTTTTTTTTTTAATAATTATGTTAATCAACAATTCAAAAGTAATGGCTGATTTCAATTATTTAATTTTTTAATAAATTTGTATTTATTGTTATTTTTATAAGTTTCAATTGATTTCAGTAAGAATTGTGGGTTTTTCCTTCTTTAACTGAGGGGTACCAACAATTTTGTCCACGTGTGTATATCTAATGTAATAACTGTATATAAATAACAACCAAAAAGCATGACAGGTTCCCTGTATCTGTCTGGTATGGGACAAGCTGTATCACATGATGTGTGAAAACTTATGTTTTATCTTTTATTTTATGCATTTACATTTTTTTCTAAAATTTTATATAAAAAAACAGATTTCACATTTGACATAAAAACACTAAAAAAATATTTTACATTTTTTTTTACTTTAAACATTTGTGTCTTCTTTAATAATGTATTACAGTGATTTGCTTTAAAATGCATATTCTATATTACTCTTTAAACCAGGGACTATTTTAACTGATTATGATTCTTCATGAAGAACTTTGATCAATATCCAATAGTTTTTTTTAAATTTTATTCTATAAATTAGAGACAAGATCTACTTAAATGGGAGTTCTCTACATAATCTTACCTGTGGTGTAAAGGGATGAAGTAGAAGTTGGCGATTTGAACTGGAGGCCACAGCTGGAAGAAGAAAAACTCAGGACTCAATAGTTCAGCTAATAGCTCATTGATGATTGATGCAGTTCACATGTAGATGCCAATAACATGAAGAAGCATGAAGCGAAACTTACGTAATAATTAGAGATGAGGGCATCTGTGTAATCCTGTAAAGAAAAGTTTTTGAAAATTGAATAGGATGAAGGGAACAAACAGTTTACTATTGTAGATGAATAAAGAAACTAGAAAATTCTCAAATTTGATAAGTTGGAACAAAAACATTAGACCTATTTTCTAAATGTTGCCTCAGTTCAGAATAAATGCAGAAACATGTAAGGAACAAATGCCAGAACAACAGGTAATGATTAGAAAGTACATTACTCACCAAGTCAACATATAGAATACAGATAGTCATTTTTGACATTTTAACCTGGAAAAGTTTGATTTGGGGCTATTTAGAAACTGTGAATGCAGGAAACTTCTCCTGCATCAGTGAACAGGTGAAAGTGAGAAATGTTGAGTTTCCTGTTGGTGGAGATTTTTATTCCACAGGATGGAGGAGAAGCTCTGAAACCACGCATACATTACTACACTTTGGAATCATATGTTGTAGGAACATATGATACAACGGGGTTAAACATGGTTATGTAACTCAAATCACACACACACACACACACACACACACACACACACACACACACACACACACACACACACACACACACACACACACACACACACACACACACACACACACACACACACACACACACACACACACACACACACACACACACACACACACACACACACACACACACACACACACACACACACACACACACACACACACACACACACACACACACACACACACACACACACACACCTACTTAAGTCATGGCCACATGTCTGAATCATAAAACCACAAGCCAATGTTCCAGTTGAAGATTTTTGAAACCAATTGTGATTACAGGCAAACAAGCTTTTTTTTGTGACCTGGGGTCAGTGAGGAGAGGTCGGGACCTTTCTATGACTAACATACTTTAGTGTTAAACTGAAGTGACTGGGGAAAAAAAAGAAAAACCTATAGAAAGTTCACGTTTTTCTGTAATTTCCCTGCAGCTGCATAAAGCTTTATTTAAAATGTGCTGTTATTGTAGAAAAGATGTCAGAAGATAACATAAGAAATCAGATAATTATTTATCAGTAAATTATAATCAATCTGCACTGACCCTGAAACTTTCAATAAATACAATTTGAATATTGAGTCTTTTTTTTATTTATTTTTTTATTAGAATTATAATATACAGTCTAGAGGGGAAAAAATCAAATATTGTTCAAATAAATTAAATCTCAGTAGGAAAAATATTTTGTATTTACTACAATTAGTCCAATATTTAGCAGAATTAACTTGCAAATGTCACAATTATGAGCTAAAACATGTAAAACATCAGAATTAGCAGATGAAACAAACATTAACATTAAGAAAGACAAACAATGTAATCTTATTTTACAAAAAAAAACTAAACTGACCAAAATCAAGGGGAAAAAAATTACCAACACTAACTAAATGAGTAAAATTATCTGACTATGAAATAAAATAATTCAAGATAATTCTATTCAATATTGGATTCTACCAAAAACAAGATAGTTCGATATTTTCAACTGTTAAGATTTGTTTTTTGCAGTGTGTCTAAATGTTTTCATTTAAAATGCATCTGTATTCTGACTGTTTCTGAAAAATATATTGTTGAAATTTCTATTTTTTTCTTATGTCATCTCCCTGTGATTGAAAAAATGCACCAGTTCCTGTTTCTTCACAAAAATGTGAGCCAGTGAGAATCTTAAGGGCTCAACAGAACCACCAACCTGTAAACTGTGGAGATAACAGAGAAACTTACACATAAACCCAGATTACAAGAAAACAGATTTTAGAAAAAACTGTAAAATTGGATGGATTGTCCGGGGCAAGAAAAGGATGATGACAGCAACAATTTATAAGAATATTTAAGGATGTTTATATGTGTTACCCTGAATCTGTTGAGAAAAAGTTCAATAAAGAAATAAGTTTAAAACAAATATCTGAAGCTAATAGGAATATTAAGTGTCCAAATTGGTAAAATCAAGTGCAGATTTTCAATATTTAGTTTTAGAAAACTGCAGACTTACAAATAAATAGCATCTAGAGAAAGAACAAATGCAACACACTTGCATGCACGAATATTAAAGCAACTCAAGAAGGTTTTTGTTCTGTATTTAATCAAAGTTTAAAATACCCAGCAGAAACTGAGATGGAGTCTTTGGCCTATTTGACCAGAAAAAAAGGTAGAAATCTCTCTGTCATATAGACATTGGGGCAAAAGTGTGTATCAACTTTCCTGTAATAAGTGATGTGACAGGCACGCATGCAAGAACACACACAAACACACACAGAGGAATGAGTCACTCCACTATTTCCACAGAACCTTGCTTGTTCTCTCTCATCCTCCACAGGAAATCGATTCTAATAATAATGGGAGGTCAGATACTGTCTCCACAATAAAAAACAATCACCCTCTGCTGCTTTCTGTTGAAACAGGAAACTAAACATAGAAAAACAGGTAGAGATCAATTAAAAAAAAAGTCCTGAGTAATATCTGAAATTTAAAAAATACAGATATTGTTGTGTGCAGGTCTCTGTGTCAAAATGAATATTTGTGCAGATATTACAGAAGAAAAGTGTAGAAAGGAGAAGAAGGGAATGGGAAATTAAATTTAGGACTTTAAAGACCTTAAATGATAACAGACACATTTTTAATCACACAATGTTAAAACTTCCGTGTCAATTGTCCTTTTTCAGGTCCAAATGTCCTCTTTCAGTGTCAAATATCGATTTTCTGTGTCAAATATCCTTTTTCAGTGACACTTTTCATGCAATTTCTTAGATGAAGGAGTTTCCTGTTCCTTCACAATAGGTAAAACTGACACAAATACTTATCAATGAGTTTCCTGTAAAAAAAAAAGAGCAAACATTATATAAAAGCTATGTTTTAATGTTTCCTGATAGTTTCAAACATTTGAATATTTCCAGACTTTTATACCTTCACAACTTTTTTGTGTGGAAAGCGAATCAAATGGTTAAAAAAAAGGTCTTGCAGATACAAATCTCAAAGTAAGTGTTCTTTTGTTTTAATTCAAGTGTAAAATACTTGACTCAGCAGAAACTCTTGTCTCTGAGTTTGTGATCTTCTGTGAGAGAGAACCACCATGATGTGGTGGTAAAATAAAACAAACTCACCCTCTTAAGTTTGGTGATGTTCTCCTGCAGCGTCAAACCATTCAGAGTCCCTGAGATACACAGGAAAGCTGCTAGAAAACACGGAGCAAAGCACAGCTACACACGGATGCAGCCAGGCGCATGCACGCGCACACACACAGGCACAGAAGAAAAGAAAAAAGAAAAATCAACACGAATGAAAAAACAATCATTAATTCGATTCAAAGTGATTTCAGTAGTGAAGTATGATATTTTCGGTTTCATTAGAAGATTAAATTGAAAAATATAGGTGGGAAAAAATAAAACTAAAAATGTTTTTAAATATTAGAAATTCTTCAGAATCTCATTTATCTAAATGAGATTAAAATAAAAGAAATAGAAAACAAAGTTAAAAATATGAGATCAAAATGTATAAATATTAGTGATGCACGATATATCGGCCAACCGATATATATCGGCCGATATGTCACCTTTTGTAACTTATCGGTATCGGTCCGATATCAACAAATTCTGGCCGATATGTCAACAATTGGCAGAGTTAAACCGCTACAGTTAGTTGGGTCACTGTCTGCGTGTCTCTCGGCGACGCGCTAAGCTAGCTGGTCCTAGCGGGCTCCTCCGTCACATCGCATCGCCCGAAAAGACAAAAAAATGCGCGGAACGTTGCTCCGGGTGTCGGACGCCGTCCTGCCGCCTTCTCATCGGGGGCCGCGGAGGAGGCCGCTGTCTTTTCGGGCGATGCGATGTGACGGAGGAGCCGCTAGGACCAGCTAGCTTAGCTTAGCGCGTCGCCGAGAGACACGCAGACAGTGACCCAACTAACTTTAGCGGTTTCTCCTAGCGGGCTCCTACGTCACATCGCATCGCCCGAAAAGACAAAAAAATGCGCGGAACGTTGCTCCGGGGTGTCGGACGCCGTCCTGCCGCCTTCTCATCACCGGCCGCCACCTCCTCCGCCGCGGCCGCCGACGTCGCCGCCTTCGCGGACCTCCATCGGGTCCGCTCCGCCGTACTTCCTCTAACCACATGACAGAGTTTTACAGCGAGCCTTCCTTTAAATAAAGAGCACTGTTGTTCTTTTCGAATGTACAGCGTTTTTTCTGGTCTGTACTAAATTTGTGACACTACAGAAAACTTTTTCTCTACATATATCGATATCGGCAAATATCGGTATCGGCAGTGACTGCCGATATGTATATCGGATATCGATATCGGCCGAAATTTTCACATCGGTGCATCCCTAATAAATATAAATGAAATTAAATGAAAAAAACAAACATACAAATGACAAAAAACACTTTATAAAACAACTTTTATAATATTCTGAGAAGAGAAGCTGGAACCAGAGAATTTAACATTTTCTTCTCAAAAATTACTAAAAATCTAATAATTGATTATCAAAATAGTGGGTGATTAAGTAATAGGGATTAATCGTTGCAGCTGTAGTTGGCACCAGGTTTGACTAAAACAACCTAACATCCATTGTTTGTTCAGCTGTGATACAGATGGACGCTGCATCATCAGCTACAGTAAAGACCTTTTCGAATATTACAAACAGAAGCTGACTCTGCCCCAATAAATATTTCATACGGACTCACTTTGTGACGTTTTATTTTAACCTGCATTTGTCTAATATCTTTTTAGGGCAGGAAGTAAAAATTGCATCAGACGCAGCAGCTTTACTCTGTTAACGGATGGTGCTGTGAAGCACTTTGTCAAACTGGTTTTAACACATCATGCTTTAACTGTTTTTCTGTAGCTAGAGATCACAGTTTTATTTAATAAATGGATAATCAGTGGTGATGATGAAAATCATTGTTAGGCTTTATAGGGATTCTTCTACAGATAAACCAATAGAACCATATTCGATAGTTGAGTCGCGGACTAAATATTGGATTTTTTTTTTTTTTTTTTTTTTTTTTTTTTACAAAGAAAATGTTAACATTCCTGTTTGTATGTGTGCTTTAGTCTTTTATAATATTTTAGGGTGAATCTTCAGGTATGGAAAAGAGTGATAAAATCTTTCCTTTTCAATATTCAACATTTTACACATCAATTAAAAAATACCAATCAAAATATTAAATTACATTATTATTGGATATCACAGAGCAAGCAATTCTGCAAACGTTCATACTGACCTGATCAACCAGCATCTTCTTCATAGCAGCAGTTTTACTTCCTCCAACCACCAGTTTGTCCAAAACTTTATACCAACCACCGATTACTGGGCCCTTTACAGAACAGACAGACAGAAGTACAATAAAAATGGACATGGACACATTTTTAATGCAAAAAGTATGGATTTTAAGACTATGTGAAAATAAAAAAAAAAACTTGAAATTGAACTGTTGCCTAAAACAAATTAAAATCATATTAAAGAGAACTTGTGTTGAGGACTGTGTGTTGCTCCCAACAAGAAAATTTGATAGATTGATTTTGGAAGCCGTTTATTCTTAAAGCATGACTCAAAAACGGTAAGTTCGAATAATCAATAATGTTTCTCAGAGCTGAAGATTCACCCTAAAATGTCCTTCTTTTGTCCAGACCAACAGTCCATAACTCAAAGATCAGTTTACTATTATAGAAGAATAAAGAAACCAGAAAATAATCAGAGAAGAGAATCTGATGTCAATCGCTGTTTCCCAAAAGTGAAGATTCAACCTAAAATTTTTGTCCAGACCAACAGTCCACAACCCAAAGAAATATTAGTTTACTATTATAGAAGATTGAGGAAACCAGGAAATCATGAATTGAGAGAACCTTTGTTTCTGTGTGTTACTCCTGTAGCTTGTTAATATTTTATTAAAGTGAGGAAAAACTAATACATGAATTATGAAACAGCTTCTGGAAGAGTGAGTGTGAACGGCTGAAATTAGGAGGCGGAGGAAGCCGATTGGCTGATTGGTGAAGCATAAGACGATTATGTGAATATAAATAACTTCTAACTACGTACTGGTGACGTCTCAACATAAAGAAACTGTCACATTCAAAAAACTAACAAAGGTTTGAATGTGATGTGGATAAACATGCACAGACATATAAATACATCAGAAACAGTCTTTGTGCTTCCTCCAGGAATAAACTAGTTGCTTTTCATTTCTTTTCTCGTTTACAACCACACAGGAAGGATTTAACCTAAATATTTAACCTTTTATATATATATATATATATATATATATATATATATTTTTTTTTTGCCAGAGGTCAAATGAAGCCAAAGAAAGATCACTGAGGAAGACCATACCATTGTTACTGCTCTGCTCACATGCACAGCAACTCAACATAGTGGTATTTCCCAGGATTCCATGTGTCAAACAGCTGATGACATCTGCTGGACTCTCCAGCCAATGGAGTCAACCTTTCTGAACTAGCTTCATTGAGGTCTTTATCCAAAACATTAACCTGTCTTTTGGAACCTATACCATCAGGATGGATTCAAAAAATTGTTCCTTTTGACTTGCAATTCCTTGCTGAAAATGCTCAACATGTCATTATTATTTGACTATGTACCACAGTCCTTCAGAGTAGCTGTAATTAAATTAAAGTTTAATTAAAACCTCTCCTGAAAAAACCTGCTCTTGACTCAAGTAGTTTAGCCAACTATAGACCTACACTATATAGCCAAAAGAATTTAGCCACCTGCCTTAACTCACATATGAACTTAAGTGTGATGTTGGTCCCCCTTTAGCAGCTATTACAGCTTCAACTCTTCTGGGAAGAGAAGCTTGCACGGTGTATACATAGGAATTTTCAACAGTTTTTCCTAAAGCGCATTGGTGAGACTCTCCACTCTAATTCCTCCCAAAGGTGTTCTATGGGTTCAGGTCAGGACTCTGACTAATCATCTATGTCTTTTTGGACCTTGCTTTGTGCACTGATCACAGTCATGTTGGAGAAGGAAGGGGCATGCTCCAAACTGTTTACACAAGTTTGGGAGCATAGAATTGTCAAATGTTTTGATATCCTGAAGCATTCAAAGTTCCTTTCACTGGAACTAAGGGGCCAAGCCAAACTCCTGAAAATCAACTTCACACCATTAATTCTCCTCCACCCTTCTAATGTAATGTTTCCTATCCTGTTCACTTCGTCTAATGCAGTCTGGCTGTCCTGGAAGAGGGATCCTCCTTGGTTCCTTTTCCTGAGTTTCTTTTCCTGTTAATTTTTTATTCCCCGGGGAGTTTTCTTTGTATAATATGGTGGTTTAAGGACAGGGGATGTTGTGTTTCTTTTATACAAATTGTAAAGCCCTTTGGGACGAATCTATAATGTGTTATACAAATAGAATTGACATGACCTACTTTTTAGTTTGTTTTTTTATTTATTATCAATTTAACTTTTGGCAACACTCACCACGAAACAGAAGCCAATACCCATCATCTTTGCTGTCCGCTGCACATTGTGATGAGCCAATCCTCGTCTCTCAATGAGCTGTTGGGCGATGACGTCACCGACGCCAACTAATGACCCTGCAGAACAAAGCAGTTTAAAATGGGATTTAAAACAGACAAACACAAACCTGGCATATTAATCATAAAGCCAAAACTAGATCCTGTTACAGCAAAAGGAAATAAATCAAGGTAAATAAAAAGTTAATTGTTGGATTAGCTAACCCATTTTCCAAATATTTTTATTGGTTTGTCTATATAATTGTCAGATGCATAGGAATGCCTAAAATATAACAAGACCAAATAAAAAGACTAATTCATTCATTCACAGTGAATGTATAACTACAACTACAGTGAAGCTAATTAACATCAATTATTTGTTTGGTCAATGAAACATTAGAAAACAAAAAAAAGTCGATCAGTGTCTTGTTGAGTCCAACAAACCAAATCTGTTCAGTTTACTGTCACTGGTTCAAATGATTAGTCCTCAGTGGATCTATTAATAAATAATATGGGTGACACTGGAATAACTTAAATAACTGTAGAAACAGACACTGTGGCTGCAGCTGCTCTGAAACACTTTTCTGCTATACAACAACAGTTTGAACATGTGTTGTATTCAATTAGGCCATTGCATTAGTCTGAATTTATGCTGTAACATTTTATTTTTTTATTATTATTAATAATCTTTATCCCTTTTATCTCAGATGCAAAGTGTCCTTTTGTCTTTTGATTCTCATTAATGTAATTTGTTGCCTAGTTTTTATTTAGGTTTTTTTCTTTTTTGTAAATATTATTACTACTATCATTACTTTTCTTGGTATTATTAGGCTCCTATTACTACAACTATTAGTAGTGTAATTAAAATGTTATAAACATTTTATTATATTTATTTACAAAAATATATAACTTCTACTTAATTTTGTCTTTAACTATTACTGTAGAGTTTCTAATTTTGATCACTGGCTTCAAATCCATGGCATTAATCTTTTGTTTTTTTTATGTTGGTTTTGTTTGGTCTTATTGCAGTTGTGAAGCACTTTAAACTGCACAAATCTGTATGAAAGGTATTAAATAAAGTTTGATTGATTGAGTGGCAGTAAAATGCATTCAGTTTTTAGCAGAACAAAAGTGTTACTTCCAGGCTGATTACTGCAATTCTTTATTGTTTTTGAGGACTCTCCAACTGATCCAGAATGCAGCTGGGGGTATATTAACAGGCCCTAGAAGAAGGGATCATATTTCTTCTGTATTAGCCTCTCTGCACTGGCTTCCTGTGAAATCATGAATAGAGTTCAAAATCCTCCTCCTCACCTACTAAGCATTTATGGTCAGTCTCTATTCTACCTTAAGAATCTCATACTTCCATAACACCCATCGAGAAGACTACACTCCAAAAATTAAAATAAAATTAAAATCCAATATTTATTCTAGATTGAAATAAGAATTTAAATAAAGCCTGATTAAAGAGTTGCTGCTAAGAGCTGAGACACAAATAAACTACCAGTTGTGACAGAAGCAAACTCAGAATGATCTAATTTAACATTAAACCGTCAGATTTTCTAAAATTAAAATGGGAAGCAGAGCCTTCAACTATCAGGCTCCTCTCCTGTGGAATTGTTTCAGCCCGGGGGCAGACTATATATGAACAGGTTAAAAAAATCTCCTTTTTGAAGAAATTTATAGTTGGGGCTAGTTATGGCTGGTCTAAAACATTTTTATACTGCTATAGGTTTAGACTGCTGGGACCTCCTTAAAATAGTCTTTATTTCACCTGTAACACTCATGACCTATGGGAGCACAAATGTAATTTGTTTTTTTGGACTTCAAAAAAAAAAATTGACTTGACTCAAAGCTCTGTTGACCTTAAAAAATGAGGAGTCTGAAGTATTCGAACCATTCACTGTAATAAATATTGATAACTACAACATCTGCATGTTGCAAAAAAACAGAACCACAGATGTTAATTTACCTTTGAACAACATTAAGTTTTCATTTGGTGTCCCAACTCATAAATACACACAGAAACATGCTGCTTAAACTCACATTAAATCAGCTACAGCAGCTGAACAGGAACTAACCTTTGCTTAAAATGTCACTAGACAACTAATAAACAACAGAATAAGCAACAAAAACACTTTTATAGCACAAAATGTCAGCAAGAGAGAAATTAACATGCAGTAAAACACAGAGATGGGTTAGAGGACATCAGCGTGTCACCAAGCGCTGCGAAAATAAAGTTTTAACAATCAATTTATATTTATTAATTCAGAATTTTATATTTTAGAAAACAGAACAGAGCAATAGTCTAGAAACGATATTTTACATACCAGTATTCCCCTTTTCTTTTTTTCATAATTATCCAGACCTGGAAATAACTAAAATCGACTGTCTATAAACTAAGAACCACTACTAGTAGTAGGACTAGTTGTAGTTGTACTAGTTGTAAGAGTAGTAGTAATAGCAGTATTGTAGTAGTAGAAGCAGTAAGAGCAGTAGCAGTAAGAGCAGCAGTAGTGAGCCTAAAGCATCAGATATGTGTTGACCTCTGTCTCCACCATCTGGCCATACAAATGTAAAAACACTAAAAACAAACCAAGGCTGCTAGAAAAAGTAATGGTAGAGGTAGTAGTAGTGTAAAAATGGACTGCATTTGTAGAGTGCATTTCTAGCCATTTCCCCCACTCATTCACTCTTTCGACAAATTCGCACAATGATGGCGGTGGCTGACCTACAAGGTGCTCCCCTCATATCAGGAAGCTAACCATTCACACCCCACATGGTGCAGCCGGGGCAAATCAAATCATGGTCAAGTCTCTTGCCCACATGGACCCCAGAGGAGCTGGGAATCAAACCACAATCCTCTGACCTGTGGAAAATTTCTCTACCTGAGGTACAGCCTCTCCAATAGATGAAGTAGTAGTAGTGTTTATAGTAGTAATAGCAGTAGTTGCGGTAGTAAAGCATCAGAAATGTTTTAATAGTAGATAGTAGTAGTAGAAAATGATAAAAAGACAGAAACTGTAGTGCAGCTGTATCATGAACTTGTTGATTATCAATTTCACTGATACATTTCTTTCAGTACATTCAGTGATTTTACCTAAAAATGATCAGACATAGTTTGCAAAGACAGAAAATCTTTAGTTCAAAGGTATGTTGACTCTAAACTGGAGCAAAGGTCCAGAAGCTGTGTGAGCCCCAGCTTCACCCCCAGGACCTTTCAGTACTTTTTGATCAGTATTTTAAGTTTGTTCAAAGTTGAGTTTGTTCCTACCAGCTGTGAGTATCTGGACAGTCCAGGGGTTTTTGCCCATCAGAAACTGGTAGGACCTCCACAGGCCCGCCATCCTCCTGCTCGTCTGAGGCGGAAAAAGCTCACTGTAAAAAAACAAATCATTCTAATTCACCCTCAACTAACTAACCCCGTCCACCGGCGGGCAACGTGACTCAAATCAAGCGACCCAGCTCTTCTAATAAGGTCCGGTGTAGCTTCGGTTACAGTTCATTAGGTTATATACTCTGCTTCTTTTAGACTAAACTATTTATTATTCCAATGAATCATATGTTTCATAAAACCGGCTTAAAGACGTTTTGCTTAAGGCTGATATACTAACACCCGGTTGTGACAGATAAACAAACTCAGAATGATTAAACGTTAAACCGTCAAATGTTTCAACGACTTTCACATAACATCGACCTTTCAATAACGGTTGGATTTCAATGACGTAAGCAATCAGCGTTAATTTGACAAATTAAGCGGAAACTTGTGAATGAAAGCAACGTTTCGTCCTTAATGAAGGGAATAACTGCTCACGCGTTACCTGTTAGAGTCATGTGAGCTGCTTAGTGACCCGCAACCGTGCAAACAATTAGTCTAATGTCTACTAACAACGCTCGTTATGATAATGTCTATCTAATTCATAATTAGTAAATCAAATATGCACGTGCCTGTTAACGTTGTTGAGTTAGCTCCTGGCGATGCGTTCACTGGCCTTCACAGGCTCCGACTTCTGGCATTCTGAAACATCACAAATAAACCAGACACGTTACTGAAATCAATATTTAAATTAATTAATTAATTAAAAGAATGCTTTAATAATAAATAGAAAAAATTAAGGTGAAGTTATACCTTTTAAATAAACAGTAAAAATAACGAGGAAAGCATTAATGTCGTCAGGAAACAAAAATAGTTTTTGTTTTTTTTCCGCTGGTTTCACTTTAAATGTGTCGTAAATAGTTTGATAGAGTAAAAAAGGACTGTTGACTCGTAAAAAAACATTATTTGAAATATGTCGATCATAGTATAGTGGGGGTTCATTTAGCTTCAACACAAACTTCCATTAAAGTGAAAGTGATTGAAGTCCTTCCTCGTTTTAAAATGAGATCTTTTTTCTTTAAAATAATGAACATTTCTTACCTTGTTCAGTCCGTCCTTTGCAAGCTTATATACAAAACGCACATAAAATTAAGTTTCCTACAGTACTTGAACTACAGAGTGCGTCACTTCCGCTGTAAACAAACAAGTGATGCAGCGCTCCCTCTGGTGGACAAGTTGAATATTAAAAGTTTAATTTCAGCCCGGAAGTAGTTTTAAGTTAAATTTTATTTTGTACAGGAAGTTGAGACTTAAACGCGTGTTTAATGAGTTAACTTGAAAACAAATGACATGAATGAAGGCCACCGCTCAGGTTTAACCCGTTGTTCTGACAAAGGAAATTCTCCTGTTCACACGTTATGTTTTTGCCTTTTAAAAAGTAAAAAAAAGTTTAATTTCCCACATATAAAATATATACACATAAGTACATAAACAAAATGCATTTTTGCTGTAATAAATGTGTCAGTTCCATGTGAAATTCTTACAGGCCTGATGTCAAACATCACAAGACATTTAATGGCTAATGGTTGTAATGTAAAGTTGTAAACGTAGATTCTTGCAAATGATATTATGAATAAATAAAAACATATATATAAAAAAACACAAATAGGCATCCCATATGAGTCATAGTCTGCATCATATACAGAATAGCTCAAAAGATAGAAAGTTAAACTTTATGCAAATGATAAGATTTGATCTGTTTTTATCATTAGCACCTGATGTCTGAAGATATTTGATCCCTTCATTACAGAAAGTTAGATATTATTTCTTTAAAGCAGCACTTTATGAAAGGTTATTGTAACCATGATGAGCTTAAAGGGGCAGTCCTCAGGTTTTTGAATTATTAATTATTCCTCCTAATTAATTATAAAGGTGATGGGGACAAAATCCACAGAAAACAGTTAAAAGTTGATCTGAAGCTAGTATGAAGTTACAAGTAGTGGTAGAAAATAACAAAGTACTAAATTTGCATATAGTTTTGAAGCACTGAGGGAACATTTCAGAGGAACATAATGTACTTTCTACTCGATATATCTGAAGCTTCGGATTCTTTAGACATAAGGATCTTAAAAATTAATATATTATTATTCTTACCATTTAATTTGTCAATTTGTTTCATATTATTTATTATTTAAGTGTGTTTTGGTTTTGCAACTTTCTGTAAAAGTGTGAATCACAATTGCATCTCAAATACAATAATTAGAATATCATGAATTTGAAATTCATGTTATATAGATTGTAAAATATTTCAAGCTTTTATTTCTCATAATTTTAAGGATTATTTATAAAAAATGATAACAAGAAAAATTTAATTATATTCTAATTATTGGAGATGCACCTGTATACAATCTGTTTCATTATTAATCCACCTAAAGTATTTAAAACTGACTCCATTATAAAAAAATGTTCTCATGCATTTCTTAGTAATAAAAACAGCAATATAAGACACTGTATTATTTACTGTTGGTATTCAAAGCACAATTTGCTAATTATACTTCTGTACTTTTATTTAACACTTTGAATTCAGAATTTTTATTTGTAATTGAGTATTTTTAGATAACAATATTTCTACTTTCACTTAAGCAATATATCTGAGTACTTTAAGTACTTTAAGTATTTTTAGGGCCAGTTTGCTTCTTTTTGATGAATCAGTCAGCTGGAGAAAAACACTTGTGACACTAAGAAGCTGAACAAGCTTATTAAGAGGAAAATGAGGAGAGAAGGATTAAGAACAAATTACTGTTAATTATGGACAATCTTGTTAATTTACTGGGCATCACAGAGGCAGCAGAAAAACACTGAGACTATCTACAGTTAGTTATGTTTATCCAGCCATTAGAATACACGACTAATACTGCTGAATTTTTTTAATGCTTCTACTAGAGCTGGAATTAACTATCAATAAGTTGCCAAATTTGACATTATTGCCAACTATTTTGATGGTCCTTCAATGGATTTAAGTCATTTTAAGTAGATTGTCCAAATTCTCTGGTTCCAGCTTCCTAAAGTCTAATTATTTTATGGTTTCTTTAGTTTTTATATTAAAACAGATGATCTTTGGGCTGTGGACTATTGGTCTGAACAAAAAAAAAGGTTGAAACCTCAGCTTTGGGAAACAGTGATTGACATTTTCTTAATTTTTACCTATTAATTTACCAATAATGTTTCTTATTTTTATTTAATCTTATTTTAAAATATTTAAATTAAATTGACCAAAATCGAAACAAAATATTGAATTAAGCAAAATAAGAAATAAGATTATTCAAGGCAATTCTAAATTTAAATTTTGTAAAAAAAAAAAAAAAAAAAAACAAGATATTTTTACCTGATAGGATTTTACGTTTTTCCAGTTTAGCTTCAGATAAACTTAAATATATTGTTGCACCAATAACCTGGATATTGTCTCCATCACTTACACTGAAAAGCATATTTGAAGGATCTTTTAAACAGGAGCTTTAATTGCATCACTGTTCATATAGAATCATGACTGTTTCAAATCCTGAAAAAATGTTTATAATCGAAAGGGAGGGGCTTTGTTCTTGTTGCTGTGGTAACCTACCACATAAAATGAGATGCAAAAGGTTAAAAACTGTTAAATAACTAACAAATAACAATAAATATACAGTAGAGCTGGTCCAGAGTATCGCCGTCATCCCTTTAACGGAAAGTTGCCTGAGCCAAAACGGCAAAGAGCAAAGCTGTAATATAAGTAGAAGAAAAAAGCATTCTGGACATTCCACAACATTTTTTTCTGAACATTTGTGCAAAATAATGAAATTGTTAAGAATCAAATGCTGGACGAAGTGATTAAATACAGTTGAGCCGATATCTCAGATTTAACATCATGATATTTTTCATATTGAATATCATGACATAAAAAAGAAAAAAAATTGAAATTTAAATCACAAAAACTGAAAAAAAATGTACATGTGTATATATAAAATGCAAGTAAAAAACAGTATTTCAATCATCTAGACTAATTCTACAGGTTTTTAAAGGCCCCCATGAACCAATCAAGAGACTATTTGCCATCTATCACATTAATCTCCAAATATTGTGAAAATCGATTTATTGGTTTGAGTCATTTATATTAAAATGTCCAAGTTCTCTGGTTCTAGTTTCTTTAATATTTTTTTTCTGGTTGGAGAGAACCAATCAGACATGGGGAGAACATGAAACTCCATAAAGAAAGGTCTCAGCCCAAGGACTAGAACCTTCTTGCTGTGTGGCAGCTTAAACATAAGGACTCAAATTGTTAATCAATTATTTGCTAACTATAACATTAAGGAAAATCTATCTTTTAATAATTGATTATTTGGATTTGAATCATTTTTAAGAAGAAAATGTCCAAATTCTCTGCTTCTAGCTTCTCTCCTGTTATTGTAGTGGTTTCTTTGTTTAGGTTGTGGACTGTGGGTCTAGAAAGAAAAAAATGTCGTGATCGTTGTCCTGATAAGCACTGGATTTTTTCTTTTCTCTTGACCCAGGCTGCATCACTCCCCATACCTTTTTTGTTTTTTTGACTTAAATTTATCTTTGTATCTTACACATGGCTCATATACATTTTTTAGAATGTTTTTTCTTAATACATTTTTGTATCATATATTAAAAAAAAACATGTCATATTTTTATGTAATCTTGTTTTAATAAAATACAAGATTACAAGAAGGAAAACTTTAAATAGGAAAAATTATCTCCAAATCAAATGGATTTAAGGTAGTTCTAGTCTAACTTTTACGTATTGTATGAAAATCAAGATATTGCCACCTGAAAAGAGCAAAAGAGTAGCTAAATATTTAAATACATTATTGAACAATTAACACAGGGGCACAGTACCAAAACTGTGTTTTTTTATCCCATGGGGCTTTTTATCTGACTGATCAAAGGCATTTACTTTGCTTCAAAGCTTTTTCCAGTAAACTAACTTGACTTAAACAGCCTGGCAACAAATTAAAACTGGCAGCATTATTAACGTCCGTGTTTTTCTTGCTGACATTTTTTCTTTTTTGTTATCTTAATAACTCAATTAGTCTTTTGGAAAATCATCCAGAGTGAGATTGGTCACTTTGACCCCTTCAAACTTTGCTGTGAACTTTGTTGGGGAATCTTTGTTAATTTCTCTCTTTGTAAAAGTCTCTAACCAAGCGGTGAAGCTGGTTAAATTTGTCGGCGCCACCTTGGCAGTTGGTGGGACGGATCGCGCCAGGTCGCCCATTTCCAAGAATTTGTGATTCTGTAACAACCTTCCAAGTCCCCAAATGGCTCCTTCTCAGAAATCCATTCCTTCGTCACTTTCACACCAATCTGATGGGGCGTCAGTTCCAAAGTAACGGTCGCCAAAATTACCTTGGAGAGAGAGAGATTGGAGCGGGAAGATGAGGAAAAAAGACAACAGTTCTGGAACCAAATGGCTCTAGGGAAAACCTGAAAATTGCAGCTTTAAATAAATAAAGCAAAATGAAGTAGCTAAACACAATCAATGCATGAAATTGTAACCTACAAACCAAGCTAATCCTTACACTTTCTAAATGTACCTTCAAAGGGAGGATCCAGCCTACAACATCTTTTTTTGGTCCAGTCCAACAGTTCACAACCCAAAAATCATCATTTTACTATTAGAGAAGAATAAATAAACTAGAAAATAAGAAGCTAAAATAATAGGAAGAGAAGTTGGAACCAGAAAATTTGACATTTTTACTCAAAGTGATTATTATAATGATGGAAATTAATGAATTCATTGTCCCATAAAGTGGATAGGTTGATTTAGAGTTGTGTTTCTGTCTGTTGCTGCAACACTTTCTTATTCCATTCTAAGCTCCACTCACTTTTTTAATCAAATGGGAGGCTTTTTAGTTAAATCCTTCCTGTAACTCTCAGTCAGTCATTCTCTATACCACTTATTCCTCATTAGGTTCTCAGGGGTCTGCTGGAGCCAATCCCAGAACATTACAGGTGAGAGGCAGGGACACACCCCAAACAGGTAACCAGCCTATCATGGAGCACATACATCATTCACTCACACTCTCATACCTATGGGAAATTTAGAATCTCTAATTAACCTCAGCATTATGCGTTTTTGGACTGTGGGAAGGGTCGGAGAACCTGGGCAGACACAGGGAGAACATGAAACTCCACACAGAAAGGTCCCAGTCCACAGACTTCGCCTTCTTGCTGTGAGGCACCAGTTCTACCCACTGCCCCACCATGTCAGCCTCCCGTATATATACGTCACAAAGACTCAAGATGATTAATCAATCAGTAGCGCTAACTATAAAATTAATAATCATCCATTTTATTAATTGAATTTGAATTATTTTTAAGAAAATTGTCCAATTTCTCTGGTTTCAGCTTCTCTGATTATTTTCTGGTTTCTTTGGTCTTCTATAATAGTAAACTGATGATCTTTGAGTTGTGGACTGGAAAAAAACAAAAATTTTTAGGTTATCTATCTCTATCTTTGGGAAATAGTGATTGAAATTTTACACCGTTTTATCAACCAAAATACTGATCAATTATTCATTTCAATAATTGATACTGATCTACTATTAGAATAGTAATAACTGTAGCCCTACTGTGAGAATGGAAGTCCACTATTTTCTCTTTGCTTTAGTTGGTAAAAGCTCTGTGAACAAGCCACAGATGGGGGAAAGGGCTTCTCACCGATGCCGGGTATGATATGGAACTGGTCGTTAACCTCCTTGTCCACGGCCGTGGTGATGATGCGGACTTTGGGGAAGGCGTAGGCCACGGAGTGTACGCCCATCTCCGCCATCAGCAGCGACAACAGGAAGATCTTATTCTCTGCTACGTCGTGGTCCTTCACAGAGGAGGAGAAAAACAGCGATGTACTGACTTTAAAAAAAGATTAACAATGCTGACATCTAATTTCTCAATGGCTCCATTTTTTTTGTAAAGTTTTTGACTGATAATCTGAGCTGTGGAGTTGTATAAACCTACCAGCAGCACCCTGACAGCCATCAGAGCAGCAGCTCCAGTGGAGACGGTGCTGTCCATCAGAATAACATAGTCCTCACTGAGGTCTTTGGGCAGACGGAGGTAGTGAAGCTGGAAGAAAGAAAGGTGAAACTCCACTCAACTTTTTATTACAGTATCAGACTCCAAATGTGTAACTGGGCCTAGTATCAAGTAATGAAAGTTATTTTAAAATAATGGAAAATAAACAAAAAAAGTGATAGACTATAGAAAAACACAGAATCAACATAAGAAATATATATTAAAATAACTGCAGATGAATTGACAATAAAGAATTCAAATCACAAGTATGTGTAAACTGCAAGATTATAGTCATCTGTAGTTGAAATAATGTTTAACTAAGAACCTTGACTACCTCTGGTTCTCCAGTATCATGGTTGGTCTGGATGAGGATTTTTCCCAGTCTGATGTCTTTGCACACGGCCATCAGAGCAGGTTCCATGGTCTCACCTGCTCTCAGGATGGAAACACCTGTGATCTGCAGGAGGAAAGTAGAATTTCCATAAAAAACTTTTGAAACTAAAAGATTGTCCTTTTTTCCTTTTTAAATGTCTCTAACTAAAATATTTTCCACTTTTTGTTCATAAACAAGTGGAAAAAACAGCAACAATACTCACAACTGTTACATAAATAAGATATTTTCTTAAAAAAAATGTTATCACACATTCCATTTACAAACTGCATTTTGGTCTATGTGGTTTCATCGTATGCAGGGACAATACCAGAAATCAGTGAATATAAAAGCTCCAGATGCAGGAATGACTCTGCTTATTCTGTAACATTTTATTGTTACAAAGCATGATATTTCCACTTTATTATTATTTATTACTATGATCTTATCTATTACTATTATGATGTTGTGGCATTGAAACAGAGCAGGCACTTAAGTGTAACTGAATATAGGAAGTGAAATAGGAAGTGAAGCGGCTTCTGAGCACACATGTGGTCCCAGGACTTCTCCAGTCACCGGTCAGAAGCTGATGCTTTAGTAAACACCGACAGGGCAATAGTCACATCTGGTCACAACAGGTGCCGACATGGTGGAGAATCAAGGTTTTTTTGTAAACAACAATTTATATGTATGTATTACACATTTAATACCTCCAGCATTCTCAGGGGAGAAATATAGTATTTACAGATTACACATTAAATTCATACTATGTCCTGTTGTGCCAGAGCAATTGTTAAATAACTGAGTTTAAGCTTATCAATGAGGGCATGACCAAATGGCCCCAAAGACAATAAAAGTTCCTTTATGGCAGGAAGAACAGCCCCCCTGGAACCTGTAGCTTAAACGTATTCTTTTGACTAGCTTACTCAAAACAGAGACATTTATTTGCAAATCAAGCAGGATGCCACACAGGTTTCCCACCAGGGGGCCCCTAGGAGACAGACACCATTTGGCCATAGTGACGCCACATGTGCGATCACAACGGATAAAAAGAGGCCAAAATCCAGAAATCTTTGCCTTTCCATTCTTGCCTCTTGGAGCAGGAAGATCGAGGGTAACAAGAACCAGCTTTTCCTTCCGCAGCCATCGGGAGATAGTTCCACGCCATCTCCAGACAAGAGAACTCCTCACCCCCCTTCCAAATCCATGCAGTTTAGCTGTTTAGTTTATTAATTCACCTACTTGTTTTCCACTTGCTTGTTTTATTGTTTGTTTCTCTTTTTAGTTTGTTTAACTTGTCTCACTTTTATTTCCCTGGTTAGAGTTGAGTTCACTCTGTATTTTCCACATGTCGTAAGGATCGCCACGTTCGCTAGATTGTTATTGTGGTTAATACGGTCAGATGATTTGATCTTAGTGCAGCTTTCGCTCTCTCACTCTCTCTCTCCTTCACACCACAAACACTCGCACTTACAACTTTATTAACACATATAGACACACACAACACTCTGCGATCGTTTCCTGTGCTTTCTTTGTTTTTGGATCCCGTGTCGTGGAAAAGGCTCCAGTGTACCATTCCAGCCTGACCGCTAGCGGACGTTGTTCCACACTCTGTAGCCGACCTAATTTAATCTCGTGTTGTCTCAGCGTAACCACTGTGAATATGATCTACTAAAGTAACAGAGTAGGAAAAATCTATTTTGTTTAGTTTTGGTGTAAATTTTTCATCAATCAATTGTTACTGAAACATAACTTACAGATAGTGCCTAACATGGCAGCAAATGATGGTAGACACTATCATCTGGTAAAACATAGGACAATTGACAGTAACATTATTGTATATCAGAGTATGATGTTGCTACATACTACACTATGTGGAAAGTGCCTTAGTATCAAATTAAAAGAACAGGTAAAACCAAATGTCAAGAAAATATCAAATGACAAGCCAACTTCATGGCAGTCCCCCGTCCAAGTAGACTCCACATATGTCGGCACCTGAGACAAAATGTGACTCTTGGTACAGCATTAGACACTGTTAACTGTTTCTGCCAACACCACTGATGATCTTTGGGTTGTAGACTGGACTTAAATCTTCTGCTTTGGGAAACCCTGATCAACATTTATTATTATCTATTGCTATTTTGTGGCACTGAAGCAGTTATAGTAGTTTATCAGGATTTAGCTTTGTGGATTTTCCCCTTTACAGACCCTGTGACCAAAGGCCTGAATGATGAATTATCTCATAATGCATTTTTATTTTATCTCTCTGACTATTTATTTTATTATTGTTATTTATTTTCACTCATAAACATGGACTTGAAATTAGTGATCAAAAAGAAGAGTTAAGCCCCATTTTACTTGTTGAAAGTTGATGACAGAGCATACTTACTCTTTTACCACTCAGCCTCTTCCCTTCGTAGGCTCCACCCTGAGGAGTCTCCACGGAAACTGGCTGCACAGGGAAAGACAATTATATATATATATATATATATATATTAAAAAAAAAAAAAAAAAAGGACTGAAAAGAGTAAACTGCCCCTTTTACAGTTTTTCTCACTGCATTTCTCAAAACAATTACAAATGCAAAAGCTATTTGACAACCTGAAATGTCACTTGCTCAAAATTTACACCTCAAAAGCAAGAATTCATGTCAATGAAATTGTTGATGTCATTAAAAAGTCCTGACACCAGTGATTATGATTAACAGTCAAATGGCTTTAACAGATTTTCATTGTGTTTTAGATTGTGATTTTACTGTGAATGTTCTAATGCAAAAAAAACTTCAGATCTTGGTGGAAATACCTCTGAGAACAACACTTAAATGACACTAGAGAGCAGCACTAGAGAGATCATAAATATCCACAAGTTTCATGCAAGTATAGTTGTTATATGATAAGCTATGCATACAAAACTATTAACTTGACTTGAGTCTACAGGAAACATTTCAAAATTATCAGCTAGTAACAAAGACAACAATATAGGGATTTTGACACACATTGGAAACTACAGTAAAGGTACACATTACTGTATTTACTGAGGTAACTGAGTACAAAACTGAATATGCATTTTTGCATTGTTGCTGCATATGCTCTTTACAATTATAACATGTCCATAGTAAAAACAAAAGGCAAACGGCAAAAGAAATAAAAAAACTAAAGCTGAGGTTTGATCAAGTCAATCAAATCAGGAGAATTTTCTTTTAGGTAAAAAGTTTTTTTTTATGTATAGAATTTGCTTAACATGACTGACAATGAGTTCAACATTTTTGCAATTGATGACTCAAGCAATGAAATGGATGAATCAGCTTTAAAGGGAATTATTATATTCATCATTTAAAAGTATAGTTAATATTGACTGACATGGCATAAGATAGTGATGTTATCAAACAGCAGAAAAATGTAATCAAGTGACTGATGGATGTTCAAAAGTTTATGGAATTATTTGTGAGAGGAAGAGAAACTGCTGTTAATGAAGAACTAATTAATAAATGTTGTGAAGGATGAACTAACTGTTGTGCAGATAGTTATAATGTTTAGAGAAATTCACCAAAGCGACTGAGGAAAAACTGTATCTAGTTGTGTTTGTGAGTCCTAAAACAACAAGTAGGTTGCTTGTTTATCCAGAAAAGATTCAACCTTCGAGCACAAGTGTCTGGTTAATACTCACCTTGAGAGGCAGGAAGGAGAGGGCGTGTTCTATCAGAAGCCTCATTAATCTTTTGGAGTAGAATATAAACTCGTCACGGTTGGTCTCCCTGTTCCTGCAGAAACACACAGCGGATGATGAAAAAGACATTCGAAAAAGTTCTACTTTTCTTGAAGCTGATTTACAGCAGAGGGTTGATTTGTGATGAGTGACCCGTGTTCGGACCTGATGATGGTGTGCATCCCACGGACCTGTGGCGTATTCTCCATGACGCTGAGGGTTGTGGGTAAAGGCTGACCCTGGTGAGCTGAGGCCAGAGCTGACCTGTGGAAACAAAAACACACGAACACACACACATACACACACACACGAACACACACACACACACACGAACACACACACACATGAACACACACACACACACACACACACACACACCTTTCTTTGAGTAAATAGTAGCTCTAGGTAATGTTTTAACTTTATTCTCTTAAACTAATTAAATAGTAGGATTCAGATTGTTTCTGAAGGGAAAAAAGCCAAAAAGAAGCAACCAGACAAACATAGAACATTTTACATTTACAAATATGTTGAATTTAGACAAAAGAAGCATCACAGATCATAAAACAGAGCACACTACCGGATGATTGGTTGAGAATTAGCTATGAGTATTTTGATTGCTTATAGTTCTCCTGCCTCCATGGGCAAACAGGTGCATCACATAAAGACTATCATGAATGTTTGTAGAAAGATAAGAAATATTTATAGAGTTTTACTCTTGAAATATTTGCAGAACTTCGTCATGATATTCTAATTAATTGAGTTGAGATCCATCTCTATATGAATGAAGAGGAGGGGCTTCCCCTGATCAACATGGTGGTCACTGTAATGCATCGATGCAATGGATGGTGGCAGCAAACGTAGAAAATTCTGTAAATAAAAATTGTTCTGAGTCCATTTCCATCTAATGAACACCACATCTGAATCCAGATGAAATGCTAATTCTAATTCTAAACTCAAGGCGAAATGAACATTTTTCTTTTTATGTACATAGCTTAGTCAGTAAAAACAATTAGCTGATTCTTGCCATGCTCAGAACACCCGAAAAGCAGTCAAAAGTATTGGTACTTTCATTTAAAATTTCCTCAGCCAAACTTATTTTTTACCTTGATGATAATACCAGAAATTGAGGCATGAACTGCTATCAAATAATGAAAAAGTTGCTGCCAGGATTCTAACACCATCACCTTAAAGCAAACACACACACACACAGACTTTCAAACACATTCAAACAATGTTAAAAAGAGCAAACACACTGGAAAGGCAAAAAGCCTTGTCATGCACTGTCTTCACAAGAAACACAACATGCTTCTACTGCAACACACACTTTAGTGGCATCAAATTTTGTCTATGAAAGCCATAAAAAACATGTGTTTCTGTGCTTTTGTTAATCAGTTATATACAGAACATTTGAGCATATTCTATGAAGGTAAAAAGGCCAAAACTGTGATACTGAAAGATGCAGCCTTGCATATCCCAGCGCAGCTTCCTCTGCAGAAGTGATAGATATTCATAAAAAGTGGTAAAAACACAGGGAATGAAATATACAAAAAGGACAAAGGAGGGGGGAGGGTTGGGAGAAGGAAAAGAAAGAACAGTGTGAAACAGCTTCACTACATCTCTGTTTCCCACCCTGAGCAAATCCTTTATACAGTTCAGCTGAGGAGCAGAAAAGCTCAATTAGTCTCATCCGTGGGTTCGTTTTAGGTGACTTGAGTTTGTTGAGCTGCAGGTTGGAGACTTTACAAAATTGAAAATAAAAATTAGTTGTCCTGTGATGTTTGGATACACTGCAGGCAGGAGGCTTTAAAATCAAACTAGTGGCATCACATTTAGTTGTTTAGTGCTTTTCTACTGATGGCAGCACTTAAAAAGAACAACCACCGTCAGTATGTAGTGATTATTTTTTAAATCCGGGAAATTCTCCATGACAAAAATGTTCAGCCCTCAGACAAACCTTTGCTCTTTTTTTTTAATTAAATATAACTAATTTTAACAAAACCCAAACCGTAATTGAAAATAAGAAGAATATGCTATAAAAAAGGTTTTGACACTTTGAGGTTTATCCAGTGTTCAACAGATATCAAAATGTGCATGTATAAAGACCATATACAAGAGTATATGGTCATGAAAATTTGCCTCAAAAGTTCAAGAGGCATCATGAAAAAGTCTTTAAGTAATTTTATTGGTTAAAAAGGACATAAATATTGATTATATACCAATTTAAACAGAATATTTTGGAATATTATATTCCATTTCTTCCAAGTATGTTCTGCTAGATACTGGTAAATGTTACACAATGGACCCTTATAAAGTTTGGAGAGAATTAGAATTAGTTTAGAATCCTCCTTATCATTTTAGACACTAGAGATAAAACTAACAACTATTATTAAAATTACTTTTTGTTTTCTTGTTGTTTGGTTCAGACTAGTTGGTGATTAATGTAAAAGTTTGTAATTAATGATAAATGGATTAATTGTTACAGCACTAATGTGGTTTAAATGCCATATATGTGGCTTCATTATGGCACACTGAGGTTGCATGAGCTTGAATAAAATATATCCTGTTATATTTTTCACATCCTTGTTGTCAAACCCACCTTGACTCAGGATGGGCTTTTTTAGGATTTGACCATTTTCTTCTTAAAAATGACTCCAATCCAGTAATTGATTTTAAAAAACAGATGGGGATTATTGTAATAGTTGGCAACTAATTTATTAATTGACTAATCGTTATTGTTATGTGTTAGCACATCAAGAGTTTTTTTTTCAGAATAAATAAAATTCTTACAATTGAATTGAAACAACTATATAACCAACTGAAGCAAATCCATCAATAATGATTATTGACAGATTTTTGTTATTTATTTCCAGTCTGTGTCAACTTTGTTAAATTTTTTACAAGCAGAAATTTCAATTGCCCAAGATTAAATAAAAATAAATAAATAAAAAAAAGTTTCTTTTGTAGCTTCTTCACATTCAAATGATGCCAGAGGTGAAAATATTGACCCACACCTCTTGTGATTTATACTTTACTGATTTCTTTAAGAACTGCTCATGTGTTTTCATGAGATCCAATACTTCCACTGTAGAGCGATAAACAATGGCAGACTCAGACATGCACTGGACAATAGTGTAAAATAACAATGAAAAGCACATGAAAGTGTAAAACAGGATAATTAATTCTGTCGGTTTTGAATACTTAACCCTCCTCTGGCATTGTAGTCACCTTTTTGTTTTTGTATTTACAGCAGAATTTTTATTTTATTTGATATAACCATTATCAAGTTATCAATTACTTTACTCATGTTGGTGACACTAAGTTAGCACCAGGCCAAATTAAATTAAGTTATTGATATGTTATATAATGTTAGCTAGCACAAATATATTCTGAATGTCTATTTAACTTGTAAAACCTATGCCGAGTTATTTTAAGCTCATAACTTAACTGTCCCTTTTCCCTGGTCAGTGGCTGTTTTCCACTCCTCTGACTTTCTGACCTGTTGCTAGGTGATGAATGAGCTTGATGACTCTCCCATCAAAGAGTAAATACTGAGTAAGATAGTTATTTATAGTTTATCTGACAGGATTCTGCTATGAATGTGGAGATATGCACCTCTGTTGCATTTGCATCAACAATAAAAAAATAAAGAATACAGTAATTTAAGGAAAATAACAGCTTTTTAGGGCATAAGATGGCTATACCGATATTAACGATATGACCTAAACTCAGGTCAGGAGAAAGTAGCAGATATTTGACTACTGTGACGTGTAGGAAAGGGCCTCTAGAAAATAAAGGTTTTAGTTTAAATTTAAAGTAGATACTGAACAAGGTAGTTATCTGTAGAGCATCATAGTGCTTGCAGGGACCTGACAGGACTCAACTGTGAAGGTGGAGAGATGGGATCAACAACACTGAGTAGGGAAAAAAAACAATATAAATTGAAAAAAAAGGTACTGTCCAGCCCTATGTCAAAGATTTGAAACAAAAGTAAGTTGCTTGCATAAGTATTTTCTTAATGTAGAGTGAGATTTTCCCTCTGGAAACCTTCATGGTTAAAAATGCATCATTGACTTCCATTATACACACATTTTTTTAATCTCACTGCCATTATATTCTAAAACCAGGAATTATGTCAGTTTTAAGTAATTTTGAGCAGCTAAGAATTTTATGTAAAAAGAGATGTAAAAAAAAAAAAAAAAAAGAGAGAAAAATTGATGTTCAACTTTTTTATAGCAGTTGTTTTTGCACGTAATTCGAGGCCAAAAGTGCATTATTGACTTCCATTATAACCACTTTTTTATTGTTATAACCATAAATACTGAAATTTCAGCATTCAATTTCAAAGGTAAATGGTAGTTGACATTTTTACGGTATTGGATCACATTCAGACATTAACCCATTGTAGACTGATGCATGAAATTCTTGCATTTTTACCTGTTATGCAGGCTACAAAGACACCACCAGAGGTAGGTAATTTGTTTACACGTGGAATAATATAGAAAATCAGATGTCTTTGAAGAGGAAAGAAGTGAAAAAAGGGGGGAGGTTTAAAACAAAGAAAATAAAACCTCATACCTCACAGTGATCTCACGCTGAGATGGTTACACAGCATTCAGCAGGTGAGGGAGGGGTGTGCATGTGCGCACACACACACAGACACACACAGACAGTGAGAAACATAAGAAAAACATGAGATAATAACCCACAGTTTAAATGAAGCAACAAACATTTAGAGCTGAGTAAATGTTTGTTTTAAAAGGTGAAGCTACACCCACAAATGACCTTATTGGATTATTGTTTTTGGGGCTACAGCTATATTTAACTCCAGTAAGTATAATTAACACTAGTGTTCAATGTGGGGAATATTAACTTGTTAATAGATGACTTAGTTAAAATAAATCTCACTGTCACTAAACATGCAGATGTTCAATTTACTGTAATTCATGAAAAATAAAAAAGCAAAATGTTATATCTGAAGAAAGAACATTTATCATTTTAGCTTATAAATGCCAAAGGATTTTTTTTGTTTTTTTTTTAATCCATCCCTCTGTCCCTTCTTTTTTTTTCTTCTCTTTCTCTTCTTCCACCTATGCTCCCTTCTTTTTTCCTTCCTTCCTCTTAGTGTTCGAACTCATATCCTTTCTTTTATCCTTCCTCCCTCCTTCTTCACTTCCATCATTTCTATATCGATTGCCTCCTTCCTTCTTTCCTCAATTTCTATCTTTCATTTTTCTTCCTCACTTCTTTTTACTTTTATCCTGTTCCTTCTTTCTTCCTGCCCCCTCCTTTATTTCCCATTCCCTCTTTCCTTCTTCCTTCTATCCTTTCATTATTCATTCCTTCCCTTCTGTCTTCTTTCATTCCTTCCTCCTTAATTTCTATCCTTCCTTCTTTAGTCTTTTGCAGTCAACTAAATGAATACCTGGTCTCATTTTATTATTTCAATGCTTAACACATTGATGTAAAAGGGAAGAGTCATTCTAACTTGTGTGTTGCCACTGATCCGGACCGTTAATACTGTGTGTGTGTGTGTGTGTGTGTGTGTGTGTGTGTGTGTGTGTGTGTGTGTGTGTGTAAATTTGTCACTGCAGTGGATAAAAATGTACAGACTCATAAAGCAGCTGAAAGAAGATGGAGGATGTTTCTGAGCTTTTACAGGATCATTAATCTAAGGTGAGAAGAAACAGGTTTAACGAGGCATAGAGAAGAGTAAAGGAAACGTTAAAGCAGATATTTGACTGCTGTGAGTTTGGGGAAATGGCCTCTGGAAAATAAAGGCCTTAGTTTATATTTAAATAAGCTTAGTTCTGAATTCTGATGATTTGGACGATGAAAAAAATTCATATTACCTTTAGGATATTCTGGTGTGGAACATAATCCTCCAGAGACCCTCAATGCTTCCTCTGTTCCTCCTTCCCCCCCTTTCTTCCACTCCCTCCTTCATTTTTTGTTTCAAATTTGCATTTTTTTAAGTTACATAATGCATAACAAAAAAGCCAACATCTCAAAATAGAAAAAGGCAAGACTTCTTCCTTCCTTTATTTTCTCCCACAATCCTTCATTATTCCCCTCCATCCATCCTACCTTCATTCTCTTCCCCTGCATTTCTATCCTTCCTATCATTTTCTCCCCTATTTTATTTCTTTCCTTCCCCCTACTTCCTTCAGTATTAAACTTGCTTATTCACATGAACTACTGTATATAGACAAACTCCTGGAAACAAAGAGCTGGTTCAACATAAACAAGAAAATGTGTGTTTTTTGTACAAAACAAGACAAATGAAAAAAAGAATTTTTCTCAATTGGTTCCCTGCATGTTTCTCTTAAACTAGATTATTGAAATGATTAGTTGTTTGGTTTAAAAATTGTTTAAAATGGTTTTGATAGTTATTTCGATATCCGAATATCGAATCCACATATTTGATTGGACTGCAATAAAGAGGGCAAAACATGAAAGAGAGAAAAATTTGATGTAAAAATACTCAAAAATCTCTACAAATGTTTGGCAAAAAACATTACGAACAGTTAATTCAGGGCCGCAAGACTTAAAGTTATGTATTCATTGGGACCTCTAAATCTAAAGTTGTGATAATGATGAGAGGAAGACATAAAAATGATTAAAACAAACAATTAGAGTATGAAAGAGTTATGTCACTGGATGTTCAAGTTTTTTAGGGTTTGTATGTGGAGGCAACATCAGGTGTAGTTTTTTTTCATAGCACCACAGTCCATGTTCACACTGTTACACACCTGTATAACAGAAGTTTGACACTGTACATTTAGGAGTTAATAGAAAGGTCCAGTGAGGGTAATTAAGGACAGCAGGATTTATAATATGTCGTTGGTCATGTTGCTGTAACTAACCACTGTTTTCACTATAAAGTCACCTGTCCGCAATACATAGCATCATTGTCACCCAACAATATATTATAATATACACACACCGGCCACTTTATTAGGTACACCTGTCCAACTGCTCGTTAACACTTAATTTCTAATCAGCCAATCACATAGTGGCAACTCAGTGCATTTAGGCATGTAGACATAGTCAAGGCAATCTCCTGCAGTTCAAACAGAGCATCATTATGGGGAAGAAAGGTGATTTGAGTGACTTTGAATGTAGCATGGTTGTTGGTGCCAGAAGGGCTGGTCTGAGTATTTCAGAAACTGCTGATCTACTGGGATTTTCACGCACAACCATCTCTAGGATTTAGAGAATGGTCCGAAAAAATATCCAGTGAGCGGCAGTTCTGTGGGTGGAAATGCCTTGTTGATGCCAGAGGTCAGATCGGAATGGCCAGACTGGGTTCGAGCTGATAGAAAGGCAACAGTGACTCAAATAACCACCCGTTACAACCAAGGTAGGCAGAAGAGCATCTCTGAATGCACAGTACGTTGAACTTTGAGGCAGATGGGCTACAGAGAAGACCACGCCGGGTGCCACTCCTTTCAGCTAAGAACAGGAAACTGAGGCTACAATTTACACAAGCTCATCGAAATTGGATAATAGAAGATTGGAAAAAAACGTTGCCTGGTCTGATGAGTCTTGATTTCTGCTGCGACATTCGGATGGTAGGATCAGAATTTGGCGTCAACAACATGAAAGCATGGATCCATCCTGACTTGTATCAAAGGTTCAGGCTGGTAGTGGTGGTGTAATGGTGTGGGGAATATTTTCTTGGCACTCTTTGGGCCCCTTGGTACCAATTGAACATCATTGCAATGCCACAGCCTACCTGAGTGTTGTTGCTGACTATGTCCATCCCTTTATGACCACAATGTACCCAACTTCTGATGGCTACTTTCAGCAGGATAATGCGCCATGTCATAAAGTTGGAATCATCTTAGACTGGTTTCTTGAACATGACAATGAGTTCACTGTACTCAAATGGCCTCCACAGTCACCAGATCTCAATCCAATAGAGCATCTTTGGGATGTGGTGGAACAGGAGATTTACATCATGGATGTGCAGCCAACAAATCTGCGCCAACTGTGTGATGCCATCATGTCAATATTGACCAAACTCTCTGATGAATGCTTCCAGCACCTTGTTGAATCTATGCCACGAAGAATTGAGGCAGTTCTGAAGGCAAAAGCATGGTGTACCTAATAAATTGGCCAGCGAGTGTACATTTTATTCAGTGTGGAATAGGCTCCCCAGGACCCTGGTTTAGTGGGTAAATCCCTAGTATTTCAGCAATATATTCACTCTATTTACCTACTTATTATCAGGGGTAATTAAGAAATAATAAAACATACTTTTATTACCATATATTTAGATGGTAAATACATAGTTACATGGCTACAAAAGAGAAATAAAATATATAAAATATATTTCTCTAAAGATACTATAACATATTTATTTTGAGAAGCTGGAACCACAGAAGTTTAGCTTTTTTTGACATACACACACTAAACAATTAAATAAGCTGTATTAATGAGGTTAAAAATATTCTTTGTGCATGGAAAATGTTGTTGCAGGCTCCTGACCTTCTCCAGCTGACTGTGAACATGCTGAACAATCAAGTCCAATGCGACAAAGTTCTCTCCTCCTGTAAACACACAAATATAAGGAAAACTGTATCTTAATTTCTTTGAATTTTAAGTGTTAATATAAATTTCTAACTTCAGCGCAAACATATCGGAGTCTGAACAGCACATTAAATAATATGGAGATTGTTAACTGGTCCTGAGACTCCGGGGGAAAAAGTTCCTTCCTGCTTTTCTTCTCGAGTCTTTTCTTCCATCCTTCCATCTTTCCTTATATCCTTTCCTCTTTACTTCTACCCTTCCTCTCTCCTTGATACTTCTATCCAGCTTTCCTTGTATGCTTCCTCCTTTTTCACGTGTATCCTTCCTTCCTCCTTGCTTCTTTACTTCTATGTGCCACAGTTATTTATCTGTACACCTATGTACATCTGCTGAAGTCTTTTTTTAAGTTGTAGATCTGCATTAGTTATTATTATTATTTATTTTTTTAATTCCACCAACCTCTCGGTACCACAATGTCAGCAACCTGCACCGTGGGTTCGATATACTGCTCAAATGCTGGCTTCACAAACTTATTGTACTGTTTGATGATGCCGCCAATGTTCCGTCCCCGCTGTGAAATGTCTCTTTTCAGCCTGCGTATGAGGCGGATGTCTGAGTCCGTGTCTACAAACACCTTCATGTCGAGAAGCTGTTGAAGACAAAAGGAGAGATTGGACGGATTAAACCAAGATATTTTTTCTCCATGTACAAACTCACAAGCTCATTTCTTTTATTGCATTCGCATATTTCTTATAAAATATAATATAATAAGTATCATAATTGCTTTCCTGTTTTTACAGAATGAAAAGGTATGGAAGCAGGTATGTACAGTGTGCTCCTAAAACAGCGCGCACACACACACACACACACACACACACACACACACACACACACACACACACACACACACACACACACACACACACACACACACACACACTTCTGAGGAAAAGGGCAGAATTAGGATTTAAGTCAGAAGAAGAAAAAATTAAGAGGTAATTCTGCCCATTTACTCAAAATTCAGAAAATTAATAATTTAAGCATTAAACATGTTTTTTCTTCTATACAGTACAGAAAAAATGCCAGAATTCTCACTTTAACCTCAGAATCCTACAAAAATTAAGGGGCAAAAAAAATGTTTAATTAGTTATTTATTACAGAAACAAATCTCAGAACTCTGACTAATCAAAATTCATACTTTTTCTCAATAGTCTGATTTGATGAATTTTTTTTCTGGAACAAATCTTTTTTACACTCAAATTTGTTCATAGCCCAATGAAGTTTATTTCTTTTTATTATTCCGCAGTTGCCAGTAGATGAAGAAAAGTCACTTTACTTAATGGTCCCTGTGAGATAAAGATACTTTAGATAATACTGATAACAAATCTAAAGTGTAACTAAAAACGCTGAATTAAAACAAACAAGAACATCATATAATATAAAACATAATATATACCATAGTAAAAGCAGATTTTTTTTTCTGTTTTGTGTTTATAAATGATGTATGGCTGCAGCCCTACTCTTTAACCTTTGGGAACAGCCCCTCCTCATCACTAACCCTGCAGCCTCAGCGCTGGTTATCCAGCAACATGCCATCTTTCTCAGATTTATGGCAGATAAACTCCAACGGCTTGTTGTGCAGCTGAGTTATATCTGAACCTGCCACTGTCATCCTCATCTAAATCACTCCGCCGGTCATCAATACTTCTTTTTGCCTCTTTGTTGTTCCTGCTTGGTTGTGGTGCGGGTTCATTGATTTTTCCTGGTTCTGCTGAGCTGAGCTTCAGTTTAATGGAGCTCAGTGGACTCTCACTTTAAAGCTGATAACTGATGTCTTTTCTGTTGGTTCTTCAACACATCCTGAGTCCAGAGCCACATATCAGTGGGAAAATACCAAATCATGGAAGCAGCATAACAGGATTTTTCAACTAAAGAAAATGAAGCAGAAAAAATGAACATTTAATAATAGAGCTGCAACAATTAGACAATGAAATCATTGGTTACCAACTACTCACAATCACCAACTATTTTGATAATCATAGTCATTTTTAAGAAGAAAATGTCAACATTTTATCCAGCTTTAAATTCTGATTATATCCTTGTTTTTGTAAAATAAACTGATGATCTTTGGGTTGTGACTGTTGGTCTGGCCAAAAAAGACATTTTTGTTTGACTCCTTAGCTTTGGGAAAACTGCTGATATTTAACAAATTTTACAGCATTTCATGAATAAATGACTAAACATTCCAATGATCAACCAAACATCAAAACAGATTAATCAAAAATTGTTGTTAGTTGGAGCCTTAATTTGACAACTGTATATGAGCCTGTTTTTGTGAGCATGTGAAGAGAAAAAGAGACCTGGTGTATGAGAATGAAATGAATCCTGTAGTTTTCTATAATAAGGCTGAATCCATATGAATGAAACGGAGCGAGTTTGCTTCCAGCTGCTGCCGTGAGGCGCTTTGTTCAACCTTTTGTAAAGTGAGTGTGAGCTGCAGCACAGTGATAAGACTCAGCTGTGGGAGTTGATTACCTCTGATTCCGTTAATAACAGCCCTTGTCCACAGTGATTAATGGTGTTTTGTGTCCACGCTTGTAAATGAAGTCAATTACAGCTGCGAATGTGATATGCTAATGTGAGCTCTGCTTTACGAGTAGCCAACATAAGTGTTATTGGCTGATATCTCAAAAACACAAGAAGGGGAGAAAATGTACCTTTATTTCTCAGATACCTTATCTGCTTTTAAATATTCTGACATTTAAATGCTGATCTAACATTCTCTGATTCCTGCTTTTAAAGCATTGATATTTTTGCATATTTTCAGACTGCAAAGATTTTTGGAATTTGAAATTTCATTATCTTTGAATTCAAAGATACTGCTCTACCTCTGAGCTACAGCTGCCCCTAGGTGTTTGGAGTTGGTTTGTGGGTTGAGTTTGTTTCTTCTCACCATCCTTCACCCCTGCTTTTCGAGATTTGTCTTGACCTGCCACTCTTGGGCCTTAACTAGAAATGTGTGGTCTGTTTTATTTCCTCACTATATTCTTTACAGTGAAAACTGACAGCTGAAATCTCCGCTTTATGTATCCTTCCCCTAAACTATGATGTTGAACAATCTTTGTTTTCAGTTTATTTGACAGTTGTTTTGAGGATCCTGTGATACCCCTCTTCAGACAAGATGGAAAGAGGAGAACAACTTTTAATTGGCCACCTTAAATGCCCTTTCTTATAATTGGTTGTACCTCTGTATGTAGGTCAAGGGTCAATTAGCTTATCAAACAAATATTGTGTTCTAATAATTAATGCTAAAGTTATTAAAAATCAATTATACAATGAGGGTGCATACATTTAGCCAGTGGTCTAATTATGTTTAAGTAATTATTGCAGACTTTATGTAAATCCTATAACCTTTATTTCACTTATCAAATTCCCGATGTGTTCATCTGCTGTATGATAAATTTAACTGACATTTCTGTTCCAAACATCTTATATTATTATTAATTATAAAGGGAATTGCAAACTTTTCATACCACTGTACTATTATGTGTTAGACAAAATATTGTGCAGATATTGCAGGATATTAACTCATGTGATACAAATGCCAAATATATTCTTTTTCAGAGAATAACATGGTTTAAGAAGCTGGAACCAGAGAATTTGTATGTTTCTCATTAAAATGACTCAAATTCATTAATCTACTATAAAATAGTTGTCAATTATGGTAATAGTTAGTACGCAATTGATTAATTGATTGTTGCAGCTCTAGCTCACTTTTAATCTGGATAAAACAGTAAAAACACAAAATAAAGCAGCCCATTTATTGTTTTTACACTGTTTAGGAAATTTCCTCTGATAAATAAATCCAGTTGAAGTCCAAATTAATAATAATACCTTTTGTGTAATCAGCAATTTCTTTTAGCAGCTAGATTTCTAATCATACTATATTTTTGATATATCACAAATTTGTGCAGTATTACCAAAAATTCTTATATATGATACTATAGGAAGAATAGAATAATACATACAATAACAAACACAACATTGAATGTTACTGTGTGTTCTGTTTCAGTTATTTTCTCTGCAGCCTTGATTTTTAAGAACCAAGACATGCATCACCAAACCTGCAGTTTTCTTCCAGCATAGAACCCAATGTAGTTTTATATTATAAATCTTTAATGTTATATTTAACCAGAAACTGTTTTTACCTTCAGCAGCTCCTTGTTGGCAAAGGCCAGGATCCCTTCAAAGATGACAACGTTGGCTCCGTACACAGTTTTCTGTTAAGGAGAATAAACAGAAACAGATAGCATTGAGGTTTCTAAATAATAAAAATAACAATTTGGTCTGAAGCTGCTAAATTATTTTGTTGCCACGATCAAAATCTTAAGAAAAACATTTTTTTTGGCCGTTTAGGTCATTCATCTGTTAGTTATTGTATCTGTTATCTGTCGCTTTGATCCCTTAACAATGATATTCAGTTTATTATCACAGAAGACAAAAGAAACCAGAAAATAATTATATTTCAGAATCCGGTACCAGTTTAGTGTAGTTTCTTTAAAGATGATTAAAAAAAAATCAGTTTATAATACATTATTTTACAATCTCTCATCAAGTTTTTTTTATAATTTAAAATAATTCTTATGATTTCAATCGCAATTTTGGACTATCAGAATACTGGCTACTACACGCTACTACATGACTTCATCAACTGTAGTTTGTTATGATTTGGAATAAAAGCAGAAAATGACACATTATGTATTTATGAAGCTGGAAACAGAGAATTTGAACAAAGTAATCATTAGTTGCAGGATTGCTCACCGAAAGAAAAAAGAAAACGCTGTTAAAACTACTGAGATACAAAGACACAACTGATGAATCTTAACTATTATCTTCACAGTGCCATATTGATTGTGAGAAGTAGAAACAAAGAGCAGGTCACAGCAGGTTGTTCATTTCCCTGCTCCTTTCTAAGTGATTTTTTAGAGGGTCCTTAACATATTAATGTGTGACCCATGAAAGAAGGAGACATCTGGTTTTACCCCAGAAGAAGACGATGAACACACATTTAACATTTATCCGTTAATGTACATTGTGTTGTTTCTGTTGCCGACTAGTAGTAAGGTTACAGACTGCAGCCAACTAGAGTCGCAATGATTAGTCAATCAATTAATTAGTTAGATAATATTACATTATCTCCAACTTTTTCTTTTTTAATAACCGATTAATGGATTTGATTTCAGGAAGAAAATTTCTGAATTCCCCGATTCCAACTTCTCTTTTCTGATTACTTTTTTTTGGTCTTTACTATAATAGTACTTAAGTGATAGTAATGAAGTGAATATACATCTTATTTATTACAATTACTTAGCCTGGCTAACACCAGACTTCATACCAATGTAGATTGATATTCTGGATTGGAGCTGTGGTTTATAAAAGCCCAAAGATGTTTAGTAGGTGTGCTAAAGTCAGTATGTAGCTTATAGCTAATTGTATCAGACATACCTGATGATATACACAATACCTGAAGACAATGAAACAGTTCAGTGCTAAAAGTTGCCAATTTAAAAAAATAAATAAATAAATAAAACTTCTGGACTAAATTAATTAGAGGTAATGTAGGCTGCATTAAAGGGTAAATTACCATCTACTGCCTTGTTGGATACACAGTTATCAACAGTTGCTTTGTGTTTCGTCATTGTCCTGCTTGCCCTCCATGTTCTGGAATTGACTCCCTCGATAAAAGGGAAAATTAAGTCCTTTGTGTCGAGACTGAATTTCACATTGAAGTGAATTTGTTTAGTGTAAAGGATGCTTATACCCAGGCAACTCCATATAATCCCTAAATCTGGTTAACGTTTGTTTCTTCAAAAATGACTGATTGATAATTTTATTTTGGAACTAATCGATCAAAGGTCCAAAATGTACGTTTTTCAGATTCAAATTCAAATGTGTATAAATGAATAGATCTATATTAAATAGTTTGAGTTTTGTCGCTTTTTGACTTTTATTATCCCAGATGTTTCCATCAATTGTCAAACCTAAAAAGGAAAAACCTCGGTTTCAAATTGAGGTCATGAATGAAGTAAAATCAAGAAACTCAAAATAAGATACATTATCAGATCATTCCATTCAATGTTTGACTAACTGTACCAAAACAAAATATTTTAATCTCCCTGTTCTTTCCTGAGCGAGGAGGTTTTTAGTGATTTTGTGGGTGCTTCACGTATCGATTTGTGTCGCCTGAGAGAAGGAGAGAAAGTGACCTCTGGTTTTACCACAGAAGAAGAAGAAGCGAAGCCTGATTATAAAACACACTCAGGATTCACAGCCTGAAGCCCTTTGCAGCTTAATTACACTCAGCCCACTACAAAAGGCCTGAGCGGTGATATCTGTGTTGTGATTGGCAATATCCCCATGTGGTGTTGTGCCTTTCAGCCATGAAATTACATTGCAAAGAAATAGAGAGCAGTTGTCAGGCTGCAACGCTGCTGGATTGATTCTTCCCAATGCTTGTGGGGGACTGTTTCAGCTCCTTTTGTGGGGTAATAATTAGCAAAGTAGCATCACACGTCTAGTTCAGAACACCCCTGGAGGTGTGATTCACAAGTTCTACTTAAAGTAAGTCAGTAAATTATAAAATAAAAAAACTAAATGAGGCACTTTTTAACCAATATACTACTACTATAATTATTTTTCATGGCAAAATTATACAATAAAACAACATTACTATAAAAAGTTTAAAAGATCCATCTCATTTTCTTAAAAAAAGAGAGTTAAACTGAACAGAAAAATAGATAAGCAGGACATTTTCACTTGTTAAAATCACGTTTTTTGGAGTAAAAAAAAAAAAAAAAAAAAAAAAAAAAACTACCTACAATGTTTTTTAGGAAACATTTAAGTAATACAAGATTACATGATGAATTATGCTTAAACCAACTAAAAAGCAGCATCAAAAATAGTCTTTTTATATAATGGAATAAATCACCGCAAACGACACAGAATTCAATCTGCTCCAAGCTGAGATGTCATGCATGTATGTATTATTGGCATTATTTGATTTAACTATTTTGTAACATGAACTTGAGGTGAACGTGTACAAAAGTCATTTGATGATTCTTTCCAGTTAGAAATGTGTAACCCTTTGGCATCTAAGTTTATTTACAATTATATTAAAAATTGTATTATTAGTGTTTAGTGTCAAGCTGATGGTAAATTAAATTGACATTAGGAAATAGAATAATTTAGGTATGAAGCAAATTAGCGATAACAAGCATTAAGGGTAAAAAAAGGAAAGTTTTGTTAATAGCACAAATTGTTTAAGATTTTTCTTTTTTGTTATTTTACAATGATTATACAACTCAACTTTAATGTACTTTCTAAAGGGAATGTGATTATAAAGTGGGATTCAGTTATCAGACAACAAATCAGACAACATACAATTATTGAATTGAGAAACATTACTGAGACAGGTTTGAGCTTCCTACCAGGGTTCACCAGGATTCAAATCCATTATTTTGAATGTTCGGCTAGAAAGATCAATACTGGAGGAATCAGTGAAATTACGTCTCTATGCTTCAGATACATGACAGGAATATGGGAAATGAAGGTAAATGTCCAAAATACAGAAGTCTCCCTTTAAAATCTGGTTCATCTAAAGCTAGCAGTTACCCACACATTACCCCTAATTAGTATTTGGATCATTTCAGGGGTTGCAGTGCATGTCTGAAACAAACCATATAATCAACAAGATGGGGAGAATGCTGAAGTCACAATATATTGAACGCAACTTAGCGAAACAGAAAATGATCCTATTCAACAATAAGTTGAATAGGATCATGCTGCAATTTGTTCTTGGGTAGCATGAAAAGACAAACCGTAAACTCTGGTTTTGAAAGTTGGACTCACTTCGACTTTTTTAATAAGTCTTAAGAAAGTCTCCTCACCCATTCTTTGCGTCTGCAGTGAGACGTGAAGTCGTAAACTGGTACTTTGATGCTTTTTCCTTTCTTCAGCTTCCTGAGGACAGTAACTACTAGCTCGAAGTCAAAGGCATCGGGGTGGTCGAAGTTGTACTCATTTTTGGCTGCGAGCTCTTGCTCCTCTTTATTCAACACCTGGAAAAAACGCAAAAACAAAAACACTGAGCAACTAAAACTCCAGACTGAAAATAATAGACAGCAATTATTAGTTTGACCTGATATAATGACATTTAAATGGTAAATGGCCTGCATTTATATAGCGCTTTTCTAGTCTTTTTGACCACTCAAAGCGCTTTACACTACAAGTATCTATTCACCCATTCACACAGTCTGATGGCGGTGGCGAAACACAAGCCTGCACATCAGGAAACTACCCATTCACACACCGACGGCACATGCCATCGGAGGCAAATCGGGGTTAGGTATTTTGTCCAAGGATACAACGATATACAACTCGGAGGAGCCGGGAATCAAACCATCAATTTTCTGACTGGTGGACAACTGCTCTACCTCTGAGCTCCAGCCTCCCCGTTTTATAGAGAGTAGAGCTGTAACAATTAGTTGATTAATTGTTTAGCTGCCAATTATTTAATTAAACACAAAAAAACACCAAGAAAACATGGTACTCAAACTTCTGTGCATCAATAAATCAGAATGCAGTGTTGCAATGCTTCCATTATTGTGAACAAGATCAGAAATCAATTAACTCTAATAATGTGAAGCATCTGATTGAAGCTTTCCTTTACAAATTAACCCCATGGAGATGTGCAGACATAATGAGTCTTGTATTTGGCGAGCAGAGCAGCTGAGAGGATCAATATATGATGCTGATATCAGCAGGAATGAGCTTTACATCAATTATACGATAATAATTTTTAATTTACACCAACAAGGGTGTTGAAATTAAAACCAGAGACTAATGGATTAGTGTGGTTCACTGCGTATTTATTGTTGTCATATGTGCCGCTGAAAATAAACTACCGCTTGCTGGATTCTGTATAGTGCTGCACTTAACAAATATTTTGATAGTGGAATCATCTAGCAATGATTAATACAAAAATAGGGTAAGATGTTGACTACTATTTCTAAAGCTGCACACTGCAAGAAAATATATCAGGTGAAAATATCTTGTTTTTTTACAGTTAGTCCAATATTGAGTAAAATTATCTTGAATTATCAGGTAATTTTGGTTATTTAAAGTGTCAAGTATAATTATTCTTTATTGTTATTGTTCAAAAAACAACCAGATAATTACTGTAGATTAAAAAGTCAAAAATATAAGATAAAAACATTAAAAGTTAGATTCAAAAACTCCAAAATATTAGATAACAAGATAAGTATAGAAAGTCAAGACAATTGCATCTTGTATCTTAAAATAAGATGTAAACAGAACTGAATGAAGAAATTTAAAAACTATGCCAATGGAATAAGACAAAATTCAATTCTAAGCAAGACATTTTCATTTGATAAGATTCTGTTTTTGCTGTGAAGATTCAACCTAAAATGTCTTTTTTTCCCCCCCCGAGACCCATGGTCAACAACACAGTCCACAAAAATTGCCAGTTTACTATTATAGACAACAGAAACATAAAAATAATCATATTTGAGAAGATGGAACCAAAAAATGTGGACATTTTCTTCAAAAATACCTGAATCCATTCATATATTATATTATATATTGTAAATATTAGGTATTAATTATTTAAGACTTGATAATTAATGTAATACTTGATTATGCGAGTAATCATTGCAGCTCCACAGCTAATTAAAACCAGTAAAAACACTAAATAAAGCGGTTTAACACTAATCCGTTTTTCCATTGCCATTTGATCTCTGATGAATAAAATCCTTCATCTAGGTAAAGTACAAACTGTTCAATGTCTTGTGTGTCAACTTTGGTAAAACAGAAGTGACCTTGCTTAAAAACACAAATTAATTTCGGTTTGAAAGTTGACAACTCAACATGGAACCGTTTTTAGATATGAAATATTCAAAAAAAATTTGCCTGAGAGACTTTCAATCAATGACTTGAATAAAAAATGTAGTATAAACAGATTGTTTTTAATCATTTTTGAAGAAACTACACTAAACTTACCTGGTACCAGATTCTGAAATGTGAATATTTTCTGGTTTCAGATTTTTTGAGTAAAATGACTGATCAATTGATTCATACAATCCCAAAATATTCAACTTATTTTAAAGGGATAGTTCAGCCTTTTTTTCCTCCATAGTCAGAGCAAAACAACAACCTGAGGGATTCATCATTGATTGTAAAAATAGTTGCTGAGTAATTTGTTGTCGAACAACTAATCATGAACTGATTATCCAATTCAGCTCCGCTAGTGAGATCCTTCATCTGCTATAAAACTAAGCTTATTTCATTAAAAATACAAATAGATTAAGCCAAATAATTGATCAATGTTTGCAGTGATTATGTACCTTGTAGAAAGAGTCCATAGACAGCAGAACCACCCAGGGAACATCCAAGGCCTCAATAATCTTATTGGCGACTGTGGTTTTCCCAGAAGCACTTCCTCCACACAGACCTGCAGGACGGAAACACAAACATAACATACTGATGAAATAGGAAACATCTGCAGGTCAAGCTTTAATAGATGAAATCACACATTCGACTATCACTCAAAAGAAAAAAAGTTGTTCAGCAGAAATACTTTTGAAAAGCACACCAGGGGCATTATAAGGGTTGTAATATTGATCATATTTTTGTTTCTTTATTCTTCTATAATAGCAAACTGATGAGCTTTGGGTTGTGGACTGTTGGTCTGGACAAAAAAAAAAGACATTTAAGGTTGAATTATCTTATTAGTTTTGGGAAACAGTGATCAACATTTTACACTATTTTATCAACCAAACAACTAATCGATTGATCCTTTCAATAATCAATAGGTTGATCGTCTATCAGAATATTGTCAGTTGCAGCCATAGAGATGAGTATTTTGAACTTAAAGCTCTGCCGTCACTGCACCACAGTAAAATATCTCAGAATGAGTCAGAGCAGCAAGAGACAGAGACAAAAAGACAGAGAGAAAGTAAAAAGAATGGTGTCTATAAGATAAAGGGATAGCAGAAAAAATCCGGACACACAAATAAAAGAAAAGCAGAAGTGAAGTAATAACAGGTGAAAGTATCAGATACTAAATGTTCTTTCCTCTTCAATTGGTTTCATTCATAGAACAGTTGGTTTTATCCTCTGCAGCTTTACACTGTTAAAATCTGTTATGTTGAATCAACAACTTTTTTAGTTTTATTTTAAATACATTGGTTTACGAGAACCAGCTTTTCTAAGCTTGTTCTTACAGAAACAGAAGCTCTGCAGTGCATGTGTGTGTTTTTTCCTCCTTTAGTTTCCCAGTCAGCAGTTTTCTGCAAGTAAAAATTCCCTGAGTTGTTTATCCACAGGCTATTTCTGGAAAAGCATCCTGTTTTTCACCTCGCTGCTTCTGGCTTGGTTCCCAGGATCCAGATCCTGAAGAATCGCTTCTGCCTGCTGTGCTCTGAAAGCCGGGAGGTCGACTAAGGTGAAGCAGTAGTTTTGAACAAATCACTGCTGCTGGAGTTTGGTTTTTAGAGTCTCTAACATATTTTCTGCAGAGCTGCAACAATTAGTTGATTAATAACCATCTATTACATTATTTATAATAGAGAATAGTGGGGAAAATGTCATTTTTCAATTAAAAAAAAGACATTTTACACCATTCTATGAACAATAATCAATAGATATTTCAAAATCATTGTTAGTTGCAGCGAGCAAAGTCCTCACATAATAGAACCAATTTGTGGTATTTTGGTCTGGAAAATGACTGAAACAATGAACCAATTATTGATTAGGGCTGTAACTAATGGTAGTTGTTTAATCTATCAATTACTAGGACGTTCGATGAGTTGTTTGGTTTATAAAATGGTGTAAAATGTTGATCACCAAAGCTGAAGAGTCTCTTTTCGTCCAGACTAACAGTCGACAACCCAAAGGTTGCCTATCCAATTTGTTTTAATAATTGACAAACAGATATCACACACACAAGCACACACTTTTATTATACAATTGTTCTATTAAAAGCTGCAATGATGAGTCACTCGAAAAGAAAATAAGTCAGCGAAAAACTTAATTGAATCCATAATAGATCTGCAACAATAGGTTGAATAATTGATTAGTTGCCAACTATTACATTAACCCAGAGCCAGAATTCTAGAGCATTTTTAAATTTGAAAACCCACAAAATATTTTCGGACTATATCAATATTGATCATAACAAACTTTAGACTCCTTGTTTCATCAGAAAAAAGGTTTCTAGTCTTTTGGAGTTTTTAGAAAATCGGCCATAAAACATGGGTTGGTTAAATGAAAACACATGAGTTTTTTTTTTGCAGAGAAGTAAATTTAAGCAACATGGTGAATGACATACAAATGTTTTAGTGACATCTGAAACAATTGAACAGTTGTTTACTTCTATGAAACAATAAAAACAACACAGGAAAATAGTTTTACTCTGTGACAATGTCAGCTGATTGTATTCTTTAAATGCACTCACTTTCTACATTTATAAGATGTCTATAGAGGTCTTTGGCCATCAATAATTTAATCTCGAACAATATTTACAATCGATTGATTCATTTTAAAAAGAAAATGTCCAAATTCTCTGGTAAATGTGATCATTTTATATATCAATTATATTATTTAAATTCTCCTATAATATTAAACTGATGATCTTTGGGTTGTGGACTGTAGGTCTGGATAAAAAGACAATTTAGGGTTAAGTATTCAGCTGTGGGAAACAGTGATTGACATTTCACACCATTTTATAAACCAAACAACTAATAGATTGATAGTTTCAATGATTGATAGTTTATTTACCAGTTAATTGTTCTATCAACTTTTGAATCATGAGTTGCAGCGCTTACCTATAATCAATTCATTGTTTTAGTCATTTTTCAGACAAAAACACCCAAATTCTTCCATTTTCCAAGATGTAATGAAAAACATAATAACCCTGAATAAAACCCTGATATGAAGCTCAGTGTGTAATGGTACCCAATTCAGCAGCTGCTAAATCTGCCCTGTAAACCTTCTTTATTGTGAAATTTCAGTTACAGAGCTCATGGATCCCTCCAACACTGGAGGGATCCATGACAGAAACGTGGGAAATACCAAACTATCCCTTTAAAGACAAAACTTGAAAAGAAGTTGACTGGGACCAAATATGAACATTATAGCCTAAAAAAGTCATTTAGTTAGTTTTTTATTCTCTCTACATTACTTTTGATGAAATAAAGGTTAGAAAACTCTAAAATCTCATAGGGATAATAAAACCTGCGGCGTTAGTTCAGATATTATTTCAGGTTGTCTCACCTATGACAAAGGCTTCCTTGAAGGTCGTCCCGGTCACGTTGTACCACGGTGGCCTGCCCGCGGTGTAGATGGTCCTTTTATTGGTCCGCAGCAAGGGAGGCTCTGTCTTGGATTGGCTCGTAGTCCGTTTCCGTGGCGACAGAGAAGGGGTCAAAGGGCAGCGAGGGACGTGTTTGGGGACGCTGTCTAGGGAGTCATCTCCACTGCTGCTACAGTTAAAGACAAGAACATAACAGAGATCAAGATACATAAACTAAATATTATTTATTAACTTATATAACCTTTCGTAATTTTCACTATAGAGCTAGTCTGTTTTAAGGCTGCACTGCTGAGTCATTTCAGAAGAAAATTAGTCAGCAGCAAATTCACATTAATCCATAATATATTTGCATTGATTAGTCAATTATCAAATAGTTTCCAACTATTACCTTAATCATCAACTACAACTATATTGATAATCAATTAATTGATTTGAATTCAATCAATTATCAATCATATACTGCAGCTAGCACTGATGTGAATGGCCATTATTTTCCCAATATTGCTTTGTGAGACTCTTTTGACAAATCGGAGGCCGATCCAGCTGGAAATAAATAATTTTTTTTCTTCAATGAACAGTTGTGGTGTGGGCCATCAATTAGACCGTCGTGAGACAGGTTAGTTTTACCCTAATTGTTGTAATAGTAATCCATTACGCCATGCCAGCTTCACACGTTACACTCACACAGGAGAGAGAGCAAGAGAAATGGTAGGTTACGTTCTATATCGCTCAAAACTATAAATTAAAGCTAACTTCAAAGACCCGATCAAATATGGCGTTCAGGCAAACTGGAAGAAGCTCTCCACACATGAAAGGAGAGTCTCAGAATGTACAGGAAGGCCCTACTTATTGCCAGAGCTTTTTATTACTCCTTACTAATGGTTAATTTTAATAATAATTAATTATTAATTGTGATTTTTATTGATCAAAATAATTGTAAATCTTTTTTCTCTGTTTTTTTCTTTATATATATGGTAGAGGGCTGAAAGTTTGAACACACCTTCTCATTCAATTGAATGAGAACTTTTGGTCCACCTGGTGCGAGGTGGAGTTGTTGCCTGCTGACGTAAGCATATGCTGCGGTTTTGTTTTTACCACCGAGAATAAATGCTTTTTGTGAGTTCCTTTGCCTCCTGTCTCCACTTCTTTTTCTGGTTGCCCTGATCCCTTTTGTGGGGAGACCACGTCAGTCGCTCACATTTGGTGGCAGCGGTGGGATCTGTGGCGCCGCCTGAGAAGCTGGAGAGAAGAGGTGGAACTCGCGGGCTGACGGTGGTACACAAAGCGAGAGGATTGGCGGCGGAGACGGCTAGCGGAGACGGCTAGTGGAGACGGCTAGCGAAGACGGCGGAAGTGCCCGGCGGAAGTGCCCGGCAGAGACGTTCGGCGAAGGAGCTGGCGGAAGTGCCCGGCGAAGGAGCCAGCGGAGACGGTCGGCGAAGGAGCCGGCGGAAGTGCCCGGCGGAGATGGCCTGCGGAGATGGCCGGCGGGACGCAGTAGGACAATGGCGGGGCTGCGACCGAAATGGAGAGTGGTCGAGCGGGCCCCGGGGCAGACACCGACTACGGTCGCGGACTTTTGTCTCGCCACCCAGTTGGCGAGACTGCAGAAGGGGAGGGAAGTGTGAGAAGGTGATGACCCCTCCCCTTCTCACCTGTTTATAAGGGGGGAACTGACTAGCAGAGGGAGAGTTTCCCCCGGACGGGTTTGCGTGTGGGACGCGAGGTGCGGTGTGTGGAGCTGCATATTTGGTCCACCTGGTGCGAGGTGGATCTTCCCTGCTGACGTTAGCGTTGTGTGTCCTTTTTTTTTGTACCGCCGCCAATAAATGTTTTCACGTGAGTTCCTTTGCCTCCTGTCTCCACTTCTTTTTCTGGTTGCCCTGATCCCTTTTGTGGGGCGACCACGTCGGTCGCTCACAGACCTGTAATGTGTAAAAGTCATTAAACTTAACGTTATAGACTTTGGTTGCTACAATTAATGATTATTTTTGTAGTTGAATAATCTGTCATTCATTTAAACAATTATTGTTAGTTGTTTGGATGATGAAATAGTGTGAAATGTTGAACACCATTGGCCAAGGCTGAAGATTCAACCTAAAATGTATTCTTTGTCCAGACCAACAGTCCACAAACAAAGATCATCAGTTACTATAATAGATGACTGGAGAAACCAGAAAATAATCAAGAGAAGAGAAGCTAGACTCAGAGAAGATCAGCTGTTTCCTATCCTAAAAGACTAAATAAACCATAACATAATTATGATAAAATGAGAATAAACCCTGAGACTGTTTGCCTACATCCATTCAAATCATCTCAATACTGTGTAAATGCTTCTTGCCATCAGAGATGCCTTGTTAGCTCATAGTTGCCCCCTGCTGCTCTGATACAGGCCTTTTAGAAAACATGAGGTATCTGCAGGATCCACAATGGTTAAATGGAAGAAAATGCGGAATTTATTAAATAAATTTACAATGATGTCTAAAGATTTCTTCCAGAAGCTTTGTGAAGCTGCAAACACTGTGTCTTGCAGAGAGATGAGAGAGTCTGTTCCTGGCGTCTCCCTCTGACTCTCCACAGTGATGCTTTGCTGTGGGTGTGGTTGAGGGGGAGGAAGGTGGAGCTTGCCGACTCTCCCCAGGAAATCACACCATTGCCTGGACAGAGCGTAGCGTAGGGTGGGGCTGACATCACATGAGTAAGGCTGTCATCACTTGGCTTTCTGACAAGTCCCGTAAAACTGCTGATATCATTATGATAATCAATGCAATGTTTGGAGTGATCAGTTAAGAAGAAAATGGCCAAATTCTTTGATTCCTGCTTCATAAATGTGGATATTTTCTGGTTTCTTTAGGCTTTCTTGACAAATGAATTGAATGTAGTCAAGCTTGGATAAAAACAGGACATTTGAATCTAGAACTGCAATGGCTTGTTAACAATCCCATAAACATTTTTGTTGTTGCTTATTTGTATTTTTTGTCAATTTTGATATTTCTTCTGATCATGGAATAAAAAAAAGACGACCTGGATGACAGAGAACCTTCACATACATTACAGTGATCGTCATTAAACCATTTTATGAACGAAACAACTAATCATATATTAAATCGAATTGCAACAAACATGATATGTATGAGAGAAGAATATTTCTTTCAAAAAATTACCCGACTGCACATTTTTTTTATTATTATTATAATGTATTTCACAGGCGCTGTGATGAATGAAACGTGTGTAGTTACACACGCGAACACCTGCCGCAGCTCCATAGAGCTACGTGTTATGAATGAGCCGGTTGTCATACGCAATGCGAAACTCAATTTAACTTCCTGCCTTAATTACCTGCTGTTTCTGTCATTATAGTCGTTTATTCCCCCAACACAAAACGAGTTTACAGAGCAGAATGAAGATTATTATGGGTAATCGTTGAGACCACAATGTGCTGAATTTACCGGAGCGCATTGCGATGAAGTGAACTCACATTATTTCGGTTATAAACGTTGGAAAATGAACGATTAAGCATACATTCTCGTTTTATCAGTGAAGTCTGGCGTGAAGAAGCTAACGTTAGCCTTAGCTTTAAAGCAACGGCTCGTTTCGAGCTTTGTATAATATATAAAAAGAGGCCGGATGATCTTTGTTGTTGTTTTAAGGGGGTAAAATAGCATTGCAGCCACGCACACAGCGCGCGTGGTGGAAGGGGGGGCTTGTAGCCAGCTAGCCGCGTTAGCTCATCAACGTTCCGTGACTTGTTGGCGGCACTGCTTCGGGGTATTCAACTGACGTCACAGAGAATCCTCAAGGCTCGTCGTTACCTGTCGGACCGGGACATGGACCGGGACATGGACCAGTCCACCTCCGCGCCGGCACCGGGCGGCTGTTGCTCCGCTGGTTTGGTGTCGCTACCCGTTGTTTCCATGTCGGCGCGGAAACAAAACATGGGAGCGCCATGACGTCACGAAGCGTAATCTGGAGGTGTATTTAAGGTCATCGGGAAAATGAAGGATTCATTCAAAACTATCTCCAGATATAGATTCATGATTCTGCTTGGAACAATAATATCTCTAGTTTATTTTTATTCACAAATCAATGTATAACTACGTTGTTAAAATCCATAAGATAGCATCTACTTTTTCTCTTTTAATACAAATTCTACTATATAGCTTTATTATATTAAATGTTCAAATGTTTTCTTGTTAAACACAATATATCACTGTAAGGTTCAGTATGTTTTTTTCCCCTCTGGATGTCTTCTTTATTTTAAATTAAATTTATACATAACATCTTCAATCAAGAAAAGTAACAGTTGACATGACAAAACGACAAACAAACAATAAAGGAAAATACTTTAATCCTTATATATTTCAGTTTTAACAGCTTTACTATTCTTTAGTCTATGTAATGTTGCAATGTTGTTAGAATTCTATATTCTATTCTATATTACATTGATTCTCAGACCTATTTTCTACCAATGCAAGTTGAATAAAAAAAAAACTCTAGTTCAAAAATGTTCAGATTTTCAGTGATCACAGAGATACTTTCCTCCCTCAGAATGTGAAAACAAACTCTGCGCATGCATCAATGTGCAAGGCCCTTGCACATGTGTCAAACTCAGGTCCTGGAGGGCCGGTGTGGCTGCAGGTTTTTGTTCCAACCAAGCAGTAACACACCTGATTCTACTAATGAAGAAGGGTTCTAGTGCTTAATTAGTAGAATCAGGTGTGTTACTGCCTGGTTGGAACAAAAACCTGCACCGACTCGGCCCTCCTTTGACACCCCTTGCAGCAAGGGGAACCTCAAACATGGAGCTCTAGTGAAGTGACAGAACTTGAAAACTCCCAAGATTTTTTTTCCTACAGAACTGGAACGCAGCATTATTGTAGCGATGAATGATAACGATGATGACGTTAGCTGATAACGTCATAACGTCATCATTCATCGCTACACTGATGCTGCGTTCCAGTTCTGTCACTTCACTAGAGTTCGATGTGTGTGTGTGTGTGGGGGGGGGGGGGGGGTGTTGTAAATGATATAGTCTACTGTTTTATTATTATTATTATTATTATTATTTAAAAGATTTATTGATTCAGGTCATTGAGGCATAATTTGATGTTGAGGTAAACATATATTGCTCTATAAAACCAAATAAATCTTACTAAACTGACACCATTATGTGGGGAATTTTATCTGCGTCCTTTTTACACAGAGAACAAGTAAAATGTGTAATTGAATAGGTCTTTATAACCACAAATCCTGCTTTTATTTTAAACCTTTGTCATAATTTAGTTATATACATATAATAGGTTATATATAGGCCTATGTTATTTAATTTAAATAAGCTATCATTCGAAATTACTAAATATAATTAAACTTTTATTAGAAGTGTTTGTAATACTGATAAATAAAAATGTATCTGTTAAATTTTCTTATGAATGACATTTATCTGTAATTATTTTTCATTATAAGCTTCATAAATCATTTTACATCAATATTAACGAAACCTATATAACTTAAAGTAGATAATTTATCACCACCAGGAGTTTGCGCCGATTGAAACCGAATTTGCGCAATAACAGTAAACATTCGCAGCTTTTAATCTTTGCAGCCTGACACTTAAAAAAAATCAGTGTCAGCGCAAAATTGTGCACCAAAATAAAACACTCAAGTGTGAAATTTTGCATTATTTTTGTTAAACCGGTTAGCTGTTGTAACAGGACTGCGTGTGTGAATGTGTGTGCGCACGCGCGCGCGTGTGTGCTTGTGTGTGTGTATTTTTGCATGTGCATCGATTGTCGCTGTCCCATTGTAGGACGCACGTGCCGCTCCGGTGAGCAGCTCAACCGTCGGTACGTTATTGAGCAGCAGCAGCTGCAGTGTCTCAGTCTGCTGCTGCTACTGCTGCTGAAGCTGCTGATGCTGCTGCTGCTGCTGTTGCTGAAGATGCTGCTGCTGCTGCAGGTTACAGCCTCTACAACCACATCCACTTTGAAAAAAAGATCCTCCGCCTCCTGCCTCTAAAAACAACCGCAATGAAGGCTTTTTCTTCCTACGGTTCTGTCCTGAAGTGTCACAGCTCGACCATGAGTCTCCGCTGACTTTTTTCCTCTCACCTGCACGATCCTCCAGAAAAATATTAAAATATTAAGATAAAAAACACCCTTAATTCTTATCTTTTGAAGAGCAGACCGCAGCCTGGACACATGGATAATAACGCTGCAAACTCGGAGAAGTCTCACCTGATACACGAGAAAAATGCGAAGATGTATTCTCTGAAACTACAGAGGTGACGAAATATTCAATTCTTTATGTAGTATATAACCAGCTGCGAAGAGGATAATGCTGCATGATGCCGTTAGTTATCTGATGTTACATTCAACATTTATGTCTTCAAAAAAATCAAATATTTAACTTCACAGAAAGTCTTTTAGGATAGATTTTGTGGGTTGATTTAATCAATTTTAAATGAATTTATAATGCTTCTGCAAGAAAATGGCATGTTTTTGTTCAGGGTTTATAACAATAATGTAGTGATGTGCAGTGTTGGCTGAGGTGGTTACTGTGGTGCATGTTAAGCAGCCTGACGCGCTCTTTCCGCTGTTTTATGTGAATGAACAAATTCATTTCTACGCTCGGCTTGTTTCTGGACAGACTGTGACAAATGGCCCCGGGGCCAGTTCACTGAGCTCTGCTAAAAACCTATCATCTGTCATTAGGAGGCAGCAGCAGCGGCACAGAAAAACACCGATTATCGCACACAGACACACACAGACACACACACACACACACACACACACACACACACACACACACACACACACACACACACACACACACATACACGCGGGAACACGGGAAACATGCACCTGTACAAAGTGACACACTGGAAACCGATTTATTGTTTTTTTTTAAGAAAAGATAAGTAGGTAAAAAATAATATTTAAAAAAAAAATCCGAGAACTGTTCATCATCTTACATAGCCTATTTATTTTATCTAGATACAAATCTGGATGTTTATTAAGACGTTATGAATGTATGTCTTATAAAATTGAATAAATATTGGCGTAAAATTAATAAAAAAAGAATAAAATAATTGTATACATCTAGTCATATAATGACAATACTTTTTTTTTTACATGTTCTGCATTTTTTTTCGTCACATACAATGAAAAAAAATGTCGCCTTTTTATTCTGTAAATCACTTTGCGTTGCGTTTTATGTATGAAAGCTGTTTTATAAGTAAAGTTTGATTGAACAGATCCATTAAAAACAAAACCCGCTTAACGTTATTCAAGTCGTGTCGAAAATATTAAAAATAACCCGTGTAAAAATAAAATCACAGCTGTTTGTTTTAAATTCGCTCACAACTCAAAAACACGATATATCTTTTAATCATAAATCTCTTCTAGGCCTCATGTCGGCTCATTTTATCTACTCAATAAATGCGGTAATAATCTCATACATCGACTTTTAAGGCAGATATGCTGTGTTTTGGGCACTAAATGAAGTATGTAACAATTACGTGAAGAAAAGGAGAAAAAGATGCAGCCGTAAGATTAGTTCTGTAAACCATCGTCAGGCCTGTTTAAAAGTATTTAGTAAATAAAGGTTTATCATGATGAAGATCGAATTACTCATTTTGGATTTGTAAAAATATACTAATACATATTATTAGAACGGATGTTTATCAGAGAGACAGATGCACTACAGTTGGGATTCCGTTATGATTACATGCACCATTTGTATCGTGCGTGTGTGTGTGTTGTGTGTGCGCACACGCGTGTGCGTGTGTCCCAGCTGGCAGCAAAGAGCTTTATAAGGAAGTGGTGTTGCTCCTTCTTCACATTTAGTAAATTTACACTCAATTAATCTGAAGAGCACGAAACGAACAAGACTTTTGTATATTGTGCCACTGTTAAAAAAGCCCGTACAATGTAGGATAATTCTTTTCTATGTCTTTTTTATTACTTTTCATTATTTTTAACAAATAGTTTACTGGTTAATGGAAAATATTTTGAGTAATTAATTAATCAACTAAATGTTGAGCCATGCTGTGAGATAAATGCTGACGCAATGGGGCAATTTAAGAGTTGATCCTATTAATTAATGGGTCTTATGATGCGGTAAATGGTTTATTAAACATTATTATCGTTCTAAGTCATGACATAAAAATATGTAAACATTTATTAAGCTTTATTATTTATTAATAACATGATAATCATTGATATAGTTAAAAAATGCAAATCTGTGTGGAGAGCTGTGGCATAATTGTGGAATCAGATACAAGACAGATACAGATATAGATAAATACAGTCATAGATATAAAGAACATATACAAATAAGGATATAGAGAAATACATATATAGAAAATACAGATGTCAATGTTGATAAAGAGATAAATAGAGATAAATATGAATGTTGCTGTAGATAAATACAGATAAATATAAATATAGCTGTAGATAAATACAGATATAGATGTATGATGAGTACAGATATGGATATAGATGAAAAGAGATGAATACAGATATAGATTATGATATGGATATTTACAGATATAGATATAGGTATAGACTTGGATTTAGATTTAGATACAGATAAATACAGATAGATGGTGACATGACTTTTCTGTGTGCAGTATAATGTTCTCTCTTTGTCTGTGTGGGTTCTCTCTCACAGTCCAAAAACATGCTGAGTTTAATTGGAGACTCACCAATTGCCTATAGGTATGAGTGTGTGAGTGAATGGTGTGTGCTCCATGATAGGCTGCTACCTGGGTGTATCCTACTTCTCACCTGCAATGTGCTGGGATTGGCTCCCGCACACCGTATTGAGGAATAACTGAATACAGATAGAGATTTAGATAGGGATGCTTATTTAAAGAAACATTTAGCCATGAACATTTAATGCAAAACATAAAATGTCAATTTTTTTTTGCAAAAAACAGGTGATTTGTGGACACATTTAGGGCAAAGATGCTTCATTTAGAGAGAAGCCAACAGATCAAGTTATCAGTTTACATCCACATGTCTTTTGCTGAAGCAGCTGCACCAACATGTTTTCTATTTAGCAGCTTTAACAGGTACACCTCCGCTGTACAGCAGTTTCCTATCTTTCTGCAGGAGCCATTAAAACGTCAGCGATAATAAAATAAAATTAAAACAAAAAGGTTTGCTGCTGTGATGTGGCAGAATCTAGTTGTAATTAAAAGATGTTTCAGGATCATTTCACAGATCAGTAGTTTGCCCTCAGGTTGTGAGCTAAAGCTGAGAACCAGCTTTCACCTGCTCAGGCACCAAGAATATATATATATATATATATATATATATATATATATATATATATATATATATATATATATATATATATATACAATACATATGTATATACACACACACACACACACACACTGTATGTATTGCAAAACACTAAAGCTGACACAGGTACTATGGGCAATAACTAAATGGCTGAGAAGGTCAAAAAGAAAAAAGAAATAAACAGTGTCTATTCATTACAACATTTAATAAACAGGCATAAACCCACTCAGGTTGAACAGATGTATCCTAAAATTTTAAATATGCCATCTAACTAATTCCTATACATTAATGGTACCAAGTTGCCTGGGGTTGAAACTCACGTAGAGATGACTTCCCGGATGATTGGGGTTATCAGCTGCAGAGTCAGGGTTTCCACGTTATTGTGAACGTAGATAACAAAGCGTCTGCGCTGGCTAGTGCCTCCCAGCCAATGCAGTCCACACACAAGGCATGAGGAGATAGTCTCTTAATAGAAAAGCACCCTGATCACAGACCTCTGCCAAGAATATGCCCAATATGCACATACACCATATTACCACCAGGTGGCCTCAAATGGTAGCGCCTGTCCATCTACTTACTACATTGCTACCAAACAACAAAAAATGTCTTTTTTCTGGGTCATTACCGAAATTGAATCATGTCCTGCCTGAAGCCTCACTTTTTGTACCAACGTATTTATAAAAGAGGATAGCTTCAATCCATTGTACTCTGGGTTAAGGACCCACCATGCTTCCACTGCACCACTCTGCTCTCTGATAAGAACGTCAGTTCTTTCACCCACATTTTTCAAAGCTAGCAAAAATGAGGACTCAACCAGCAAATGGCCTTTCTAAGCAAGTAGATTTGGAAGCAGTGAGCCAAAGTGGAAGCGTTTACACATGGTGAATTTTCATACCATACTCACACCATGCTGTCAATCGCTATTAGTACAAAAAACATGCATGGCAGTGGTGGGAAACAACACCTCCTGAGAGACTAGAGCCTTAATCCAACACCTTAGACCACTCAACCCCACTACCATTAAAGAGGCTTTGTTCACAGCTTCTGTGAAAGATCTAGCACATATTGCTAGTGTTGTGCCTGAATGTGTTCAATGAATGATCATTCATGAATTTGTTCATATTTTGGGTGACATGAACTGAATGTACAGTATTTTCTTTGCTTGATGAACATCAGTGTGACCGCGTTCAATTCTGTCAGCTATGGACAGTGTTCTCGCATAGTAGAACCTCTAATGAAATCTGGCACACTGACACATTTCATTAAATCATTCCAGGGGAAAACCCAGCTAAAACTCACAATAAACTGACCTAATTATGTAGTGGAAAACCACCTGATCTGGCGGCAGCTGTCGTACCTGTTGCACTAGTAAATACATCATCCAAACAAAGAGCAACAACCAGAAGCATGAACAAAGGCAGCATCACAGCTCTGACCATTTTCAGAATCTTTTGGAGAAGTTAGTATTGACCCAGACTGCAAAAATATCACATTTCTCTGTAAACCTTGCTCATCTGGTTTGAAGAACAAAGTCCGAACATCAACAATGTCAGCAGAAAACCTAAAGCGGCACTGAGCGTAGGCATCCAACCATCTAGCTAGCCTTGCAAGGCATGTGTGAGTGAATAGAAAAAAACATGACAATGGCAGGTAAAGCAGATCCAATGTTACCACCCAAATCGCATTTACAGCAGTGGCTTCATTTCTTTTGTCTCCCATCCACAGTTGGACAATCTGGTCTGCAAGAGCAGATATTGCTTTAGGTGCTTGCAATATGGTGTCCACTTAAAGAGAGAAGGAGCAGGTATTTCTGTAAAGGCAGTTGTGGGAATCAACTGCCTTAACTTTGAGTGATGAGGAAACTGTCCTATAAGTGTGGGGCCAGCCGTGTCAGACATGAGCAAGGCATGGGTTGCTGAAATGGGTTGTGCCATGTTCTGAGTATGCAGTGGTGGAGGTGCTCGGCTAGAATCAGGGGCTTCAATGGACTGGAGTGTGTGCCTTCTTGCATTTCATCCTCCAGTTGTAGCTACTTCTCCGGGTACTTCCTGGATCCTGTTTATTGCGCTCCTCCAGTGATTCCCAGTTCTGGAGAATGTTGTCTCGACCCTCTGCATGAGGTTCTTCTGAAAGAATAAGCAAAAAGCTGTGGGACTGATTTTAGAGGGCTCTGCTTTTTTCAGCTTGCATCCTCTCTCTCTTTCTCTGTAGAGCTGTTTGTCTTGAAGTCGCTCATGTGGGACCCCTTTCTCAGCCTAGAGGCTCTACCTTAGCAGCTCCTTCAAGAAGCAACTATAAGATTTGTTTTGAATTCACTGTTGCATTGGATCTTTTACAAAAACGAAAAATTGCCTTTCTTTTTGTGATATTATTTAGGCCATTGACATTAAGAGCAAGTACTTTAAGGTTGAAACAAATTATTAGTTGCCATAAACAATGGAAAAAAGAAGGGGTAAAGAAAAGTGGATGCCATTACAAGAGCAGAAACAATTAAAAAGAAGAAAACAGCTCATCAAAACTATCATCGAAACTTAGGAATAAGTTGAACATTATGAGCATCAAGTGCAATATGTTTAAGACCATAACAAAGCATATTGTAAGTTGTAAATTCTTAATTACCACATACCACTTATCACCATTTAATTGTCTTTTTAAAATAGTATACCTTGATAATATAATCTTTAAAGCTAGTCCCTCATGCTGTGAATGTGACAGCTGGTCCTTGCCATCTGTTTTTCTTCCTGTCCTTTCATGCATGTTCTGTTTTTTATCCTGAAGGTTTGCATATCAAACTGGATGATGGCAGGACGTGGTTTCTTGTCATCCCTTGTGTTTCCCACTCTGTGTACCATGTCAACCCGGAATCCTATCTTACTTTTTTCATCCGGTCCAATCTGGTTTAGTATTTTTACGACATCTTGCTTCACATATTCTTTCTCTTTGTTTTTTTCCTTCTAGTTATTCATTTTCATTTTCACTTCATCCATGGTTTCTTTAGTTTGCATTTCAAGACCTTTCATTACTTCTTTTTCCACAGTATTTTGGTTTAGTTGCTGTTTAAAGATGGAAAGAATTTACAGAAGAGAGAATGTAGTCAACAAAGCAAACGAGGGTAGGTCTAAAAAAAATCCTCTTCACAGTGTTAGTATTCCTCAGATATTAAAATCCATCATGTGAGGTCCCACACTGGCATTAAGGTTACTCAATGTAAGATGTAGCAAACATGGCAACTTCAGTCCAAGCAGCTGCTTTTTTCCTTTTCCCCCCAAACGTCACACACACACACTCTCATCTGGTCCAACAGGCCCAGCAACAGACTACAGCAGCAACACTTTGAAAAGATCTTGCCTGGACCAAACTATACAGAACACTATTAATAATGAACAGATATAATAAAATATATATCCCTCAAACTGATTTGAATTGAACTACATATAGATTCAGAGGCTTGAGTACACAGTATAATATATAATATAATATATAATATACTAGTCTCTCTCTCTCTCTCTCTATATATATATATTTATATATATATATATATATCCATCCATCCATCCATCCATTGTCTATCCCGCTTATTCCCTTTCGGGGTCGCAGGGGTCTGCTGGAGCCTATCCCAGCGCGTTAAGGCGAGAGGCAGGGGATACACCCCAGATGGTCGCCAGCCAATCGTGGGGCACACACACCATTCACACACCATTCACTCACACACTCACACCTATGGGCAATTTAGAGTTTACCAATTAACCTGAGCATGTTTTTTGTATTGTGGGAGGAAACCGGAGTACCCGGTGAAAACCCACGCAGACACGGGGAGAACATGCAAACTCCACACAGAAAGGCCCCAGACCCAGGCCCAAGGCGGTCTTGAACCTGCAACCTTCTTGCTGTGAGGCAACAGTGCTACCCACCGCACCACCGTGTCGCCCATATATATATATATATATATATATATATATATATATATATATATATATATATATATATATATATATATATATATATATATATATATATATATATATATATATATATATATATATATCTACAGTGGGGAAAATAAGTATTTGAACACCCTGCTATTTTGCTATTTCTCCGACTTAGAAATCATGGAGGGGTCTGAAATTTTCATCGTAGGTGCATGTCCACTGTGAGAGAGATAAACTAAAAAGAAAAATCCAGAAATCACAATGCATGATTTTTTAAGGATTTATTTGTGTGATATAGCAGCAAATAAGTATTTGAACACCTGAGAAAATTAATGTTAATATTTGGTACAGTAGCCTTTGTTTGCTATTACAGAGGTCAAACGTTTCCTGTAGTTTTTCACCAGGTTTGCACATACTGCAGGAGGGATCCTGGCCCACTCCTCCACACAGATCTTCTTTAGATCAGTCAGGTTTCTGGGCTGTCGCTGAGAAACACAGAGTTTGAGCTCCCTCCAAAGATTTTCGATTGGGTTCAGGTCTGGAGACTGGCTGGGTCATGCTAGAACCTTGATATGCTTCTTACGGAGCCAGTCCTTGGTTTTCCTGGCTGTGTGCTTTGGGTCGTTGTCGTGTTAGAAGACCCAGCCACGACCCATCTTCAATGCTCTGACTGAGGGAAGGAGGTCGTTCCCCAAAATCTCACAATACACGGCCCCAGTCATCCTCTCTTTAATGCAGTGCACTCGTCCTGTCCCATGTGCAGAAAATGATGTTCCATTTTCTAATGATTGCTCCAACAGTGGACCTTTTTTTCACCAAGCTGCTTAGCAACTGCTCCGTAGCCCTCTCCAGCCTTGTCGAGGTGTACAATTTTCTCTCTTGTGTCGTTGGACAGCTCTTGGGTCTTCGCCATGTTACAAGTTAAAGTCTTGCTGATTGTATGGGGTGGATTTTTCTTTTTAGTTTATCTCTCTCACAGTGGACATGCACCTACGATGAAAATTTCAGACCCCTCCACGATTTCTAAGTGGGAGAAATAGCAAAATAGCAGGGTGTTCAAATACTTATTTTCCCCACTGTATATATATATATATATATAGAGAGAGAGAGAGAGAGAAAGAGAGAGAGACTATTATATTATATATTATATATGTATGTATATATACACCCACACACACACAGACATGGGGAACATGCACCTGTACAGACTGACACACTGGAAACCAGTTCATTGTGTTTATTTATTTATTATTATCATTAATAATTATCATTAATATCCAGGTCTCAGGAGGATATATACACACAAACACAGATAAACAGTATCAGAAATAAACATAAAGACGTGATCTTTACCAGTGAGCATGTTTGCCATGTTTGACTTCACCAAGTTATAGATTTTCCAGAATCACTGGGGACTTTTAATGCTACAGCTGTCAAAGTCTTAAAGAGTTTTTTCAGGTGCATCAACAGCAATTTAGTTTGTGTACTTTACAATACTGTAGCATTTTCCTTTGATGCTTCTTTATATTTCACTATGGTTCAAAAATAAAATTTTGTACTTCACTGATCTTATTTTACAGATTTAATTAATAAACTCAGTGGTGGTGTTAGCTTGAGTGAGCATTCATGTTGTATGCAGAGATGTGTGTGTGTGTGTGTGTGTGTGTGTGTGTGTGTGTGTGTGTGCAAGTCTTTGGAGAGTGTTTGCTCTTATGTCCCAGTGGTATAATGAACAGACTCTGTTTTCCACATGGCTGATTCTTTTCAGCTCAGACATCCCCTAAAACGCAGGTGTGTGTGTGGTTATATCAAGTCAGCTCAATTTAGTTCTTTACACCCCATCAATCGCATTGTCACTGCTCCCCCCTCAATGCACATAGCAACAACAGCAACCCCAGTGTGTGAGTGTGTGTGTTGATGTGTGTGTCTGAAAAAACTGAGAAGTCAGCATTTTGTCATGTTCTCCTGACACACATCCATTCAGTTACATCCCATGTAAATCATATAAAGATGTGTGAGTTGCAAGGATTAGTCAATTATACAATTAGTTGCAAACTATTTTAATAATAAGTCAATGCATATCAGTCTTTCCAAATTCTCTTCTCAATCTGATTATTTCTGGTTTCTTTTGTCTTCTATAAATGTAAACCAATGATCTTAGCACATAATATTCATGAATGTTCCTTTAAGGCTTTTTATGTGGTTCATTTTCCACATTTTAAGGGTTTTGCAGATGGTTTTGTTCAACAAAACCTTCCCAGAATAATATTTTAACCTCAGGAAAACCTACACCACTGGTCAAAAGTTTTAGAACACCTTGCTCTCTCAGTTTTTACTGAAATTTGCATAGTTTAATGTCTCATCTGACAGATGATGATCTGACAGCCCAGAAGTAGGATTTTGCTGTAGGATGAACTCCTGACTACATAGGTGTAGATTATCAGGTTCTGCATAGCTGTAGAAGTAAAAAAAAAAAAAGGCCCAGACATCCAGCTTCCCTGCATGCTGATATACAGATAGCAGGAGATTAATTAAAGAGAAAAATTGCAACATCTGTAGGAAATATTTGAATCAACTTTCAATACTTCATTTATGTCATTACTGTAGAAAAGCTGTAAGTCTATGACATTAATTATTACTTACTTTGATATCTCTCTAAGGTTAGATAGTTAACTACCTTTTAGAAATGTTGACATCCCTACCAAGATACATTTGATCCAGATCTCCTAAATATAGTTTTACACCTCTTTTCTCTAGCTTCTTTCTGAGTCTCTCATTGGCTAATTTAAGTCAATAATACACTGTCTCCACTTTTGAACAGTAGTGTATTTCAACATTTAATCAGCATAAAAGAGAAACATTCAACTAACATTCCCAAAATGTTGAATCTTGAAATGACAGAAAAGCTTCCCATCTAGATAACATTGTTACAGGGCCATCCACTACTAGAGCTACCATGACTAGAAGCCAATTTTCACAATAATCACCAACTATTTTGATAATTGATTTGATTTTCAAGAAAAGTATCAAAATTGACTGGTTCCAGCTTCTCTTCTCTGAATATTTTCTGTTTTCTTTTGTCTTCGTTAATAGTAAACTGATGATCTTTGGGTGATGGACTGTTGGTTTGGACAAAAAAAGACAATCTTCAGCTTTGGGTAACAGTTACCAACATTTTACACACTCTTATATACACCCCTTGGTGCTACTTGTACACATCGTCAGTGATGAACCCGAGGTCATAGGGTGTTTCGGGTCTTTCATCATCAAACGCCTTCGCTCGGGCGACCCAGCCGGAGGTGATCCTCCCCCAACTTGTGTCCAAGTAGCCCACTCCTCCACGGATCCCCCCTCCGGATCCATAGCCATCTTGAGGCCTTACCTGTAGCCTCTATGAAGTTTTTGATGGCCCTTTTGCACAGCAGACCTTTAACTCCAAGGAGTTTGAGAGTGCGGGTGAGGGACTGGCTGGCAAAACCACGACTCCCCCCCTCAAATGGCTTGCGCTCGTTGGCCTCCTCCATTATGTTTTCCCAGGGGACAGTCAGCTCAACCAGGACCACTTGCTTTGAGGATTCTGATGTTAACACTATATCTGGACGAAGCTAAGTGGCCGAGATGTGTTCTGGGAACTTGAGCTGTCTTCCCAGGTCAACTTGGAGACTCCAGTCTATTGCCATGGTAAAAATCCCACCAGAGGGACTGGTGTTGTGCCTTCTCCCCAGCTCTGACGAAGGTGATGGACTGCTTTGGGGTGTGCTGGAATTTGCAGGTGGAAAGGGCTGCACTGACCGTTTCTGCCAGAGTCTTGAGGACTTGGTCCTGACACCAGCCATACCGACCTTCCCCCAAGGCCCTCAGGCACCACCGCTGTGTTTCCAACCAAAATGTTGTGCTGGAGCCGTGTTTCAGCTCTGGAGATGGCTTCTTGAGCATTCCACTTTCTTTCCATTTTCACCCGGATTCCTGAAGTGGCAACTTTTCTATCAGAGTAGTCCTGATACATCATCAGCTCCCTGGCCTGTGTGATCATGAATTCCTCTGACAGGCCACTGATCGGGAGCTGCAGCATGGTTGAATGGCCATACAGGGCAATGCTGCTGAGGGATTGTGGAAGCCCAACCAAACAATAATAATCAATAGATTAATAGACTATCAAAATAATCAGTAGTTCTCAAGTCCTATGCATCAAGTCAGTTCGATTTGTATCATCCAAAATCCCAAATCACTGATTTGCCTCAATGGACACATGGTTAGTATGACAGTAACACAACATCCTCTGTCCTTAGAATCTCACATTTTACAATGAAAAACTCCATATAAAAAACTTTTAAAAGGGGAAAAGAGGAAGAACCCTCAGGGAGAGAAACAGAGGAGGACCCTTCTTCCAAGATAGGCGTGAAGATTATGTGAACAGAATGTAAACAATACATAAGAATAGGAAAAGAGTTGACTATGGAAATTATTGGAATAACAGCAATATATTGAATTGTGGTTTATATGGAGGATGAGTTGACAGGATCCCTCTCAGCTTCCAGGTGGACCATGACAGAAACAGACCCTTCAACAACAGAAGATCCTTCAGTGGCTGCACTGCCGCATGTTCTGAAAATCAAAATATTCAAAAGGGAAGGTTTTTAACCTGTTCCTAAATGAAGGAAGGGTGTCTCCCCCCCTGCTTATTGGTAGCATAGTGTATTCGATATGGAAATATGAGATTCTTAAGGTAGGATGGAGCCTAAATTTTAGGAGCTTTGTGGTTAAGGAGAAGGACTTTGATTCCTATTCCTGATTTCACAGGAAGACGGTGCAGAGAGGCTAATACTGGTGAGATATGATCCCTTCTTTTAGCGCCTGTTAAAACATGATCAGGAGGATTCTAGATCAGCTGGAGAGTCCTCCAGTAGTGTAGCCTGGATGTACCATTTGCTTTTTCTGGATATTTTATAGACATGACGTGCCTGACCTTTTTGATGTTGTGTAAGTGAAAGAAGGCAGTTCTAGAAATATGTTTATTGTGGGCAGAGAATGACCTATCTTGGTCAAAGATGACTCCCAGGTTTCTTACAGTGGTGCTAGAGGCCAAGGAGATGTCATCAAAAAATAGCTATATCACGGGATATTTAATTTACTAAGGTGTTCAAGTCCAAGCACAATAACTTCAGTTTTGTCTGAGTAGAAAAAAAAGTTGTAGGTCATGCTTAAAAGTTTGCTAGCTGTTTTTCCTAATAATTTTACGTAAAGGAAGCATATAAAGGGTGAAAAGTATTGGTCCATGCACAGAAAGTTGCAGAACTCCATGTCTAATGGATAGAAAAAACAGTGTTAACAAGAACAAATTGGAAATGATCAGCGACATATTACTTAAAGTAGTTTAATGCAATCCTGTTCATATTGATTAAATGCTTTAATCTCTATAGCAAGATCTGACAAACAATGGTGTCAAATGTAGCACTAAAGTCTAACAGAACAAGAATGGAGATACACTGAAGGACTGTGGAACATAGCCAGAAAATAAGAACATGTTTAGCATTTTCAGCAAGGAAGTGTGAATCAAAGGAAAAAAAAATCTTGCAATCCTGATGGTATGAGGTCCAAAAGACAGGTGGATGTTTTGGATGAAGAAATCAATGACGCTAGTTCAGAAAGGTTGACGGAAGAAAAAGGAGTTTAGCTCTTTAATCTGTCTCTATGATCCTTGTGTTTAAGAGCAGATTTGTGCCAGTTGAGGGCAAAAGATGAAAAATTCTGACTCTAATAGTCAGAATTGTGTCATTAAATAAGTTTATCTGGTCTGAAGAACATATCAGAGCTTTTAGAGCTGCAAATTTTTCCCTCAGGAGTCATTACAAAGCAGAAACAGAGATGAATATTGGACAGAAACACAACTCCCACTGAATGATAATGTTTCTCAGTAAATTTCTAGATGTGGAAATAAGTTTGATATTTGTGATTCACTGCTGTCAAGTGGCTAACAAATTAATTTTGAAGCCACAGAAATTGCCATTAACACAAACTGTCCTTGCTTTGCCCTGCAGCTCATTCCCAGAATCCAAAGAGCAGTATCCCGATTTCCCCTTAAAGAACGGTGGTATGTCTGGTGCCATTGAGCTGAAGCAACCCGTCGGAGTCCACTGCCACCGCATTAGGTCTGGGACGTGCGAGGAGAGCGGGGACAGGCTGCTGGCAAAGAGGAAACTCTACATCGCTTCCGCTGTCTGCCTCGTCTTCATGATTGGAGAGGTCATAGGTAAACTTTTCTAAGGTCAAACCTCAGGGGTCAACAACTAAGAGTTTCTAAATGACTAAAGTCAACCACTTAAAACATGAAAGAATCCATTTTAACAATACTTCTTTTTTATTAGAAGATATAAAACAGTGACTCATGGACAATTGCCCACATCTTTATGATATAAAGTAATATAATCTTTTATGCCTGAAGGAATCCTGAGAAAAAAGGACCCAAGTGTTCCGTTAATACAGATTATGTGATTTTGCAGCTGCAATAAACTACAGGTTTTATAAACCTTTAAATTGGGAAGACAGACATAATTAAATGTTGATGCATGGTCAGAAAGTTGTCTCACAGTTGATTACAAAGCAAGTTGTCTGCTTTTTTTTCATAAACCACATTCTCTGGAACTGAAGATGCAATTTGTTGACACCAGCTTAATGTCTCTAATAAACCTTACAGTCTATCCAGGGTGTTAGAATTAACAGCTTCTACAAAACAGACTTGGCAAAAATAGAGTAAAATATTCATACATATGTTTTAATTATTATATAATTAAATCAAATATGATCTACATCTATTTACCTACCTACTATTTACCATCTTTTACCCTTAATTGTGCTGTTTATGGATACAGGGTCACAGCAGGTCTTCTTCCTTGAAGCCACTATGTTTTTACAGTAGCATGATTGTATTTTATATTCATGCATTTTGAAATATGATATTAAAAAAGTATAGATTGTCCACATCCAGACACTAGACAGATGACATGTAATAAAGAGGAAAAAAAAACATCGGGTAATGTTCACAGCAAGCATAATTTAAATGTATTTTTTTTAGATACACATGGACCAATCACATCCCTTGCCATGAAACATGTCATCTTTCAAGTTACAAAAATAGAACATTAAATACATAGAGTCAATAAAAAATTAGTAGAAAAGCAAAACATGCCAGGAAAAATACTTCCATCTATAATAATAAGAGGTATAACATATAATAATACAACATAAACAATCACTAAATAAATAAGATGTAACCTAAACAACAAGCAAATGAATACATCTAGAAAAATATCATACAAATACATTGAAAGTATCGATAATTTATTATTAGTCTTATTTAATACGAATTATTTGTTATTTGTTGCTGTTGTAATAAGTTGTTTTGTTTGAACTGAACTGAATTTAACATATAGCAGTAGTTTTTGAGTATTTGGGGCAGTATTTGTCCCGCAGAATGAAAACAGGCTGTTTGTTACGCCCTGCAGGAGGCTACCTGGCCCACAGCTTGGCCATCATGACGGACGCTGCCCACCTGCTGACGGACTTCGGCAGCATGATGGTGAGCCTGTTCTCCCTGTGGATCTCATCAAGACCCCCCACCAAGACCATGAACTTTGGGTGGCACAGATCAGGTGAGGTGCATAAGAGGTTAAAGCATTTGCTGCAATTAAAAAAAATACTTTTTACTCAAGTAAAATTGTGAAAGTTCTGGTTTCAAAACTACTTAAAAGTAATATGAGGGGGAAATGCAATTTAAGGGCCCAAAACATGTTTCTAAAGGCCACAATGACTATATGTTATGATAAAATGTTAAAGTTGGACCTATTTCAGTCACATATATAAACATTGAAAATTACCCAATTTTATTACTAGCAAATACAATAAAGAACCTTATAGAATAGAATAGAATAGAATAGAATAGATAAACTTTATTGATCCCACAACGGGGAAATTTGCGTGTTACTGCAGCGTTACAGATAAAGAAAAAGAAAAATAAAGTTGAAGAAGATAAAAAAAACTATAAAAAAATTAAAAAAAACACACAACACAATTTACAAAATCGCAGAATTTGTTAATCCGCATACACACTTATGAATATTATGTAAACTACTAAGCATTTTTTGATTTTGTATATTCAAATATCGTGATTAGCAAGCCGAGTCTTTTCCTGGTATTAAAGGGTATGTTAATCTTCTATAATAATAAACTGATTATTTTGGGTTCTGGACTGTTGGTTTGGATAGAAAAATGCTTTTCATGAACATTTCATTTATCAAACAATTAATCAATTAGTCTTTACAGTGATCGACTATCAGAAAAGTCATTAGTTGTAGCCTTAGTTACAGCACAGTGTTGTTTTCTAATCTGTTATCTAATATGAATTTGAAAGCAAAGCATATAAGACGGAAGGGAGGCAAACCAGTTTAAACGATGGATGTCAGTCGTTTAGAATATTTATTCACAAATAAACAAAACAAATAACCTCAAACATTAGGTTGTTTTTACATAAATGTTGCAAGTAAAAGTTAATTTATTCAGACACATTAAGGTTATTTCATGTATAATATTATTGATGGAGGCAGACATAAATAAAATAGATGAATAAAATTGCTCAAAGTTGGAAAATACTGATCAAATTCATTAGTAATTGTTGTGAATGTTATGTTACTGCAACACTGCTTTTATACTTGGACTTTACATAATCCTGGCAATTTAACAGCAGTTAATACTTTAATTATCACAATAATATATATAAATATATATAATATAGTAATATATATGAATATATAATAATATATAGTACTATTATTATAAAGTACAATGTATAGTAATATATATATATATATATATATATATATATATATATATATATATAGTAATTTAGATGAGTTCTTGTCTCTGCAGAGATCCTGGGAGCTTTAGTGTCAGTTATGTCCATCTGGATTGTAACTGGAGCTCTGGTGTATTTAGCCATCGAAAGAATTGTCCGCAATGACTACGAAATCGATGGTCATGTGATGTTAATCACTTCCGGCTGTGCTGTCATCGTCAATATCATGTGAGTGTTAACAAAGCCTGTTCAAACTGATTTAAAAATGTTTTTTATGATAAATACAAAATACTACTCTGTACATTAGAAGGTTATTTCTGAACTGTGAAATCAATACAAAAAATATAGTTAAATAAAGGCAATTATATATTCTTAAATTATATATTGATTGTGATTATACTTCAGAATAATTATTTACATTTTCATGGCTTTTTACTCTTCTACTGTCAAACTACACTGGGTACAGAAAGTATTCAGACCCGCTCACATTTATCACTCTTTGTTAAATTGCAGCCGTTTTCTTAATCATTTAAGATCAGTTTTGCCTCATTACACACAGCACCCCATATTGACAGAAACATTTTTGCAGATTTATTAAAAAAATATACATGACCATAAGTATTTAGACCCGTTGCTGTGAGACTCATATCTTCAACCGGGTTCTGTCCATTTCTTCTGAGTATTCTTAACCTTCATTGAGTCTAGCTGTGTTTGATTCTATTGGTTGGACTTGATCAGGCAACACACACCTGTCTATATAAGACCTGACAGCTCTCAGAGCAGGTGAGAGAAATTAGAATCAAGGGGTCAAAGAAGCTTCTCCTCAGAACAAGACACATGGAAGAAACACCTGAAGGACTCCATTATGGAGAGAAAAAAAGATTCTCTGGTCTGATTAGACCAGGACAGAACTTTCTGGCCCTAATTGTTTTATGTAATTATGTGTAGAACAGCAGGTCCTGGTCCTGGATCACCTTCACCACCTCCAGTCCACCAGTGCAGCAGGTGGTGCAGCATAAAGCTGTGGCTGCTTTTCATCTGCAGGGACAGGATGACTGGTTGCATGAACAGGGACATACTGGACCAAAACCTTCTCTAGAGTGCTCAGGACCTCAGACTGGGCTGAAGGTTTAACCTTTCAACAAGGAAGACCAGGACCCTAAAAACACAGCTAAAATAAGAATGGCTTCAGAACAACTATGTCCAGCCAGTGCTCTGACTTAAACCCAGTCGATCATCTATGGAAAGATGTGAAAATGTCTGTAAACCAACATTCAGCATTCGACCTGACAGAACTGGAGAGAGTCTGCAAAGAAGAATAGCTGAGGACCACAAATCCAGGTGTCCCAACCTTTTTGCATCATTGCTTCAAGGCTCATAGCTATTAGCCTAAAAGGGTGCTTCTACTAAATACTGAGCAAAGGGTCTGTTATAGTAGTTATGGCTGACTTTTCTTTGTTGATAAATCAAAATCAAAAATTTCCACAATTGTGTTTTCCTGTCAATATGTATGTACATTAATGAGGGGAAAATTGACAAATGATTTTAGGAAGCTGCTGCAATATAACCAAAAGGGGAAAAGAGTTACTTGTAAGCAACTGGACTTTTTTCTTGTAGCTTGAAGATGTTTCACCTTCCATTCCAGAAGGCTTCTTCAGTTCTGTCCTGATGCTGGAAACCAGGAGCTTATATCTCTGGATCACTGGTTGAAAATGTAAACAACACTCTCATAACAATGGTCGCATAAGTCACACTTCAAGGTGTGAAGGGACTCAGCATTACATCTGCATCTAAAGGAAAGGGGACACTCCTCTAAAGACACAGACGTACACATCTTAGGCAACGAGGACAGGTGGTTTGAGAGGGGAGTGAAGAAGGCGATCTATGTCCATTTAGAAAGACCAACTTTGAACAGAGGAGGTGGGTTGCGTCATAATCTATCTGCTACATACCATCCTGCCTTAAGATCTCATCCCAGAATGTTTACCTGCTTTTCACCATCAGAGCAGGACTCGTTCTCTGGATCATGTGACCACAACGACTCTCACTCCACTTCACACTTCGAAGTGTGACTTATACGACCATTGTTATGGAATGAGAGTGTTGTTTACAGTTTCACCCGGTGATCCAGAGATATAGCTCCTGGTTTCCAGCATCAGGTCAGAACTGAAGAAGCCTTCTTGATGGGAGGTGAAACGTTTTCAAGCTACAAGAAGACGTTCAGTTGCTTACAAGTAACTCGGACACTAAAATGACCTGGATGAATGAGAATCTACACAAAGGGTGGAAAATTTAAGAGGGTCTGAATACTTTCCATATCCACTGTAATTTTTGTTTTATTCTACAGAAGCCATAAAGTGTTGATATATTTTCATGTCATTCGTTTCCCAAGATTTCAGTTTTGTTTTTCTCATGATAAACTTTCAAATTTATTTGGTTTCTTAAGATTTTCTTTTAACAAGAAAGGTCTTCGTCTTGAGTTTTTCAAATTAGAGTAATTTAAGAGTAATTAAAACCATTGCCTATTCATTTCTCAAAGGTTTATTTTGTAAATATAGGCCACTTCTAGAGGAAACAGCTTTTAAAAAAGCATCATGAAACCCATTTAGACATCAACCTGCCTATGTTTTTGTTGTCTCCGCAGCATGGCCTACATCCTCCACCACTCCACCACCTTTCACGCCCACGGCAGTGGTTACCACCAGATCCATGAGGACGGCCAGAGCCCATCGGCTCACGGCCATGCCCACACGCTGCTGGGTGGCCATGGCAACACCAGCGTCCGTGCTGCGTTCATCCACGTGGTCGGTGACCTGCTGCAGAGCGTTGGCGTCATGGTGGCAGCCACCGTCATCTACTTTCGGGTTAGATAAAATTCATGTTTACTGATAAAAATACAATCATATTTCTCACATATTTGACTCTTTGGACTAATTAATGGTTTAAATTAAAATTAATTAAAGTGCATCGATATACTATATATACTATAGAAATACTCAATGTCTTTATTATCTGGCTATGTACCACTGTCTGACACAAGGCGGGGGGCCGGAGGCTGAACCCAAATGCACGACTCTTCACAGTCCGTTCAAAAAGGGAAAGTCTTTATTTCAATTCCGTACCAAAACATGAATCACTCTCAAGGAGGAAAATACTCCTAATTCTATAAAGTACCAACAAAAATGCACTCTTCATGAGGCAAACAGAAAATCACTCTTGCAAGGTAAACAAAAAATCACTCTTGCGAGGAAAACTGGACTAAGGATAACTAGGAAAAGTAACAAAGGAAAGGCTGTCAAAACAAGACTGGAAACTAAGTAGACAGGAACAAAACACAAAACCTGAAAGGACCTGGAGCTGGGCGCTGGTTCTTGAGACATGGGGCATGACGAACTGGCCAGGACAAGGGGAGACACAGACAATATATAGACAAGGTAACAGGGCACAGGTGAAAACAATCAGGGCAGGGGAAGGCAATCACAGTGGCGGGAAACACACAAGGGCAGGAAGCAAAGGTGCCTGAAACAAGAGGGAAGAGTCATTTCAAAATAAAACAGGAAGTGAACGACAAGACAACACGAGTGATGACTTAACATTTACGACGAGACATGACAGTACCCCCCCTTCTAGGGACGGCACCAGACGGCCCAGGCTCCTGAGGATGGCGGCGGTAAAAGTCATCTATGAGGCCCGGGTCCTCAATGAATCTGGAGGGTATCCATGAACGCTCCTCCGGACCATAGCCCTCCCAGTCAACCAGGAACTGGCGTCCTCTGCCTCTGTTCTGGACTGCCAGTAGCTGCTTTACTGTGTACACTGGACCGCCGTCAATCATTCGGGGGGGTGGTGGGGGCTTGGCAGGAGGGACCATGGGGCTATCCTTTACTGGTTTAAGTCTCCCCACATGGAAAGTGGGATGGACCCTGAGGGATCTGGGGAGACGAAGACGAACAGCAGCAGGGTTAATCACTTTAGCAACAGGGAAAGGACCAACAAACCTGGGAGCCAGCTTCCTGGACTCTACATGGAGGGGCAGATCCCTGGTGGATAGCCAGACTTTCTGGCCAGGCTTGTAGATTGGTGCTGGGCGGCGCCTCCGGTCAGCAGCCCTCTTCATCTGGGCCGAGGTCTGCAGGAGGGCCCTGCGGGCTGCTGTCCAGACCCGCCGGCAACGACGAACTAGGGCATGCGCCGACGGCACCACTACCTCCTTCTCTGTGTCAGGAAACAGTGGAGGTTGGTATCCATAGGCGCCTTGAAACGGTGTCAGACCAGTGGCTGCGGTGGAAAGGGAGTTGTGGGCATACTCGACCCAAGCCAGGTGCTTACTCCAGGTTGATGGATTCTGGGAGATGAGGCAGCGGAGGCAAGTCTCCAGCTCCTGGTTGAGGCGTTCAGTCTGTCCATTGGACTCGGGATGGTAACCCGACGTGAGGCTAACTGTGGCCCCAATCAGCGCACAGAACTCAGACCAGAAACGTGATACAAACTGAGGGCCCCGGTCAGACACTATGTCTCTAGGGAGGCCATGTAAGCGAAAAACATGGGTTAGCATTATCTCAGCCGTCTCCTTGGCTGACGGTAACTTAGGCAAGGCAATGAAATGCACCATCTTGGAAAAACGGTCCACCACTGTCAATACAGTGGTGTTACCTTCAGATAAGGGAAGTCCCGTAACAAAGTCCAGTGAAATGTCTGACCAGGGCCGACTGGGAACTGGGAGGGGATGGAGCAATCCCATCTGAGGTCTCGAGGATGTCTTGTTTTGGGCGCAGACTCGACAGGCCTCCACATACTCCCGGACATCCTGTTCCATAGCAGGCCACCAGAAGCATTGCCCGACGACAAACATAGTACGGCTCACCCCTGGGTGGCAGGTAAGCAGGGAGGTGTGAGCCCAGTGAATCACCTGAGGTCGCAGGGGCGCTGGGACAAACAGCCGATTGGCTGGGCAACCACTAGGTGGCGGGCTCTCACCGTTGGCCTGCTTCACCTCAGCTTCTATCTGCCAATTCACCGCCCCTACCACACGTTCAGTGGCAGGATGGACTCGGGGACCTTGGCAACAGACTCGGGGTCATAAAGGCGAGAGAGAGTGTCTGGCTTAGTGTTCTTGGACCCCGGCCTGTAAGACAAGACAAAATCAAAGCGGTTAAAAAACAATGTCCATCTAGCTTGACGTGCATTTAAGCGTTTGGCTTTTCTAATATACTCTAAGTTTTTATGATCCGTCCAGACGATGAATGGTTGTTGAGCTCCCTCCAGCCAATGTCGCCACTCCTCCAGGGCCACCTTCACCGCCAGTAGCTCCCGATTCCCGACGTCATAGTTGCGCTCAGCTGATGAGAGCCGTCTGGAAAGATAGGCGCAGGGGTGCATCTTTTGGTCCTTCTCTGACCGCTGAGATAGAACAGCCCCCACTCCTTCACTGGAGGCATCCACCTCCACCACAAACTGACGATTTGGGTCAGGCATTGTGAGAATGGGCGCTGTTGTGAACATGGCAATCAACCTCCTGAATGCCTGGTCAGCCTCTGGGGACCACTGGAAGGGTGTCAGAGGAGACGTTAATGCATGGAGTGGAGCTGCTATTGCGCTGAAGTTTCTGATGAACCGCCTATAGAAGTTAGCAAACCCCAGAAATTGCTGAACCTTCTTGCGGCTATCAGGAGTTGGCCATTGAGCCACAGCGCTAACTTTAGCCGGGTCCATCCGTATCTGTCCCGAGGCTACAATAAAGCCAAGGAACGATACTGTATCGGCATGGAAATCACATTTTTCTGCTTTAACATATAGCTGGTTCTCCAGCAGGCGCTGGAGAACCAGTCTGACATGATGGACATGAGTATGCTGATCAGGGAAAAAGATCAAAATGTCGTCCAAGTATACAAATACAAACAAGTTCAAAAAATCACGGAGGACATCATTAACAAAAGCCTGAAATACTGCAGGGGCATTGGCAAGTCCAAATGGCATGACTAGATATTCATAGTGCCCTGATGGTGTGTTAAAACCAGTCTTCCACTCATCCCCTCTCTAATCCGAACCAGGTGGTAAGCGTTTAAGTCTAGCTTCGTGAATACCTTCGCTGACTGGAGCTGTTCAAAAGCGGAGGCCATAAGGGGCAGAGGGTAGCGGTTCTTAACTGTAATGGCATTAAGGGGGCTATAGTCTATGCAGGGACGGAGGGAGCCGTCTTTCTTTCCCACAAAAAAGAAACCGGCTCCCGCAGGAGATGACGAGGGACGAATAAGGCCAGCCTTGAGTGAGCTGTCAATGTATTCCTTCATGGCCTTTTTCTCAGGGCCCGAAATGGCATAAAGTCTCCCCTTAGGAATTGGAGCACCTGGAATCAAGTCAATGGCACAGTCATATGGTCTGTGGGGAGGCAAGGACGCAGCCTTGCTTTTGCTGAATACCTCCCCCAAGTCATGGTAATCCACGGGTACAGTTGCTAGGTCAGTAGGTTCAGTTACAAGGTCTGGTTCTTCCCCAGGAGATGGGTCTGCCCCTCTAGTATTGACTTGACCTATTGCCAGTCTCTGACCCACGGCTAAACAGTTTTCTACACAATTCTCTCCCCAGGCTGTGATAATTCCGGTTTCCCACTTAACATGGGGGTTGTGCCTAGACAGCCATGGGTATCCGAGAACCATTGGATGCCGAGCAGAGTTAAAAAGGTGAAAAGACATCTGTTCATGGTGGTCACCAACCTGAACATGGAGCGGTTCAGTCTTATGGGTTATCCTAAAAATAAAATGGCCATCAAGAGCAGTGGCTTCCAGAGGCTGGGATAACAATTCAGTTTTAACTTGCCACTTGCGGGCCAAATCCCAGTCTAACAAGCTTTCATCGGCCCCTGAATCAATTAAAGCCCCTACTGAAATAGAGCAATCCGTCAGGATTACCTGGACAGTAGTCAGTGCGCGAGGGGGAGTTTCTGGCGTAGACAGCTGACGCCCCCGAGTACCTCCCCTCCCTGCTGGGCGCCCACCTTTCACTGGACATGCAGCCAGCAGATGTCCAGTCTCTCCACAGTAAAAACATCTGCCCTCCAGTAACCGGCGCCGTCGCTCCTCTCTGGACAACCTTGCCCGCCCCAACTGCCTCGGCTCCTCCCTGGGCTCTGGGGGTGCTGCAGCCTGTGGAGAAAAATGTGACAGCGTGGCGGGTTGAGCAGCTATCCGGTGGTGAAAAGGCGTCACGGTCTCCCTCTCCCAGTCCCTCAGCCGATTGCCCGTCAGGATGGCTAGGGCGATGAGGGAGTCCAAGTCTGCGGGTAAATCCAGGGGGATTAGTAAGCTCCGAACGGAGGCAGCGAGCCCCGTCAAAAACGTGTCCCGTAGGGCCGCTTCGTTCCACTCACTGTCAGCAGCTATGGTGCGAAAGTGGATGGCGTAGTCGGCCACCGTGCGACTGCCTTGCGTTATCGTACTCCGCTCTCTTGCCGCCTCCCTCCCTGGTACTGTGCGATCGAAGACCTTCCTTAAAGAGTCTTTAAAAGAGTCTATGGAGGAGCAAACTGACGCTCCTCGAGCCCACTCTGCGGTCGCCCATGCCGCCGCTCGTCCCGTAAGGTGGGAAATCATAAAAGCCACTTTGGCTGAGTCTGTTGGGAAGGCTGAGTGCTGGAGTTCATAGTGTAGCTCACATTGTACGATAAAAGATTTACAGTTATCACCTTCTCCGGAGAACTTCTCTGGCGGGGCTAGCCGGAGCGAGGCTGAAGGTGATCCAGGTGAAGCAGGAGTAGCAGAAGAGTTCGGGGGTGGAGAAGGTTCAGGCTGTGATCGAGGAAGGGCCTGCTTGATCTGCAGGGCTAACTCCCTCATCTCCATGGTCATGGCTGCCTTAAAACCGTCCTGGCTGTTGGCCAACCCTTGCAACCCTCGGGCAAGGGATGTCAGGTGTTCCTCCTGCCTTGTTAGTCGTGCTTCCTGGGAGTGGACCGCTGCGGTCAGCTGGCTGGAGTCGGCTGGGTTCATGGCTGGCCAGTTCGTACTGACACAAGGCGGGGCCGGAGGCTGAACCCAAATGCACGACTCTTCACAGTCCGTTCAAAAAGGGAAAGTCTTTATTTCAATTCCGTACCAAAACATGAATCACTCTCAAGGAGGAAAATACTCCTAATTCTATAAAGTACCAACAAAAATGCACTCTTCATGAGGCAAACAGAAAATCACTCTTGCAAGGTAAACAAAAAATCACTCTTGCGAGGAAAACTGGACTAAGGATAACTAGGAAAAGTAACAAAGGAAAGGCTGTCAAAACAAGACTGGAAACTAAGTAGACAGGAACAAAACACAAAACCTGAAAGGACCTGGAGCTGGGCGCTGGTTCTTGAGACATGGGGCATGACGAACTGGCCAGGACAAGGGGAGACACAGACAATATATAGACAAGGTAACAGGGCACAGGTGAAAACAATCAGGGCAGGGGAAGGCAATCACAGTGGCGGGAAACACACAAGGGCAGGAAGCAAAGGTGCCTGAAACAAGAGGGAAGAGTCATTTCAAAATAAAACAGGAAGTGAACGACAAGACAACACGAGTGATGACTTAACATTTACGACGAGACATGACACTGTCCTTTAAAGTAGCTGTAATTAAACCTCTACTTAAAAAAACCTGCCCTCGACTCAAGCATTTTAGCCATCTATAGACCCATTTGCAACCTTCCCTTCCTCTCTAAGATTCAGGAAAAAGCAGTTGCTAAACAGCTGTGTGACTTTTTTACAATAACTTATACAAGGATTTCCAGTCAGGTTTTAGAATGCATTACAGCACAGAGACTGCTCTAGTAAAGGTTTAAAATGATATTCTCAACGCATCTGATAAAGAATTTATTTCCATCCTTGTTCTGTTAGATCTTAGCGCTGCATTTGCCCCTGTGACCATCAAATCTTATTACAGAGACTAGAGCATCTTATTGGTATAAAAGGGACTGCACTAAACTGGTTTAAGTCCTATCTCTCAGATCGTTCCCAATTTGTCCATATCAATAATGTTTCTTCTCTCCATACCAAAGTTAATCATGGGGGTTCCACAAGGTTCTGTGCTTGGACCAGTACTTTTCACTCTCTATATGCTCCCATTGGGTAAAATCATTAGAAAACACTCTTTTAATTTCCACTGCACCAAATGAAACCAATCAGCTAACTAAACTTCAAGCTTGTCTTAAGGATATAAAATCCTGGATGACCTACAATTTTCTTCTACTAAATTCAGACAAAACAAAAATCATTGTACTCTGGCCTGAAATCCTGAGGAACTCAATATCCAGTGATATAGCTATCCTAGATGACATCTCCATGGCCTCTAGCTCCACTGTAAAAAACTGATTCTCTGCCCACATTAAACATATTTCTAGGACTGCCTTCATTCACCTACGCAACATAGCAAAGGTCAGACACTTCCTATCTCTGAAAGATGCGGAAAGCTTATCCATGCATTTGTTACTTCCAGGCTTGACTACTGCAATTCTTTACTGTCCGGTTGCACCAAAAAATCTCTAAGGACTCTCCAGCTGATCCAAAATGCAGCTGCATGTTTATTAACTGGCGCTAGAAGAAGGGAGCATATCTCATCTGTATTAGCCTCTTTACACTGGCTTCCTGGGAAATCTTGAATAGAATTCAAAATCCTGCTCCTCACCTATAAAGCGCTCAACGGTCAGGCGCCATCCTACCTTAGGGAACTCTTAGTCCCATATCACCCATCGAGAGGATTATGTTCCCAATATGCACGTTTATTGGAGGTTCCCATAATTTCTAAAATTAAAACGGGAGGCAGAGCTTTCAACTTCCAGGCTCCTCTCCTGTGGAATCGTCTTCCAGTTTCAGTCCGAGGTGCAGACACCCTTCCTATATTTAAGAGATAAGATAAGATAAAACTTTATTGATCCCACAACGGGGAAATTTGTGTGTTACTGCAGCATTACAGATAAAGAAAAAGAGAAATAAAGTTGAAGAAGATAAAAAAACAAAAAACAAAAAACAAACAAAAAAAACACACAACACAATGTACAAATTCACAGAATTTGTTGATCCGCATACACAGTATGCATTATCGACATAGAATGGAGAGAAAATGCTAATAAATAGTAAGAAAAAAGTATGCATAAGCAAGGCATATATACATACATACATACATGCACGTACATACCTACATACATACACATACACACATATTTGCATATATATATATGGACATACATATCCACGCACATTCCCACATGTACACATACATAGCTAATGCACACTTAAGGTGCGGGGTGTGTGTGAAGAGAAGAAAGAAAAGTGACCAGTGGAAAAAGTGACAGTGACTACAGTGAGGGTTATTTGTATGTTTTGTTATAAAGTCTTATTGCTGTCGGGATGAATGATCTGCGAAAGCGCTCCTTCTTGCAGCGAGGGTGTTTGAGTCTCTGGCTGAAGGAGCTGCTAAGCGCACCCACTACCCCATGCAGAGGGTGATGGGGGTTGTCCATGATGGATGTCAGCTTTGCCGACATCCTCCTCTCTCCCACCACCACCACCGACTCCAGAGGACATCCCAGTACAGAGCTAGACTTCCGTACCAGTTTGTCAATTTTCCTTCTGTCCCTGTCTGAGCATCCGCCCCCCCAGCAGACTACTGCGTAGAACAGGGCAGATGCTACGACGGAGTCGTAGAAGGTCTTCAACAGAGTCCTGCACACACCAAAGGACCTTAGTCTCCTCAGCAGGTGAAGTCGACTCTGGCCCTTCTTGTACAGGACATCAGTGTTTGTGGTCCAGTCCAGTTTATTGTTCAGGTGAACACCCAGGTATTTGTAAGAGACCACTGTCTCAATGTCTTTTCCCTGGATGCCCACCAGTGTGGTGGGGGGGGACTTCCTCCTGAAGTCCACAACCATCTCCTTTGTCTTGCTGGCGTTGATTTGGAGAGCGTTGATCTCACACCAGCTGACAAAGTCATTGATGACCCCCCTGTACTCCTGGTCGTTCCCATCTGATACACACCCGATGATGGCCGTATCATCTGAGAACTTCTGTAGGTGGCAGTTGTCCGAGTTGTAGGTGAAGTCTGAGGTGTACAGACTAAACAGAAAGGGTGAGAGCACTGTACCCTGTGGCGCCCCCGTGCTGCTGACTACCACCTCAGACACACAGTCATGAAGCCTGACATACTGTGGTCTGTTGGTGAGGTAGTCGATGGTCCAGGCCGTCAGCTGCTCATCCACTCTGGCTCCCTCCAGCTTCCCTTTCAGCAGTGCAGGCTGGATGGTGTTAAAAGCACTGGAGAAGTCAAAAAACATGATCCTCACCGTGCTCGCCGCTTGTTCTAGGTGGGAGAGAGATCGGTGCAGCAGATAGATGACAGAGTCATCCACACTGATGCCGGGCTGGTAGGCGAACTGCAGAGGGTCCAGCGCTGAGCTCACCAGTGGGCGAAGGTGGTGCAGAATGAGCCTCTCCAAGGCCTTCATCAGGTGAGAAGTCAGGGCTACAGGTCTGTAGTGGTTGGGCTCCCTGGGCCGTGCGAACTTAGGCACTGGAACTACCCAGGAAGTCTTCCACAGTTCAGGAACCCTCTCCAGGTTCAGACTCAGGTTAAAGATGTGCAGGACCACCTGACAAAGCTGGTCTGCACAGTCCCTGAGCAATCTGGAGCTGATTCCGTCTGGACCTGCTGCCCTTCTGACCTTTGTCTTCTTTAGCTGACTTCTCACCTGATCAGCTGTGAGGCAGATCTGTGGCTGGTCCGGGGTGGGGGGGAAGGGCTGGCTTTGTTGTTGGTTGGTGTAATGGGGTGGGGGGAGGGGCTGGCTTTGATGTGGGTAGGTGTAAAGGGGGTGTGGTGGGATGGAACGAGGAGAGTGCACCTGGCAACAGCACAGCGCCAGAAGAGGGGGGAGAGGGGGGGGACAGCACATGGAGGGGGGTCGATGGAAGCTGGGGGGTGGGGGAGGTTGTTGGTCCAGAATCGAATCTATTAAAAAACAGATTCAAGTCATTGGCCCACCCCCGGTCGGTGGACACTGCTACTCCTCCATTGCCCTTGAGGTGACCAGAGATCTTGTTCATGCTTCTCCAGACCTCTCGGACATTGTTTGTGTTAGTATCTGGGGCTGAGACTCTGGCCGCCCTGCTGGTCAGCAGCGGCAAATACAGATTACTCTGTGTGGTCTACCCCTCCCTTCCTGTGTCTTCCCTGATGATGATTATGTCCAGCTGTGTCTTGTTACCTCTGTGTTCCTGTCTGTATTTAAGCCCTGTTAGTTCTTCCCTCTGTGTCTGATCGTCTGCATGTGTCTCCCCGTGTATGAGGTTCTGGCTCCTTCTCCTTCTCCTGCTCCTGGTATTTTTTGTTGTCCTGCCTGATTTTGGTTTTTACCGTTTGTACCCGTTGCGGTCACCTTTTGTTGGATTGGTTAAAGATTTTGTTTGCTACTTTGTAAACTCCTTTTGTTGTACTTTGACAAGTGTCTTTTTTCCCTTGCTCCTTAGTGGACACCTTTTGTTGTTACTTTGAAAAGTATTTTTGCTTATTGCCCCAGTGGACTCCTTTTGTTGTTACTTTGAAAAGTATTTTTGCTTATTGCCCCAGTGGACTCCTTGTGTTGTTACTTTGAAAAGTATTTTTGCTTACTGCCCTAGTGGACTACTTTTGTTGTTACTTTGAAAAGCATTTTTGTGGCTTTAAATAAACCCTCCTGGAACTGATCTGCATTTGGCAGCTCGACGCAGTGGTCGCCAGCGTCCAGGACCTGACCGCCCAGATTCAGGGACTCCAGTTCCATCAGCCACCTCCAGTCTCGTCCTCTCGGTCCGCCCACGAGCCACGGCTGCCCCCACCGGAGAAGTACTCCGGCGAGCCTGGCATCTGCCGTTCCTTTTTATCCCAATGCGCCCTCATTTTTGAACTCCAACCAACCACCTTTCCCACTGATAGATCTAAGGTGGCCTACGTGATAACTCAACTGTCGGGGCGTGCCAGAGAGTGGGGAACTGCTATGTGGGATGCCGAATCAGCTGTTTGTGAGACCTTCCAGGGGTTTTCCTCAGAGATGAAGAGGGTGTTTGATCGCTCCAAACATGGACGAGAAGCTGCTCGGGAGCTACTGCACATGCGTCAGGGGCGGAGGTCAGTGTCAGACTTTGCGATTGATTTTAGAACCCTTGCTGCCACCACCAAATGGGACTCTGAGGCACTGTATGACACGTTTCTAAATGGTTTATCTGAGGACATCAAGGATGAACTAGCATCCCATGACCTGCCCCCATCCTGTGAGGCCCTCGTTGACCTGGCCATCCGCATCGACACAAGACTACAGCAACGCCGCCGTACAAGAGGGTCCAGGTTTCCTACTGAGTCTCCAGCTATCCCAGGCCTGCAACCCTCTCCTGCGCCCATCACCACAGCGGGACCAGAGCCGATGCAAGTTAACCGCACCCGCCTGACTCCGGATGAGAGGCAAAGGAGGATCTATTCCCGCTCCTGTTTATACTGTGGCCAACCAGGCCACTACATTGCCTCCTGTCTGGTAAAATCCCAACGCTCACCAGTAAGGGGAGTACTGGCGAGCGTGACACCCACACATTCCCCATCTGCTCAGCGCACCCTTCTTTCAGCCACTCTGGGTTGGAAAGTCCAACAAATGGAGGTGGCAGCGCTCGTAGACTCCGGGGCCGAGGAGAATTTCATTGACGCCGGCCTGGTAAGTCAGTGGCAGCTACCTGTCACTAGCCTAGCGAAACCTCTGGTGGCCAATGCACTGACTGGAGTAGAGTTGGCAAAGATCACTCACACCACGGTTCCGGTGAGTCTGACTCTGTCTGGTGATCATCACGAAAAGATAAGTTTCCATGTCATCAGTGCTCCTCAAGTTCCGGTGGTTCTTGGCCACCCCTGGCTTGTTAAACACAACCCGCACATAGACTGGCTAGGAAGGTGTGTTAGGACTTGGAGTTCTTTCTGCCACTCAAATTGTCTTCCCCAGATCCAGACTCCAGTGAGCTCGGGCCCCGACTCCCAGGAGGAGTTCCCAGACTTATCAGGGGTTCCTCAGGACTACATGGACCTGAAAGCCGTTTTTAGTAAGTCCAAAGCCTCTTCTCTACCTCCTCATCGGCCATATGATTGTGCCATTAACCTTCTCCCAGGCACATCTCCCCCTCGGGGTCGTTTGTATTCCCTGTCCCGACCAGAGGTTGAGGCTATGGACAAGTACATCCAGGAGTCCCTCGCTGCAGGTATTATCCGACCGTCCTCATCTCCTGCTGGAGCTGGGTTTTTCTTTGTTGGAAAGAAGGATGGTACGTTACGGCCATGTATTGACTACCGGGGTCTCAATAATATCACTGTTAAAAACCGGTACCCTCTTCCCCTTATGTCCTCTGCCTTTGAGTTCCTCCAGGGGGCCACCATTTTTACGAAGCTTGACCTTAGGAATGCCTACCATCTTGTCCGCATACTTGAAGGGGACGAGTGGAAGACCGCCTTCAATACCAGCTCCGGACACTATGAGTATCTTGTAGTTCCATTTGGCTTAACTAATGCCCCCGCAGTCGTTCAAGCCCTGATAAACGACGTCTTACGAGAATTCCTGAACATTTTTGTCTTTGCCTATCTTGATGATATTTTGATTTTTTCCAAGACTTTGTCTGACCATATCATCCATGTCCGCAAGGTCCTGCAGCGCCTCCTGGAGAACCAGCTTTTCGTGAAGGCCGAGAAGTGTGAGTTCCACCAGGGAACTGTCACTTTTCTCGGCCATGTGATTACCCCCGACGCTGTAAAAATGGACCAGGGTAAAACCAAAGCGGTTTTGGATTGGCCCACACCTGCTAATCGTCGGGACCTACAGAGCTTCCTGGGGTTTGCAAATTTCTACAGACGATTTATCCGAAACTTTAGTACTGTGGCTGCCCCCCTCACCGCCCTAACCTCTTCCGCTGTAAGGTTTGTCTGGTCCCCAGTAGCAGACAAAGCCTTCCAAAACCTGAAACAACGGTTCACCTCTGCCCCAATTCTGACCCTGCCCAACCCCAATCGCCAGTTCATCGTGGAGGTCGATGCTTCTGAGGTTGGTGCCGGTGCCGTACTATCACAGCGTTCCGTGAAAGATAACCGTATTCACCCCTGTGCCTTTTTTTCCCATCGCCTGTCTCCAGCCGAACAGAACTACAGTGTGGGTGACCGGGAACTGCTAGCAGTCAAGTTAGCCCTAGAGGAGAGGAGGCATTGGCTGGAGGGAGCCTTGCACCCATTTTTAGTCTGGACAGACCACAAGAACTTGGAATATATCAGTAAGGCCAAGAGACTTAATCCCAGACAAGCGCGCTGGTCTCTATTCTTCGCTAGGTTCAATTTTACCCTGTCTTACCGTCCGGGCCACAAGAACGTTAAGCCTGACTCTCTATCCCGACAGTTTTCTGCATCTAAGACGGCCTCTGAATCTGACACCATTCTCCCTCCCCGCTGCCTTATAGGGGCAGCTCAATTTTATATTGAAACAGCTGTATTATCAGCCCAAGCAGGAGAGGCAGGGCCCAGTCAATGCCCCGCCAACCGGTTGTATGTCCCTAGTTCTGTCCGCTCTCAAGTCCTGCAGTGGGGTCATTCCACCCAGTTATCATGCCACCCTGGTCCGCGACGAACTCTAGCTTTCATTGAAAGGAAATTCTGGTGGCCGTCCATAAAGGAGGACAGCCTCAACTTTGTTCGGGCCTGCCAGGTCTGTGCCCAAAATAAAACTTCCACCCAACCCCCTGCGGGTCTGCTACAGCCCCTGCCCGTGTCCCAGAGGCCATGGTCTCACATTTCCCTGGACTTTGTTACGGGGTTACCCCCATCAGCCGGTAACACCACCATACTCACCATAGTGGATCGTTTCTCCAAATCGGTCCACTTCATTCCCCTGCCCAGTCTCCCTTCTGCCAAAGACACTGCTAGTCTTATGATCAAACATGTGTTCTGCATACACGGACTACCGGTAGAGGTAGTGTCTGATAGAGGGCCCCAATTCACATCTGCTTTCTGGAAGGCCTTCTGTAAATTGCTGGGTGCCTCTGTCTGTCTGTCTTCAGGGTTTCATCCACAGAGCAATGGCCAGACGGAGAGGGCGAACCAGATGATGGAGACAGTGCTGCGCTGTATGGTGTCCCAAAATCCCTCCTCGTGGAGTCAACAACTTCCCTGGGCTGAGTACGCGATCAATTCCTACGTCTCCTCCGCAACTGGACGATCGCCTTTCGAGTGTTGCCTGGGCTACCAACCGCCCTTGTTTCCGGACCAAGAGAAGGAGGTTGGGGTCCCCTCTGCCGAGACCTTCATCCGCCGGTGTCGCCGTACGTGGAGGCAAACCCGCCTGACTCTTCGTCGCTCGGCTGCTAGAATGTAGGCCCAAGCTGACAAGCGTCGTTCCCGGGCCCCACGGTACCGCCTGGGTCAACGTGTGTGGCTTTCTACACGGGATTTGCCCCTTAAGACTGAGTCTCGCAAACTCTCCCCACGCTTCATCGGCCCCTTCCCCATCACTAGAGTCATCAGCCCCACTGCCGTCCGCCTCAAGCTCCCAACGCCTCTACGCCGCATTCACCCCACCTTTCACGTGTCCAGAATTAAGCCTGTTGTCTGCAGCCCTATGCATCCCGCCCCCAAACCCCCTCCTCCCCCCCGTCTCATTGATGGCTCTGAAGCATACACTGTCCGACGTCTACTAGATGTCCGACGCCGAGGCCGGGGACTCCAGTATCTCATGGACTGGGAGGGCTACGGCCCTGAAGAGAGATGCTGGGTCCCGGCTCGGCACATCTTGGACCCTGGTCTGGTGAGGGACTTTCGTCGTCAGCATCCCACACCACCCAAAGGGACGCCAGGAGGCGCCCGTTAGGAGGGGGGTACTGTTAGTATCTGGGGCTGAGACTCTGGCCGCCCTGCTGGTCAGCAGCGGCAAATACAGATTACTCTGTGTGGTCTACCCCTCCCTTCCTGTGTCTTCCCTGATGATGATTATGTCCAGCTGTGTCTTGTTACCTCTGTGTTCCTGTCTGTATTTAAGCCCTGTTAGTTCTTCCCTCTGTGTCTGATCGTCTGCATGTGTCTCCCCGTGTATGAGGTTCTGGCTCCTTCTCCTTCTCCTGCTCCTGGTATTTATTGTTGTCCTGCCTGATTTTGGTTTTTACCGTTTGTACCCGTTGCGGTCACCTTTTGTTGGATTGGTTAAAGATTTTGTTTGCTACTTTGTAAACTCCTTTTGTTGTACTTTGACAAGTGTCTTTTTTCCCTTGCTCCTTAGTGGACACCTTTTGTTGTTACTTTGAAAAGTATTTTTGCTTATTGCCCCAGTGGACTCCTTTTGTTGTTACTTTGAAAAGTATTTTTGCTTATTGCCCCAGTGGACTCCTTGTGTTGTTACTTTGAAAAGTATTTTTGCTTACTGCCCTAGTGGACTACTTTTGTTGTTACTTTGAAAAGCATTTTTGTGGCTTTAAATAAACCCTCCTGGAACTGATCTGCATTTGGGTCTCTGTGTTTTCACACAAGTCGTAACAGTTTGATTGGAGCTGCTCCTCCATCTTCCTCCTGAAACTCTCCTTGCCACTCCTGATTTTATATTTTAGTTCCTTCTGCACTCTCCTCAGTTCCACTTTGTCCCCCGACCAGAAGGCCCTCTTCTTTTTATTTAGCAGGGCCTTCAACTCTGGGGACACCCACGGTTTGTTGTTGGAGAAACACCATACCTTCTTGGTCGGCACAGTGTTCTCCACACAGAAGTTTATGTAGTCCGTGATGCAGTGGGTGAGGCTGTCGATGTCCTCACCATGTGGCCTGCAGAGTTCTTGCCAGTCTGTACATTCAAAACAGTCTCTCAGGGCCTCACTGCAGTCCTCAAACCACAGCCTGATCACCTTCTTGGTGGGAGGGGTCTTCCTCACTAGGGGGGTGTAGGTGGGTTGGAGGATGACCAGGTTGTGGTCTGAACAGCCAAGTGGGGGGAGGGGTGATGAGCTGTAAGCCTCATTTGTGTTGGCAAACAGCAAGTCCAGAGTTTTATTGTCCCTGGTATGGCAGTCAACATACTGGGTGAAGTTAGGGAAAGTGGTGGAGAGTGAGGCATGATTGAAGTCCCCAGAGATAATAATGAGGGACTGTGGATGTGCCGTCTGTAACTGAGAGACGGTGGTGTGGATGTCCTCGCAGGCTACCTTAGCATCTGCCGATGGTGGGATGTAAACAGTTAGCACGATAACATGCGAGAACTCCCGGGCCAGGTGATATGGCCTAACGCTAACCGCTAACAGTTCAATGTCTTTGGTACAGCGCTGCTCCTTCACCGTAATGTGTCCCGGGTTACACCATCTCTCATTCACATACATTGCCAGTCCCCCTCCTCTCCTCTTACCGCTCTCCCTCGCGTTTCGGTCCGCTCTCACCAGTTGAAAGCCGTCCAAAGTTACGACGGAGTCCGGTGTGTTGTCCGTGAGCCAGGTCTCCGTGAACAGCAGGAGGCTGCTCTGCTTATACTCCCACTGCAGTCTGGTAAAGAATAGGTTAAAAACTTTCCTGTTCAAAGAAGCGTATAGGGCCTAGTCATAGTTACGCTGTGATAGGTTAGTCTGCTGGGTCCTAATGAGATGCTCTGAGCTTCTTTTTCTTCTTCCATCTGTGATACTGATGAACCACTATTGTACTTTTAAATCTGCTGTATTCCCGGAGTCCTGCTCTGTGTTTTCTCATTCACAGAGCATGCTGCAGTGCAGCCACTGTGGAATCTACGGATGTTAGAGGGTCTGATGCTGTCCTGGTTTGCCTGGAAGCTTTGATGGATCCTGCGCCTCATCCTCCACCTACACCCAAATTCATTACATTTCTGTTTGTAATGTCCAATTTTCCCTGTAATGTTTCCACCTGCACACATCATCTACTGCAGCCTGTCTGTCCTGGAAGAGGGATCCCTCCTCTGTTACTCTTCCTGAGGGGTCTTCCATTTTTTTCCCTGTTTTTTTAGGGAGGTTTTTTTAGGGAGTTTTACCTTGTATGATGTGAGGGTCTAAAGACAGGGGGTGTTGTGTTGCTTTTGTACAAACTGTAAAGCCTGTTGGGGCAAATCTGTGATTTGTTATTCTTGGCTATACAAATAAATTAAATTGAATTGAATTGCATCTTAAAAGAATATATATAGTCATTCCAAGTGTTTACATGTCACATGAGTGCAGAAAACACCATCTGATGTCTCCGATATATGTTTTTTTCTGTCTGTCAGCCTGAGTACAAGGTTGCAGATCCCATCTGTACCTTCCTGTTCTCCGTTTTCGTCCTCTGCACGACCGTCACCATCCTCAGAGACGTCTTCAGGATACTAATGGAAGGTCAAAAGTCACAGATCATTGTTTTCCTTCTTTAGGTTAATTGTGATTTCTGATGATTCTGTGTCTCAACCTTTCTTACAAGATAAATTACAACACGATATATCAATTATCATAATAGTTTGGATCAATTTTCTGTGTATTGACCTGCAGCCACGACCCAGCTGTTTAAGGTTTGACCTGAACAGACAAGGTCAGCATCACATGATTTTTCTCTAATGCAAACTTCAGGAACCTAATCTTAACATAAGAAAGGTGAAGATATCTATACTAAATTAATATTAAAATTGGATCTAGCAGCTGGTTTTGTCCTCAGCAGAGGCATCTAAAGTTTGCCTAATAATAATAATACTCAGGTAGTATAGATACTAAATACTTCTGTACAAGCTTTTTTAACCAAGTTGGTGTAAAAGTTCCAAAAAATGAATGTATATATATATATATATATATATATATATATATATATATATATATATATATATATATATATATATATATATATATATATATATAAATCAGAAAGAAAGAGGAGTATAATGATAACTTTGAAAATGTGAGGAGTAGAAGTAGTAGTAGTAGAAAAATAACTCTGAACATCACTTCAGGACCTGTTGTGTGTTTTAACCCTGGGTTTATATTCTTTTCCTCCAGGTTCTCCTAAAGGAATTGAGTTTAACTCCGTGAAGGAGGTGCTGATGTCTGTGAAAGCTGTGAAGTCCATGCACAGTTTGCACCTCTGGGCTCTGACTCTGGGGCAGTCGCTGGTCTCTGTTCACCTGGCTATAGGTAAAAAAAACACTGCCCTCAGGTGGTGTAATATAAGACTTTGGTTGATAACAAACTATGTATGAGAAGGAATTTGTGGATCAGGAAACAATCAATCAATCACTAAAGCAGAAATCAACAATAGGTCCTATTTGCTCAAACTGGAGCAGAAAAAGTAAACACTCCTGTGTCTACTCAGGTTCTTCTTAGGAGATATTCTTAGTCACTGGCTTTTACTTCCACTTAAAGAATATGGAGCCTCACACTTCATGTGAGATGAAAAGTGAAACTAACATCATAGTGTCATCAGTGTATCAGTTTATTCTCTATATAGATCATATGGGAACTACACCAATTTCTTCAATTGTCTATGAACCAAAAATGTGCATCTGGGTTATATTAATTAGTGTTGTCAGCATATCGATTTATTCTCCAGGAACAGGAATACTTTTGCAACAAAACATCATCAAAACTATCCTGTCTTACGACGGTCTAACCTTAGCTCAAGTGAACTCTGTTTGTATTCTGATGTTTCTAACTGCACAAATTTCTTAATCATATTTTTATGAAAAGCAAAGAAATAGAAGAGTAGAGCAATAAGACCTACATTTGTTTCTTTCTGCTTCCTTCAGATGAAGGTGCTGACCCTCATTCGGTGCTGCAGGAGGCCACTGACCTGCTCCACACCAAGTTTGGTTTCCATAGCACCACCATCCAGGTGGAGCTCTACTCTGAAGACATGAGCCACTGCTCCCGCTGCCAGGACCCCTGCGACTGATGGCCGGCGCCCGGACCACCAACATGAGCAGCAACCTGGAACAAGAAGGAGTGCTTTGGTATACTGTTATGTTGGCCAACTTCACCATTACAAAAGATAGACATCAAAATCATCTGTGTGTTCATAGTAGAGTGAAAACACTGGAGCAAACTGCTCCTTCAAGCTCCGTCGCAGGTGACGAGTCATTGGTAGTGCACTTAACAAGTAATGGGGCAACTTTACAAGACATCACAGTAAACCAGGAAGTCACCTGTTGGCACATTGCAGATCATTTAACAGTAACACTTTAATTCCCCTGTTTTGCACTCACCAGCACAATATAAACAGTTAAAAGTGCAGGGTGTAGTTTTTTTTTGCCACCGAGTGGTAAGGTTTCAGATTTTAACCAAAGTCCTTTGACATATAGAAGCTACAGTGGCCACAAAAAAAATGCAAGATCTGTCTTTAGAGCCTTTGTTTGGTTTGTTCTGCAAAACATGGATGTAGATAAATAATTTTAATGTTTTTGTCAACAACTACAGTATAACTCCAAAGTTCTAATTAGTTCAATAATAAACAGCTTATATCTTCTAACTATGCGACAGTGTCATAAACCATTTATTGAATGTTTATACGCTGCTTACTAATGCCAAATGGTTGTACTTGAAGTAAAGTGTTACTCATCTAACTGCTTAATACGTCACATATGTGTAAATTCATGAAATTCGATGATGCAGGCAGGATCATTTATGCAACTACTTCTTCAGGAGACAAGTATAAGTGTTCACTCTCACAGTAAGTGATGCTTCAACAATGTTCACTGCCGAACTCTTAATACTTCCTTCAATTCTCAAAAACTGCCAGACTGTTGTTATCTACTCTTCAGCTCAAAGGTTAACATTTTTATTTAGGAAAAAAAACAGTGGGCAAATAATAGGTTACAGGAAAAGCATGAAAACCTAAACTTTACATTTAGGCTACATAACATAAGCATGTTCCTAACATCATAAAGTAGGCACATTGTGGTATATAAAATACCTCAATGTGCTATCAGTTTATTTTATTTTTTGTGTTTTATGGGGTAAATAATCCTTTATAAAATGAAAGATAATCCGATTATTAAATCATATATTGTGTCAGGGGTGAAGTGGGTAGCGCTGATGCCTCACAGCAAGAAGGTCGCAGGTTCAAGACCTCCTTGGGCCTGGGTCTGGGACCTTTCTGTGTGGAGTTTGCATGTTCTCCCCGTGTCTGCGTGGGTTTTCACCGGGTACTCCGGCTTCCTCCCACAGTCCAAAAACATGCTCAGGTTAATTGGCAACTCTAAAAAAAAAAAAAAAAAAAAAAAAATTGCCCGTAGGTGTGAGTGTGTGAGTGAATGGTGTGTGTGCCCCACGATTGGCTGGCGACCATCTGGGGTGTATCCCTGCCTCTCGCCGTAACGCGCTGGGATAGGCTCCAGCAGACCCCTGCGACCCTAATGAGGAATAAGCAGGTATAGAAAATGGATGGATGGATGGATATTGTGTCAGGACTTTTTTTTTTGCTTGAGTACCATTGACACAAAAAATATTTCTTAATGTATCGTGTTTTATAGATTGCCCTTAAACCTCTGTATTGAACAAAATAACAGTTATGGACAGTGGGATTATTTTAATATGGTACTTGGAAATATGCACAGAGGTAGCCATGACATAAACAGTCACTAGAAAGTAGGAAGAAAAACAAAAGTAATATCTCTAAAGATGCCGAATTATGGTTGTTGCCTTAAAGTAAATCATGAAGTGATTGCGGTTATTATAGTCAATGTTTAATAGATGAAAATAGTGTAAGAATTATTTGCAGACACCTTTTAATCCACAAAAAGCACAGCAGTGAAAAAGTGGCACAACAAACAACCATGATGTCAACGCAGATTTTCTGACAATCGTCATCCGTATCCGACACCTAATAACTCCTAATTTAAAGAGTTTCATTTTCTCGCTAAACAATCTACACAAACAATTCTGTATTCGAACAAACTTTTTACAAACTTTAATGTTTTTTGTGTCTTTTTATCACCTTATACCAAAGATAAGGAGTATTTTAGTGGAGCTGTCAGTTAGATATGAAAATAACTAGATGTAGTCAAAAAATGATGGATTGGATAAGAAGTAATTATTAATTTTCAGACACACACCGAATGTTACTGATGGTATGTTCAATTATGCCTTTAGTGTGTGTCTCTCTGAGGAATGATACATAATGTGCTAATGAAAAAGCATTACCTGGTTGAGGGCTAAAGGGGAAAAAAAGATTAAGTCCTACATTCAACGATTAGTTTACTTTGTGCAATAATCCATCTCATTTATCTTTTCCTTCATCCTGTAGCTTCAGTTACTCATCCATAAATATAAGTATCTCTCTGTTCCCTGAACCTTCATCTATTAATCTATCTGCCTACATAACGTTCCATCCATCCAGCTGTTATTTGGAAGTCTCACAGCTGCAGTTACTTCACTAGCTGACTGATCTCTATAGATCTTGGGGTGGGAACTATTCCTTTATCTTTATTCATATCGGACACATAATGTGACATAAATACTCACAAGACCAATCATGTTGGTGTGTATGATGTGTAGATCATAACATATAAATGATTGATGTTTGCCACATTAAAATTACTTCCTGTTGGCAGTAGGTGGTGTTTCTTCAGGTCTGTTTAGGGTCACAGACATTATCTGCAGATTGGACAAAGTCTCCTGAAATTACAGCAACTTCCTGTCTTATGGCAAAGCATGAAAACGGGCCACGTTGTCATGGCAACCAGGAATAATGTAGGATAAACCTTTTGATAGCTTTTCATGTCCAATATCTGAATATCTGAAGATGATTGAGAGTAATTTTGAAGTTGGTTTGATGAAATTCAGAGGACTAGTCATTCAAATATGATGTATGAAAATCACCAAAAATGTTATTTGATTCAAGATGGCTGACTTCCAGTTGGTTTACAGTGTTGGTCCAAGAGACTCTTTTGATGTATCTTGATATGTTGAACATGTACAGAAAATTGTGTTTGTCTAGAGTGGTGCAAAAAAGTGTTTGCCTCCTTCCTGATTTTTTGCATGTTTGTCACACTTATATGTTAATCAAACAAGTAACCATAAAATTCAGCTTTTAAATTTTGGTTTTTATTATTAAGGGAAGGAAAAACTGTAAACATACATGGCTGTGTGTGGAAAAAGTCATTTCCCCCCTAAGCTTAATACCTGTGCGGTCTTTTAACAGCAATAACTGCAATCAACTGTTTGCAATAACTTGAGTAGATGAGTCTCGTACAGCACTGTGGAGGACCTTTGGCCCACTCATCTTTACACATTGTTGTAATTCAGCCACATTGGAGGGTTTTTAGCATGAACAACCTCTTTAAGGTGATGCTACAGCATCTCAATAGGATTTAGGTCAGGACTTTGACTAGGCCATTACAAAATTGGGGACACATACTATCCAAAAATTTGTCTCAGCAGACAAATGACTAAAGGTCTGGGGGATTATCAAGATGTTTTCTGGCAAAATAGAGATGAGCCTTAATGTTCTTTTTGCTCAGCAGTATTTTTGTTCTTGGAACCATGCAGCCAATTTTACCAAGTCTTTTTTTTAATGTTCTGAACACTGACCTTAACTGAGTAAAGTGATGCCTGCAGTTCTTTGGATGTTGTTATAGGGTCTTTTGTGACGTCCTGATTGAGTTGTTGCTCTTGTGGTAATTTTGGTTCAGCAGCCATCTCTTAGGAAGATTCACGAATGTCCCATGTTTTCTCCATTTGTGGATAAAGACTGTGGTTCACCGGAGTCACAAAGCTTTAGAAATTTAGAAATGGCTTTATATCTTTTCCACACTGATAGATATCATTTACTTTCTTTTTCATTTGTTACTGAATTTCTTCAGATCTCAGCATGATGTCTAGCTTTTAAAGATCTTTTGGTCTACTTCACTTTGTCAGGCAGGTCCTATTAAAGTGATTCCTTGATTGAGAACATGTGAGGTGGTAATCAGGCCTGGGTGTGGCTAGAGAAACTGACCTCAGGTATGATAAAATAGAGGTACAATGATTATAGGGGGTAATCAGTTTTTCACACAGGGCCATGTGGGTTTGGATTGTTTTTCTCCTTTAATAATAAAAAACATTTTTTAAAAACTCACCTGTGTTGTCTTTGACTTATATTAAATTTGTTTGGTGATCTGGAACATTTAAGTGTGACAAACATGCAAAAAACACAAACCTGGAAGGGGGCAAACATTTTTTCACACTACTGTTTGTCAATCTTGGGCGATTGATTACATTTTTGAAAAACATTTTTCAGGGGGCTAAAGAGATATTTACATGATATATTTTTGGGGTGTTTAGGAACTTAAAATCATCTCACTATAGTTGTATAGCTCCTTTCTCAAGCTAGTGACATCACAACTTGACAAAAGCCCTGACAGTTAAGGCACAGTTTCTTAATACGATCTGTATTTATTTCTCTCTGGATTATCATTTTGATACATGACTAGAAAGACAACTACTAAATTCAAAAAAACAATTACTTAAGATCATATTGGAGCTGTCAGCTCAAAGAAGCTCATTTTGAACATATCTTGATAACTTGTTAGATACTGACAGTTATGCTGATATCTTGCTGAGCTGCTGCCCTGATAACCAAAAATAACACCTTTCTGATCCTACCTGTTGAAGGATAAAAATGGATAAGTTTCCACTTGTTTAAAATAATCATCAAATTCAGAGTTCTAGTTTATCTTCTGGTGACCACGAATACCCACACGTTTCATGACAGTCTGCTTGTTATGTGATATGCTATTGTGAACAAAACTAGTAAATTGTCCTGAGAGAGACACTAGGGAACACATTTCAATATTATAAACAAAAAAACTAGCCAGAATGTGCAATTTCTCTTCTTTTTGTTTATTGTGAAATTTGAGGAGTGATGATGGGATTAGAGAAAAGGGCCATTTGGTCATCAAAATTAATGAGGATTGATGATCAGGATGCATCCTCTGGAGAAACCAAATATCTGACAACAAAAAGGGCAGAATTAATCAGGACTGTGAATGTATTTTGGGATGATGATGGGATTAGAGAAAAAAGGAAATTAATTATTTAATCATCAAAATCAATTAGGCTTTATAATTAGGATTCATCCTCTGGGGACATTATATGTCCAACATTTTTATGGAAATCTGAACATAATGTGCAAGCTGGAAACTGCCCATCAGATTAGATTTTTAATAAAAGGTAGCTGAAGGAAGCACATGGAAACATCATCATTAAAATTCATTTTCTGGGGACCACAAATATCTGTGCATGCATCATATAACTCTGGCCAGCATTGTCAATGCTTTGGACTTGAATAGAATTAAAAAAATAAATAAATATAAAAATTAAATAAATCCATTTTACACCCTAATGAAAAATGAAGCTTGAGATGTTTCTCACTATGAGCTGTTGATGTTGTTATTTGCTCTCAATTAAAACAACAATTGTACATTGTAAACACTTTGTTTACATCCATTCTGGTCCAGTACTTGCATGGTTGTTAGCTGTTATTCACTATCATGTACAGTAGGTTTGTTGTCCAACTGCCAATCAGTATATGTTGATATACCAAGCGGAGGATTAATCAAAGGAAAAGAAAATCTTTAAATTCTATATTTTCACCAATTTTTACAAAGATCCTGTATATTTAAATAAATTGTTTTCCTTTGAAAATAATAGAAAATGCAAATATATAAATGGATCCATCAGTCATGAAATTAAAAATAATAATACATTTACTGTGTTGGTTTTGATAAACATGCAGACTGAAATTTGAGTTCATTTAATTCCAGAGAAACTGTTTTCCTGTTTGTTCACTAGGAAAGTCTGATGTGTGATAATGTTCTATATTGTGCTGTTGCTGTCTCTGTGACACTTATACCTGTTGATTGTTGTAAATATGTGAAAATATTGTGTATTTTTTTGTGTATGAGTATGTGTAAATACATTTATCCTCCTTGTAAAATCAGTCTTTAAAAAGTCCTGTTTGTCCATGTTACCTCTCTCACCTCTGTGATGTTTAGTGTTTAGGTTTCTAAGTTTGGCAATTTTTTTTGTAAAGTGAAATAAAAGAGAGCAGATGATGGAGTGAGGACAAATTATTTACAGGGTTGGAAAGAAAGAAACAAAGTACAGGTGCATCTCAAATAATTAGAATATCAAATATCAAATAATCAGAATATCATGAAAAACTGTTCACTCAAAATTAGAAGAAATAAAGGCTTGAAATATTTTACACTATGTGATAACCCTATATTAGCTCCACTTTCTAAAACAACAAAATTATTGATTTTTTTTTCATGGTATTCTAATAATTTGAGATGCACCTGTAGAAAATAATAGATTCAGATAATTTTAGACCTGAACCAAATTATTATTATTATTATTTTTAATTTGTAATGTTTGAATCATTAAAACAATCATTCAAACAGGCCACAATTCTCATTCTAACAGCAGCTGCCTTTGAGCTTTTGATAAAATCACATGTTTATCTTCAGAAAATTTAGTTTAAAGAATTTTAAAGAAGGAAAAAAAATTGGCTTTTAGGGAGCACATTAATCACTTCCATGTTTTACTTTAAACCACAAATAAAGACTGATGTTACATTTAGGCAGATGACTAATTGAAAACACAGAAAAAAGTTTGAATAATTCCCATTTTTATTAGTGACTGAATAACTACTTTAGTCAGATCATCTGTCCAAATTAAAACTCACCACTTTATTTGTAGTAGTGTGCCACTGCAGCTTAGATGGCAAGAAAATATTTGTTTTTCTTGAGCTACGACCACATTTTTACAAACTTGCCATTCAAAGGTTTAGGCTGTTAATCGCATTAATGTGTTAAACTGAATAGTCAATGACGGCTGCTAATATACATCAAGAAAAAACTGTATTCATTCAAATTTTATTTAATTACAAAAACATGAATTTAACACACAACATTTCAGAAATAGTGACAACAAAAGAGCAGGTGCTGTACATTTCAATGGGCTCATGAATTTCTAATTTACAAGATATTAGACAATATCAAACTATTTCCCATTGCTGACCTCTTCATTATTCTGAAACCTTCAGTCACATCTAGAAATAACCCCTGTTAAAACAAATAAAATACAAATCATAGGCCCCTTTTCTAATAACTTATTGAACTTAGCGGAAAAAATGTGTTTGACACAGGTTGTGTCTGTAAATAATGAGAAAAAATAAATGAATGATTCAAAATGACATTCAACAGGTAAAGAAAAGAACAATTGAACAAATGCCTCGAATTTGCCACTTATAAACATTACATCCTACAAAGTTGTTATTAAAAAAAATTCAAGTATTCCCTCAGTTGGAGCCTGAGCTGTTGAACATGGTAAAACCTATTACACAAACATGCAGTCGAATCAAAATTCATGCTTTTTTTTCTCCAACTTTTTTTATGTTGATGTTCGCTAGAATAATCTACAGAGGCAAATCTTTATGGTAATATGGAAAAAAATGACAGTGATATGGTACTGATGAACCAATACAGCGCTGACAGAAAACATGTCGGCTAATGTTTTATTTCAACTTGAAGTGTAAACTTTTTAGTACTTCAAGTATATTTTCTTTAGTTGGTTGCTATGAGTGCCACCAAAAACAGATGTCCTACGTCCTGCTTGAAGCATCCTGTGAAGACTCTGCTGGCTCCCGCAAAATAAGCAAATAACCACACTAAAAAACGTAAATAATCAGATGCTGCAACGGAATGTCTTAGTGATTACAACAATAAATAGAAGGATGAGAAATCCTGAACATTATTTGATATAACAATGGAAGAAAACTTGACCTGTTGTGGAAACAAAATATGTTCCAGTTTTAAAAGTTGTTTATTTTGTTGGTTTTAGTGAGTTCAGCCTCCACGGCCACACACCAAAAGATATTTATTATTCTAAAAGGTGTTTTTCCAGGTGTGGCTCCTGCTATAGTGCCTTGTTCTCGGCCTGTTCCACCTCCTGATGCTCGACAAGAGAGTAAAGGGCATTAAACTGCTCCTGGTTCTTGTTTATCATCTTCTTGACGTGGCAGCTGATCAGGCTCCTCACGCAGTTGAGCCGGACCACGCCCGTCTGGCCTCCTGACGCCACCCAGGTGTGACACTTCATGTTGGGGCTGAAACGTACCTGAGGACAAGAGGAAGAATGTGATAAAATTCTGCAAAGGTTAATTAATACAAGAGCTGCGACATTTCCATTAATCAATTCATTGCCATATAAGCTGATATTCTGATAAAAATACCCAGAATTGAGAAACTGGAACCAGAGAATTTGGACTTTTTATTCTTTAAAATTACTCAAATCGATCAATTTAATTTAAGACAGTTACCAAATATTGTGATAGTTGGCAACTTAATTGTTTAATGGACTAATCGATGCAGCTCTAAACATGGGGCAGATTTTATTATTATGGTGAAGAAATTTTCTATAACTGTAAAGATTGGTCGATTAATCAATTAGTTTCCAACTTTCATTGTAATCTCCAACTACTTTGATAATTTAATAATGGATTTAAGTAATTTTTAAGAAGAAAATGTCCAAATTCTCTGGTTCCGGCTTCTCTTCTCTGAATATTTTCTGGTTTCTTTAGTCTTCTATAATAGTGAACTGACGATCTTTGGGTTGTGGACTGTTGGTCTGGACACAAAAACACAATATAGGTTTAATCTTCATCTTTGGGAAACACTGATCACCTTTTTATTAACCAACAAGTAATCAATAGATTGATCAACTATCAGAAATAAGTTGCAGCTCTAATGATTTATATGTCTATATATGGTTACGAATATTTAAGAATATTACAACTAACTACTAATAATACTAATCAAACAATAAAAATAAACATAATAAACATAATGCAAAAGACACCTATATATACACATTACATCTTCATTTAATAAGAGGCAAAAAGCTACAAACACAAAAAAAATAATAATCATCAACTGAAAACTTGATATATATCAGTTTCACATGTTCTTTAAATAACTGCGTGGACCCCCTGTGAGTTTTTGTCCATCACAGGATGTTTCAACAGGAGGAAAAATTCTTTTACTGTTCAAGACACACTTGAAAAACTGTGAACTGGTCCTTAAACTGACCTACAACTTGACATTTAATTTCATTTGCAGCAGCCTGCTACAGGAACATGTCGGCAGTGGAGCGAGTCTTTAATGGTTTCTGGGCTGAACGGATTTCTAACATTTATCAGCTTATTTCACAGACTACTTTTACTTGGACTTATTATTAAGATCAACAACACTTTTAATCTCCCCCATGTGTGAAGCATCACCTCCTCTCCTCCCTGTCTCTCTCCATCACTGAAAATCTTCCTTTTATTATTTTTCCCCCTCCATCCTCTGCAGACAAACAGCCGCTCAAAGCGCCGGCGGTGCAGAGTTTTGGAGATTGTCCCGTGAAGTGACATCTATCATCTGATCCCAGAGGCCACAGACTCCTCAAATTAAACACATCAAAAGCTCAAATGGCTGCTTTCTATCTCTCCTCCTCCCCTCCTCCTCCTTCCACCCAGGGTGACATTTTTCTCATTTTACACATCATTACATTCAGCTCTGTCTTTATAGCTGCACATCAGAGAAGCAGGAGGAGGGGGAGGTGGAGGAGGTGAAAGAGGAAGAGCAGCTGGATGTGGAAGAGGAGGAGTAGAAGGAGAAGGATTTGCCACCATCTCACTTATTTTTTCTGTCCATCAATCTACTGTTTTTTTTAACTTCTTCATGTTGTGCTGTAGGAGTCTGTGTATGTGTGAGTGTGTGTGTGTGTGTGTGTGTGTGTGTGTGTGTGCACGCATTACCTTATGCAGTGCTCCCAGAGGCATCTCGTCCATGTTAATCTGTGTCTTCACCTCCGTGTCTTTCATCCGTTTCCAGCAGGCTCGACGCTCGCTTTTGTCAAACGTTCGCTGCAGGTTGGAGAAAAAGTTATTACAGGTTATTACAGTGTGTGTATATGTGTAGGTTCATAGAGCAGTTAAACTTCCTGGGATGAGATCTCAAAGCAGGATGTTATGTTTAAAGACACGGACGTTCACATCTTAGACAAGGTGGTTTGAAAGGGGAGTGAAGGAGGCCATCTATGTCCATTTAGAAAGATCGACTTTGAACAGAGGAGGTGGGTTACGTCATAATCTATCTCCTACACACCATCCTGCCTTGAGATCTCATCCCAGGAAGAAGAAGAAGCCTCCTGGATATGTGGTGAAACGTCTGCAAGCTACAAGAAGTCCACTTGCTTACAAGTAACTCCAAGACGTTCCTTTGTGTTCATTCTACAAAATGACATGATTTAACTAGACAATACTGCAGAAATTGTAGGAGCTGGGTCTGGCCTCTTGCCCGATGTAACTCGCACAACAGTCGCGATAACATGGATTGGATTATGGGATGTTCAGCTCCGGCCTGCATTCTGCTAAGTGGTGGCATTGCCATGGTAACTAGCTACCCTGGCTGCAGGGCCTTTGAAGTGGGTCACGTCACCAGCTGTCACTGACTGTTCAGCCAGAGTAAGAGTGAGGAGAGATATGTGAAAAGCAGCAATGAACTCCTGCACAGAATTCTGATTCACTAAATGAGCAGGTCTTCTGAGAGCCAGGAGTCTCCTGGTCACTATCATATATATTTATGTGTGTAGATAAAAAATAAGCACATAAAAATTTGAGGACAGCATTAAATCCATGAGATCTCTGCCATTGGAAGCTCTTTTTGACTTGACATCTAATAGAACCTAAACCGTTTGCTTCAGTTATGTGTGTGTGATCAGCAGGAATTTTCTTACATTTTGATTCTAGAAATCATTTACATATGACTAAAATTAATGCTGTAGGAGCAATTTGTTGTGAAAAGCTTTAAATTGATTTGAAGATCACTAATAAATTTAAAATTCATGTCATAATTTGTACCTCTAAATTCCTGCTCATGAATCCAAAAGTGTAAATGGTGAATTGTAGGGGCAAAATGAGAACAGAGTCTGCCAGTCAGACTGATGTTATGCTGATGTTTTGTAGATTTCTGTAGCTTGAAAAATGTGAGCACAGGAGCAGGTAACATTGGAAACAAAAAAGCTCGGTTTGGGTAGTTACATCAGCACAATCAGGACAAATCTTTGACATGTTAAACACTTTGATGTAAAAATTGTTTCCGTGCGGTAAAAATTTTAGCTATACAGTGATCCCTCGCCACTTCGCGGTTCACTTATCGCGGATTCGCTATTTCGCGGATTTTCATAATGCATTTTTTTTTTTTTTTGGTGCATTGTGTTCTGCATTCTGATTCGCTAAAAACTCACTCCCGCTTCTTGTATCAAAACATGCTACGAATTGTGCTATCATTTTGTCGTCTCGTTTGCAAAGAAGAAAAAAGAGCGACAACAGCTGCCTATCACTATGTTCTTCTCCCGAACAAACACACCTGCACCGCGGGCTTCAGAAGAAGAGAACACTGCAGAGCGCAGTCAGGATGCAGCGGCCCATTCTGAAGAGCAGTGAAACGGCCTACACACGAGTCACTGTATTTGTATACATGTAATAGTTGCTAATTGTAAAAAAAAAATAAAGTTTTCTATTTCGCGGATTTCACTTATCGCGGGTCATTTTCGGAACGTAACCCCCGCGATAAACGAGGGATTACTGTACAGGAAAGTTAGAAACCTTGTTTTTCCAGACAATTTTTTGTCAATGAAAAGAGACATCAACCACTAGACAGCATATATGACTTTGACTTTACCCACTCCAGCCTTGGAATGAATGGGGTAGAAGCTTGCACAACAAGGCAACTACATCGCCATAGTAACCATGACCTTCATCAAAAGGTAATACTTCAGGATTCCCACCAAGCTGGTGGCTGGGGAAGCCACAGTGTAGGTTCAGTGCTCTGTGGTATAGATGTGTTCTCACCAACCACAAATAAGGTATATTACAAGCTTTATATTAGGAAAAAAAGTTATTTTTCCTCATTTCCTTTAAACTTGAGACTCTCTGAATCTTCTTCTACGATTACAGATTGTTATATCAAACTTCCACCCACCATATCAGAGTCTGTGTGATGGAGATAATACTTCTTAATAGCCTCTTTGTACGTCTGAAACACCAGAGGAGGATTTTTATCCCTTCGTCCTCTTCTCCCTTCTCTTGTGGTGTCATTATCGCTCTCGTTTCTCTCTTCACAGTTGGCGTCGTCTCCTTCCTCGTCCTCCACAGCGTCTTGCTCCTCCTCACCCTGCTCCTCCTGACTCCTCTGTTCACTCATATCATGAGGAACCATTGATGTGAAGTAGATGGGCTGCAGACACAGCAGGAACAAGTCAATACTAAATCTACTAAATCATTTTTTGAATGTTCTGTTGCAAAATTCAAAACCAAACTGGTCAGCTTAATTATTATTATTTCATTTATTTATTGTTAAACTGGAACATGACCACAAATAATGATCTTAAATTAATGATTGATGAAAACTGAAAGTAGAAGCAGGTGAAAAAAAGAAAAAAAAGAAAGTTCAAAAAAACTACAAAATAAAAGTCAGCAGAGGGAACTTACAAAGCGTCTCTCTATGGTTCGTTTGACATACTGAGGGCTGCAGCAGATTTGAGGAAGCAGGGCGAGAATCACCTCACCGAGGCTGTCTGACGTCACCACACTGTTCAGCCAATCACTGTACGATATGGACTGTAAACCAAACACAAGCTGACCAATCAGGAATCAGATATTACCAATCTATGTATTACCGTCCACTTCGTTTCAAATATTCACATTTTCATAAGAATGACTTGTAAGCATCATGGTACGTATAATTATCTTGAATGATCTTATTTCATTAGCAGATCACTTTGCTTATTTAAAGTTTTCAATATCAGAATTATGAGATAAAAAGTCTAAGATAGGAGATAAAAGAACAACATTGAGATAAAACAGTCAAACAATTTAATGTTATTTTCAGAAAACAAAATCTGAAACTCAACAGTAGACTGACTGAACATGAAAAAAACTATCATCATCATCTCACTTTTTTTCTTACGTTGTCTTTCTTGTTTTGTAAATTGAAGGTTAATAACAGTGTAAACATATATAATGTATTTCTTTATATTTCTTTTATTTAATATTTTAAGTGTTATTGATCCAGACCACTTTAGATCCTATTGTGCCAGATGCGACCCGTGATTGACTCCTCTGATATAGGAGAATTAACAGCAGCCTCGAAAACAAGAAAAATAAAAAAAACATGAAAGTTTCTCTCTAGATTTAGTGTTTGTTTTGTTTCTTTTGTGAGGAGGAGTCTGCTCCACATGTAGATAAAAACAGCTCAAACTAAAGTGATAAAAACAATTATTATTATGATGAAATTATACACAAATTAAAACACACCATTTCCTGATAATTATGATGAAATTCCCTGACAATCATTACAATTAAAAGTACCACAGTGATTGTGTGTAATTACTGAGCTTTAAATTTAAACTTTTGGAAACCTAACATCAAACTGAAACCTTAAAATTAAAAAAAAGATACTGATGAGACTAACAGTGAATAAAAAAAAATCTATATTATATTTTTCCTTTCTGCTAAATCTGTTCTGCTGGATGCTGCTAAAACCTTAAAAGTTTATTAAAAAAAATATCAAAATGTCTCAGAAATGTCAATATTCTCTTGTTTCAGCATCTCTTCTCTGATTATTTCGGGTTTCTTTAGTCTTCTATTTTCTAAACACCATCCATCCATCCATTGTCTATCCCGCTTATTCCCTTTCGGGGTCGCAGGGGTCTGCTGGAGCCTATCCCAGCGCGTTAAGGCGAGAGGCAGGGATACACCCCAGATGGTCGCCAGCCAATCGTGGGGCACACACACCATTCACACACCATTCACTCTCACACTCACACCTATGGGCAATTTAGAGTTTACCAATTAACCTGAGCATGTTTTTTGTATTGTGGGAGGAAACCGGAGTACCCGGTGAAAACCCACGCAGACACGGGGAGAACATGCAAACTCCACACAGAAAGGCCCCAGACCCAGGCCCAAGGCGGGTCTTGAACCTGCGACCTTCTTGCTGTGAGGCAACAGTGCTAACCACCGCACCACCGTGTCGCCCCTTTTCTAAACACATTTTGGATTATTATACAAGAAGAAGAGCTTTAAACATTTCAGCTGCTCTGGTTTTCTGGTTGAACTTTCTAAAGCTTTTCATAGCGCTAACAAAAGTTTTGGATTTCTTGATAAGAAGACAAAGAGCTTTAACCTTTTCTGGTTTGGAAACCAGAAAACTTGAAAAATAAAGGACTTTCTAAAGGTCAAAACTGATGATAATGAAGATGATGATGAAGTGACGTCACACTCACCCACATGGTTGCCATCCTGGGAACAGCGTAGATGGAGCGCATGTAGTGGTCGTAGTAATGAACGCCGTGTGAACCGTTCCTGAATAGTCAGATCAGAGCAGATAACTGAATTAAACAGGATAAATAAATAATTAAACAGTTTATTCTCTGTTACAGCTTGCGTACACAGACAGAAATCCTGGGGGGGAATACAGGGGATGTGACCCCACCCCCTTTCGCAAAGTTGCCCCCCCAAAATCTTTGTAAGCACAAATAAATAATTTTGAAAAATTAAAGAAATTTTAAATAAATGCATAAGAGAAGTGCTGCTAAATGTAAAACAATGCATTTCTTAATTGTTGATAAATGATCACCTCCCATTGCTCTGAATGGCAAATTATGACAGTAGTTAGCTACATGGAAGAAGCCAATCTATCAAACTGATATGTAGGAGCCAGTTGTTTTATTCATATTCATCATTTGAGTGTTTAGGCCAGTTATTGAGGCACGATTCATATGCAGTGTTAATGTAATTAGAGCTAGAGCAGTATCACAAGGTAGTAATAATTAAAAAAACATACTATGAGTTGATTTAATGCATTTTTATAATTAAACACCCTTTACACGTGGTGCCTAATAATTAGTGTCTTGTGATATATACCCTGGAAGATAATAAAAATGCTGTGATCAGAGATGAAGCAAAGACTAACAAAAAACCCCAAATGAAAACAAATTCACTCCACAGTCCACATGAATCGCACAAAAACAGCAGCAGCACATCACAGGCAAATGCCTCGGCCCGTTTCTGTTGCCAAGGAAACATGATGGCTCTGTATGTGGAGTGGCCAGCGCCGTTCAGACTCCAGTGGAAAAAAAGCGTGTTAATGCGAACCATTGAGCTTCAAAGTGAAACAAAGGCAATGGTTTTCATAGAGGGTGGAAAATTTGCAGTCGCCAGTGGTAACGACTTTTGAATCTTTGGCTGGTGAATGGAGTCTACTAACCAGCCACTCTGGCAAGTGAAAAAAAATCTGCATAGTTCCACTGAGTGAACCTGACATACTATCTGGTGTAGATATGAAAATGATCGCTTTTGATGCATTTTTAAGTTAGCATTTAACTGTCTTTGTTTTAACTTGAGTCTGAATGGTGAAGAAGGCACCACACACTGTGGTACTTGGACTGTGAGAAACACAGGATGGGGATATTGAACGAGGGGCGGGGGGGGGGGGGGGGGGGGGGGGGGGGGGTTCTTTTACTTTTGTCAATACATCTTCAGTTTCTCTGCATGACTGAAGATGTCTCATTAAAGTCACTTTATGACTACTCTCACAGTAATAAATTAAACTTTCTTACTTGGCGTACGTGTTCTCTTGGGCCATGAGCAGCCCCGGTGCGTTTAAAGGCCAGTAGACTTCATTGGTCAGGAAGCGTTTTTGGACAGTGATGGGGTCGTCGAGCCTCCTCAGGTCCCAGGTCTTCACCAGACGATCTTCTCCTGCCGTCACCAGCAGGTGCCTGGAAGACAGAAGAAGAAACAACATTAATTTTATTCCAATTCAATTGAAAAATGAATACATCCACATGCTTTTCATTATTTACTTTTGCAATATTATTTCTTTCTATTTTTTCACCCAGTAATAAAGAAGAATATATAAGAAATACAGTTAAAAATAAAAAGGATATATTAATAATATTATAAATTGGAAAAAATCTTCTATATATACTATTTTGAACATCACAAAGGTCTAGTCTAGTGTTTTTGATTAAAGTTTTGCTCATGGTGAGAAAATCTAATGTTTTTTCATGTGGAAAATCCATAAAATGGATAAAGCATCCTCCTCCCGACATTAATCAAAACGGACAGCTCTGTCCGCAAGAGAACAAATGAAGACGGGCTAATCAATCGTGGCAGATTCCGATGTGACAAAGTGTTCAGGTGAGAAGATAAAGAAAAGAAAAAAAAAAGGAGGTGAAAAGGTCTTGGGGAACAGAGAGTTTTATCTGCTTCCACACGGCTGCTGTGTAATTACTGTAAAAAGCAGCGATCCAGACAAAATCTGTGCCCTCCAGAATCTCTACTGCCAGGATGCAAATCTGCCTGCTTGGAATTAATCTTCTTCTACATGTCTTTCCTTCAACTTTAGGTCCTAAACTTGTAGATCTGCCTCCAGAGAAACAAACAGGTTCAACCACAAATGATATATAACAGACAATAGATAGTAGTCAGCTAAAATTAAAGCTGCCAAGACATGAGCGATAAAGATAGAGCTAATCTATTGATTATTGATAAATCAATTAGATTTTGGTTAATAAAATGGAGTAAAATATTACTGTTTCCCAAAGTTGAATATACAACCTAAAATGTCTTTTTTTGTCCAATCCAACTGTCCACAACTCAAACATCATCAGTTTACTATTAGAGACAAGAGTGAGAATTTGAACATTTTCTTTTTAAACACTCACTCAACTGATAAACAAAATAGTTGGAAATGAATGTAATAGTTGTAAACTAATCGATTAAATGACCTAGTATTGCCCCTCTAGTGTAGCTTAAATGCTTTTAGTGTGGCATCACCATAACACAGGCTGAGTTTACATGAGCCTGAATAAAATATATACGGTTATTCACAATTTTGTTGTAGAAGTAAATTGGAAAAATGGATGAATCTGCAACTAATCGCTATTCTGAGTCGATTAATCAATGGATTTTTGAAACAAGTCATTGATTATATTTTGATTCATAAAATAATGTAAAATGTCAATCACTGTTTCCCAAAGCTAAACCTCAACCTAAAACTTTTTTTGTCCAGACCAACAGTCCACAACCCAAAGATCATCAGTTCTTAAAAATCCGTTATCAAAATAATTGGTGATTAATGTTATATTTGGAGTAAGGTGATTATTCCACTACTCACATGCTTTTTAATGTAAACTCCTCTGTTTAAATGTAAAACATACTTGAAGGGCCTGTTAAGTACAGCTGTCACCCAGCTCTATACTCATGTCCATATATATGGTCACAGTAGAAATAAAAACAAGATGGCCGACTGCCACGAAGACCATAAACCAACAGGTGAGGTCATGGATGTCCATTATTTATATGGCAGAGTAGTCAATTTAGTTTCAAGACCACTAACGCAATTTGATCTCAAGTAAATGAAATAACATATCTACAAATTTCTCCTTTTTATGTAAAAAAAAACATGATAAATCTTTACATCATTAATTAACCTTCAGTGAACAAAATAGGAGGAATGAAAGTGTAATTTCCACAATATGATGTCTGAATTATTCCATATTTAGTTAGTTTACTGTTGCATTTTGAATTTTTAGCATTTAGTCGCTGAACACTATTTCATTTTTTTTTAAGCAGTTGAAATGAAACCATTTACAAATCAAAACTGAAATATTTTATGTCTGGAGACCTTAAAGATTCTAATTGACTTCACATTTCTGTGAAGAAACAAGCACTGGACTTTTTTTTTTTAAATGACATTTTTTACAGTCATCCAGTGACCAGATTGGACCATTTAGCAGCCAGTTGGAGCCCCTAGGCCTCAAGTTTGACACACCTAACATGCATTTTCATGTTCAACCTCCAAAAAAAATTTAAAACTGAAAAGTTTTTTTAGTGATGAAGATAGCATTTCTCTCAGTAACTGTGCGAGTCTCAGTGACCCCATCAGTCATTTAATTAGCGGCTGTCACCCAATAAGATGATAGAGCTGATTCATTCTTAGCGTCAAGCTGTTTAGGGAAGATGAATCTTGATCGTGAGGACCCGGATGATGACGCACCAACTCTCCCGATCTCCTCTTCTTAATAAATGCAGCAGACACATTGAGCTAATGTTAACGACACTGCGGCTGCTCCTCATCTGCACATTCATCAGCAGAGTAATGGGGTCCATAGATATCCTTGGCGAGGGATGAGGGACTCAAGCAAAGGATGAGCTATGACCTTTGACTGCACGGTGGGTATGAACTCATCGGGATTCACGTACACCACATGCATCCAGATTTGAGCTGTAGAAGTAAAGGTAAGAGTAGAGTATCAATCACTCAATCATTTATTTATTTTATTTCCATTTAGCGATTTGTAAGTGAAAAACGCAGTTTAGAATGGATTCTGAATTTGATGGTAGCCAGTGAAGAGAGAGCCAGAATGGGGGTTACATGGTTTCTCTTTTTTTTTTCCCTCTGCACTGTTTTGTATAGTTTGTAGGAGAGTGATGATTTGAATGATTCTGTTGCACAGTGAATAGCAATAGTAGTTTTAGTTGAGAGGAATGGATTGAACTTCTAGTTGGTGGAGAGTTTGGAGAAACTGTCTTTGACTACTGAATTGACCTATTTAGAGGGTTAAAAATGAAACCAAGGTCTTGGACATGTGGTCTAAAAGGGGGCCAGGTTGCCTGTTGGACATCAAGTTAAAGTTGTCAGAGGCCAAAAAGAATGTTTTCTCTTTTACCGTTATTGAGTTGAAGTTGAAATTTGCTGCCATGCAGGACTTTGTGCTGGTAAGTGATACTGTTTCAAGTCACAAAATAATTAACCTCAATCTACAGATTTTGTATATTCACATTAGATTGCTAATTCTTTCATGAGATAATGTCTGTTGTGAATCAAAACATTTCAGCCTGTGAAGAGAACTTTCGGCCGCCTGGTGACAAATGAAAAATTAAATATGGCGAGAAACAACTTATTTTTTATCCTGCTTGAATTGTCATGAATCACACATATAATAATCGTTGTAAATGATAAATTTGCAAGAAAGTCACACTTTCTCGTAGAACTGTGTAGGTATAACTGTTAAAACATACTGCAGTGCTCCCTTAAACAATTAAGTCCATTTCTTGCAGATTCATCAAGCAGAACAGGGTAGAGGCAGGAATTCAAGCAGCATATTGCAATTTTTGAATTAAAACTAATAGAAAAATAGAAAAACATATGTATACATATTTGTTTGCAAGCGAGCAACATTAACATTGACGGGCACACAAGCACAATAAACTGAACATATGTAATTAGCAAAGCTACATATCTGAACAGTCATATTATTGCCTTTCTAGAAACTATTCAGAGCAGAATAGAGCAACTGAAGCAGTGAACAAAGATGAGGGATAAAGCAATTTCACCCAAAATTATTAAATATTTAACTAATTCTATACTGATTTTTTAATGAGCTTGATTTGAATGTCTTCAGTTTATAGTTTATTGTAGGAAAAACGGTTATCTCTGATCTGACCTCTGAGCTGCAGCTGAAGGTCAGAAGATGTTGAGTAATTATTGGTAAAGTTTAGAGGCTGCTTGTCTTGGCCTTGTACTCTGCATCCTGAATTAATGCCCAAGTTCTTTGGCACAACTTTCTGTGTTGTGGATTTACTGTGCTGCCTTTAACTCAACCATTTTTAATTGGCTGTGAATTAACCTGCCAGACTGAGACAGATGGAGAAAAAACTGAAGAGGCTATAAGGACAAAATTGAAAAACATGGCACTGTTTAATCTCTGTTCTTTAGATGTTGTTCCACTTCTGGGATGAAATCTGTCTTTCATATTACTCCTAAGAAAAATAAAAAACAGGGCTGTAATGTTCTGACAATATTATATATGTGTACACTCCTCTCTCCAATTTATGCACTTATGTTTACTTTTTTACCACATACACACAGTTGACATCATTGTCATCACTCAGGGTAGGAATCTTTGGGCACCACGTTTCAAATCTAAATCTTAGACTCGATTGAAAATTGATTTTTTAATCAAAACGATTCTTGCTTTTTGTGGCCTTTATTTTGTTGCTTACTTTTATATTTTTATCTTGAACACAAGAGCATATAAGTAAATTTTATTTTTATTAAACGTTTAATTATTTTAAGCAAAAAGTTAAGCAGTCCTACATGTCCAGTCCTACAATTTAACACAGAAGCAATGATTATTTGTGCTGCTAAAATTATAGACATTTCCTTGAAATATTAATATATTGATTAGATACTAACCCTTACTTTACTCAAGCAACTTTACTCACAGCTCTCTCTGTCTTTTAGCAACTTTTGCTGCAGGTTAATAGATGCCTCTCAGCGGTCCCAAACAACATTTTTTGAAGGACCATTTACTGTAATCTATCTGTAAATCAAGGAGCGTCTGTCAGTCCGATCAACTTCAACTTTCAGATGTAGCTTATGCATGGTATGATGGTGTGTAGACTATTCTAACAATTTTTGGATGGATATTTTTATCCTTTCTTTGTGAAATTGTTTGTATCCTTTCGTTGTGAAATTATTATTATTAAAACTTTAAATTCTGTAGGTGCGCTGTAGTAGTGTAGAGGCGCTTGCCTCATAAGCAGCATACCCACTAACTAAAACATTTAAAAAAAAAAAAAAAAAAGTTTAAATCCCATACACTTATGTATCACACCTCTATCCTACAGCATATCTTTTGTTACACTGTTAAAGTGCAGGATCACAATTATTAAATCCCACCATTTTATTACTATTCAAACCTCCATCGTTTCCCTGTGCTGCTTGTGCAGCCAATGTAGTGAAAGTAAGTTTTCTGGCTGATCTGCTACTTAAATCCTCACACTAATACAGGATACTGTGGCTGTAGCAAACACAAAAACTACTTTATAAGAAAAAATTCTGTGCTGCCATCTTTCCTTTTTACAGAGAAGAACCAATTTTTACATATTAGCTGCAGCATCTTAAATATAAACTACGGGTATAAACTACGCTCTAGGAGGCATTCACAGACCCTTAGGAATTCCGACACTATAGTTTCATGGGTGGATGAAGTTGTAGAACAATTTTAAAGACGTAAAAAAAGAACACAAAAAACACAAAGATTTATCAGTTCACCATTTACTACACATGCTGTGGTTATCAGAGCAGTGTGCGGGACATACAAAAAATACCTTAATCCAATCTCTCTACTTTTCTATAGGAATACAGACTTTGTACTGACACTGCTCTAGTGTTACCAAACAACAAAAATTTCAAAGTGATCCAGAAACCAAAATTTAAAATTTGATGAAAATCTGACAAAAAAAGTTTTGAGGTCAGACAAACAAAAAGACACTTAGACAAATGCAGGCTAAAACGCAACCTCCATGGCAAAGGTAGTTAGATTAACTGACTGACAGGGGCAGTTTGTTTGTTTGTTTGTTTGTTACCTGTTGGCTGGACAGAATGCCAATGCCCGGACGGCGTGGTCGTGAGACAAGAAGCATCTGTATGGCATCAGGGTCAGGGAGCCGCAGGACTCCCGCACACGCAACAGAGCCGACTTTGTGGTCAGATCCCAGAGTCCTACGATACCTGTAGAGAGGAGGGCGACAGTGAGTGTGTTTGAGTAAGTGAGTGACTGAATGTGTGATTGAAAGTGTGTGAGTGTATCTGAGTGAGTAGGTGAGTGTGCAAGTGAGTAGATGAGTGTGTGAGTGAGTGAGTGTGTGAATGCGTGTGAGTGTGTGAGTGTATCTGAGTGAGTAGGTAAGTGTGAATGAGTGTGTGTGTGTGTGTGAGTGAGTGAGTGAGTGAGTGATTTCACAATAAACCGCCAGAACAATAATAAACCCAAATCTTGTTCTTTCAAATGCTGAACAAATCGATCAGTAAATCAAATCATACAATGCTATCACCGGATGCTTTTTACCAGGACATGTGCTCCGGTAAACATGCACTGTGCCGCCTGTAAAGTTCTCAAAGAAATTTTATGAACAAGTGTATTTTTTAGACAGTATCTGATCTAGAGTTCCTTCTGCTGGAATTCCCTTGGAGACATGTAGCGAGTGAAAGTTAAAGCACAGATTTAGACTGTACGTGTGTACAGGGATAGTCATATCACATGTGGGAATTACACACAGTATTGCTTATCCAAATAAATTATGAGTAAATTGATTTTAGGTTGGTTTTAGTGAATACAATGAAGCAGGAATATTCCCTCACAAATTACGAGACTAAAAAAGTGACTGAAGTCTAGAAGATAACTGTTTTGAATATTGTTTTATAATACTATTACAGAGAATGAAGAGCAGAGTGGTGGAGGAACAGCAGGAGAAGATGCAGGACAATCTGGTCAGAATGAATGAACACTGGCTCTATGTGCACAGCTCGTTTTTACAAGCAGTGATGGTCACAGGTGTAGCAGCATTATAACTACATCCTCTGCCATATGTTATTTGAATACTATATGGCTGTATGTGTGTGAATGTGTGTGTGGAGCTGTGCCCCTGAAATGCTTCATACCGTCGTAGAATCCAACAGCCATTATATGGTGTGGTTTTCCAGGCAGCCAGTCCATCGATAGGACCTGCCCACTCTTCTCATGCCGAGGACATTTTAACGACCCCAACTTCAGTGTCAACACTCCTTCGGCCTTCAGGAAACACAATGGAGGAAAATCCGTTTAACTGCGAAAACAAATCTGTCACATGTTCTAACTTATTGTTAAGTGAACACTTTAAACACAAACATCTCCTTAAGGTAAAATTTATAGATTTTGAAATAAAAACTCACCTTGTATATAGACGGTGACTTGTTGGCTGCATCTGTCAACATAAATATACAGCAAATCCTGTTTATTGATGATTAGAATGAAAACTTTTTTTTATTCAAGAACAGCTAATTGTTTACTTTAGTTACAGAAGATGTAGATAATGAAAACATGAGAATAAGACAGAATCTTGCATTGGATGTAAACTTGTTGGATGTCAGTGGACAAGAAGAATAATCTGCTGCAGCATATAAACGCCTCACTGGTCGGCCATTAGCCGCCATTAACCGCCATTATCGCAGCTGGCGAGACGGAGGCAGCCCTGAAGTTCAGTGTTTTTATAGCACAGGGCAGCTAGTTAGTGCAGAGATGACAACAGAAAAGCTGCAATAACAGTTACAGCCTGTAGAGTGAAGAAGCTTTGCGTATTTAGATATAAATATGTAGAATTCTAATTGTAAAATGTCAGGATTTGGTCAACATTGCTATATATACACATGTATATCAGTTTATGGCACTATAAAAAAAAATATGTACAAATGTCCTTTTTGTTTTGATTTAAGTCTTATTTTTTTAAATTAAACAGATGTTCTACACCGTTTCTATGTGTATGTGTGAGTGGGAGAACTAGTGTGTGAGTGAATGAGTGTGAGTGAGACAATACATGAATGAATGAGTGTATGAATGAGTGATGTCAGTCGTCTGTATTTAAATGTTTAACCATCAATTCACCATTGGACACTTTGTTCTCCCAACTTCATTGTGACGTGGAGCAGATTTGTCGATCATGTTATTGATAATGTCATATCTGAGCCAATATTCAACAGTCTACCACTTTATGGCTGGAGTTATTGATACTAAAATACTGCCCCCACCTGCTTGAGACTGACTGGGTGTTAAGTGCCACTTTAGAGATAAATCTGCAGTACCTGCCCTGGCAATCACTGTTGTGTTTAATGGATGCAAAATCCAATAACAACAGGAGGTTGTCAGACTGTTCCCCGTCATTAGTTCTCTCTACACCTGCAGTTTAGATAACAGACTTCAGATCGATAGATTCCTCCTCTGCAGCCTCCTTCACTGCCACGCCAGGAAAACAAACAACTACCGTATACAGCTCTAAAAGAACCTGAATATTTACTTCATCCAGAGCAAGCATCATCCAACCAGTGTTGTTAAAACACTATATATATATATATATATATATATATATATATATAGTGTAAGAAATGTAAGAAAGTGGAGCACTTGTTTAGTTTAGTTTCTCTTTCCCAACACACATTCCTTTTCTGTTCACCCGGGTGCAGCTAAAACCTATGCACCATCCCTATTTTAGATTTATTGCCACTGTGTATGATCCAGGCTACTAAGCATCATCAATTACACCGCACTGAGGTAATGATGAAACACTCTTTATCACTGTTCAAACAAGACTGCAGACATGCAGCTTTAGAAATGTACTCAGTGTTTAAGGACCTGCATTTGTACACTATTCCTGGATTCTATTCAAAGTTGTGATGTAACTAAGAAAATAGTTGTCATTTTCAATAACTAAAAATCCTCTTTATATAGTCTGCAAGGAATAGTCGGCTAGTTGCCAATTATTACACTAATCACCAATTATTTTGGTAATCAAAAGATTTGTCCAAATTTTCTGGTTTCGTTATTCTTCTATAATAGTAAACTGATGATCTTTGGGTTGTGGACTGTTGGTCTCAACATTAAAAAAAAATAGGTTGAATCTCCATCTTAGGGAAACAATGATCTACATACTATTTTATGAAGCAAACGGTGAATTCATTATCCGTTTTAATTATCAGTAGTTTAATCAACTATCAAAAACATCATCAGTTGCAGCCCTTTCACTCAACACTCACTACAAACAGACTATTTAACTAGCTTTAGTGATGTTTTTTAAAAACTTACTTTATTCAGGGGGTAAGAGCTGATTTCTTTTTCTGCTGATAACTCAGAGCCACTTCAAAATATTTTGACTGACTTAAAAAGCATTTTAAGCTGCTGACTTTGAGGACAAGAAAACCTTTTTCTCAGCACAAATGTGCTTGAAGGGCTGACAGATTGTAGATTTAAACAGAGAAAACTGTTGAAGCTTGTTTCCAGCTTCTGGCGTGCTGAGCACTAAATGAATGCAGACTAGTTATCACATAGGAACATGTGTGAAAATCCCTTCTGTTTGATGTAGGATCAGCTAATGGGGTTAAAGGTGAAATTGCCTTAGCCAGGGTTAAACATGGCATGTCTGTGCTGCTCTCTTTCCACAACCTGTGACACATAATTATACCATTAATGGCTTTTGTCTGTCCTCCAGTCGCAGAGGATGGAAGAGCAAGGAGATGCGGACGAGCGCAGTTATAAAGGGGGAGCGTCGGGGAGATGTGGCAGGCAGAAGCTCGGGGAGGACAGAATATGAGATGACGGCGTTTCGAGAACGAACATAATTTACGGCAGCGTTCCCAGTCAGACAAGGATCTATAATTGAAATGACAAAGAAGATGCATCACCGAGCCAGTTGTTAGTGTTGGGAGCTATGAATTTTAGGTCTAGTAGCTGATGCCTCCTGTTTCCCCTTCTGTCAATCAGCAAGGGCTGACGAGGGGGAGGGGGGTCACACAAAGGCCAAGTTAATGGCTAAATGTCTACAGTGGCAACGTTCACACATCTTAAAGCATGAGATGCTCGACTAGAATTGAAAATAATGACTATTCTGATTAATCTACCAATCACTGAAAGAATTAACAGATTAGATGTTTGGTTCATAAATTCTTGAAGCTGAAGATTCAACATATTATATATTTTTAGGACATTTTCTTCCTAAAAATGACCAATCCATTATTTGATTATCAAAATAGTTGATGATTAATGTAATAGTTGAAAACATATTGATTAATCGACTAATCGCTGCTCCTCTAATCATCAGTATTGCCAAATGTTTGAGCAGTGATGACTCTCAGTTTCCTGTCAATGATTCAGCTTTTAATTGACTTTTATAAGCTTTTAACCAATGAAATTATATTCACAGCTTTAGATTTGGATATTTTTTGGTCTACAAAAATTTTTTTGGCACGGATGTTATTGTCAAAGCAGGAACTTGTTATATTCAAATATAAAAGAATTATGTGTATGTGTTTTGGGGAAACACATCTTTAAATGTGTGCAATCCGCAACCTTTCTGTCCAATAACGAGAAGTTATGGTTGGATGCAGGAGGGTGATGGAGTCCACACCCAATGAGCTGTAGCTGAAAAAAGTAAAATAGAAACCAGAGGTCATGAAGCAATGGGGGAAAAAGGGGAAAAAAAAGATAGAAATGCCAGGATTTCTGTTTTTTTATGTCCAATCTGAGAAGTAGAATTTTTTTAATAATTGTAAAACCAAGCAGAGTGTAAAAGAGAGGGTTCTGAAATATCTTTGGCTGCACAGAATATAGGGAATTTAATTTACATTGTGACACAGAATCAAGCATGCATGAACTCTTTTAAATCAGATGGAGTTAGACGATGTGATACAAAGAATTTTAGGAATTATGCAGCTGACGTAGAAAATAAGTAAACAAATTTTAGAAGGTTAGTGTAGACTAATAAAATGACATATGGTTTTTATTAGAGTTTAAGACAAGAGTATAACTGAGATATATATATACAGTATAGTTTAGGATTGTCTCGTCTTGCGCACCTGCACTTTGATGTTGTTGTACATGTAAACGCATAGGATAGTGAGAAACGCAATTTCGATTCCTTTGTATGTCAAGTACATGTGAAGAAATTGACAATAAAATTGACTTTGACTTTGACTTTGACTTTGATACAGTTTTAATAAAACAGGCTCATTTTAGGATCTTTGCTCAAAAATGTATATTTATAATATTATTTATATCTCCAGAATTAAAGCTATGAAGCAGATAATTAGAAAGCGAGTTTACTAACTGGAAAACAACTGGAAATAATATTCTTGTTGAAAAAAATAACAATGCAACAGGAATATCTGAAACAATGGAATAAATAAATAAATAAATACATAAATAAATGTATAAAACATAATTAAATAACATTGCAAAAAATGAAACCAGAAGAGTTTGGGTAATTCAAAACTTGCATATAAATAGGTTTAGGCAATTTATTCTTTTAGTCTTTTTATGCAATACTAAAAAAAACATCCTATATTCTTGAAATTTGATCTGATAGACTATTTCTATTATATTTTGACTCTTTTTTTATATTTTTGAATAAATGAAAACCTTTTATATATATATATATATATATATATATATATATATATATATATATATATATACACCATTTTAATTGCCTAAAATAAGGGAAAAAAGCAAAACTATTTACTGATGGAATAAAATAATTCTACCCAATACTGGAATAATTTGACCAAAGACAAGATTCTTCTACCTGATAAAAATCATATCTTATACTAAAATAATATCTGATTTTTCTGATAATGTGGATATTGATGATTATATTGAAATTGTTTTATTGCTCAGGCCTAGTAGGAATGCTGCACTTATGAAAAATATGTCAAACGCCCCTCCCCGAACCGCCACCTTAACGTGGTGGAGGGGTTTGAGCACCCGAATGATCCTGGGAGCTATGTTGTCGGGGGCTCTAGGCCCCTGGTAGGGTCACCCATGGCAAACAGGTCCTGGGAGACGGGTCTGACTAAGAGCGGTTCAGAAGCCCCACATGATGAAGAAGAAAAGAACAAGGCCAGTTACGTCGCCCGGACTGGCGTTACCGGGGCCCCACCCTGGAGCTAGGCCTGGGGTGGGTGCTCGGCAGCGAGCGCCTGGTGGCCGGGCCTTTTCCCACGGGGCCCGGTCGGGCCCAGCCCGAAGAAACGACGTGGGGCCGTCCTCCCGTGGACCCACCTGCGGGAGGAGCCATGGGGGGCGGGTGCGGAGAGATTCGGGTGGCAGTCGAAGGCGGGGACCTCGGCGACCGGATCTCCGGACATGGAGACTAGCTCTGGGGACATGGAATGTCACCTCGCTGGGGGGGAAGGAGCCTGAGCTTGTGCGGGAGGTGGAGCGTTACCGGCTAGATATAGTCGGCCTCACCTCCACGCACAGCTTGGGCTCTGGAACCCATCTTCTTGAGAGGGGTTGGACTCTCTATTTCTCTGGCGTTGCCCGCGGGGAGCGGCGGCGAGCTGGTGTGGGCTTGCTCATTGCCCCACAGCTCAGCCGCTGCGTGTTGGGGTTCACTCCGGTGAACGAAGGGGTCGCGTCCCTGCGCCTTCGGGTCGGGGACAGGTCTCTCACTGTTGTGTCGGCCTACGGGCCAAACAGCAGTGCAGAGTACCCGGCCTTCTTGGAGTCCCTAGGAGGGGTACTAGATAGTGCGCCATCCGGGGACTCCGTTGTTCTCCTGGGGGATTTCAACGCCCATGTGGGTAACGACAGTGACACTTGGAGGGGCGTGATTGGGAGGAACGGCCTCCCCGATCTGAACCCGAGCGGTGTTTTGTTATTGGACTTCTGTGCTAGTCACAGCTTGTCCATAACGAACACCATGTTCGAGCACAAGGGTGTCCATCGGTGCACATGGCACCAGGACACTCTAGGCCGGAGGTCGATGATCGACTTTGTCGTCGTGTCATCTGACCTCCGACCGCGTGTCTTGGACACTCGGGTGAAGAGAGGGGCTGAGCTGTCAACTGATCACCACCTGGTGGTGAGTTGGATCCGCTGGCGGAGGAGGAAGCCGGACGGACCTGGCAGGCCCAAGCGTATTGTGAGGGTCTGCTGGGAACGTCTGGCGGAGCCCTCTGTCAGGGGGGTCTTCAACTCCCACCTCCGGGAGAGTTTCTCCCTGATCCCGGGGGAGGTTGGAGACATGGACTCCGAGTGGGCCATGTTCTCCACCTCTATTGTTGATGCGGCTGCTCGTAGCTGTGGTCGTAAGGTCCGTGGTGCTTGTCGCGGCGGCAATCCCCGAACCCGGTGGTGGACACCGGAAGTAAGGGATGCCGTCAAGCTGAAGAAGGAGTCCTATCGAGCCTTGTTGGCTCGTGGGACTCCTGAGGCAGCTGATGAGTACCGGCGGGCCAAGCGTGCCGCGGCTCGGGCGGTCGCAGAGGCAAAAACTCGGGTTTGGGAGGAGTTCGGGGAGGCCATGGAGGAGGACTATCGGACGGCCTCAAGGAGATTCTGGCAAACCGTCCGGCGCCTCAGGAGGGGAAAGCAGTGCTTCACCAACACTGTTTACAGTGCGGGTGGAGAGCTGCTGACCTCGACTGGGGATGTTGTCGGGCGGTGGAAGGAGTACTTTGAGGATCTCCTCAATCCCACTGTCACGTCCTCCGAGGAGGAAGCAGAGACTGGGGACCCAGGGGCGGACTCGTCCATCACCCTGGCTGAAGTCACTGAGGTGGTTGGCAAGCTCCTCGGTGGCAAGGCTCCGGGGGTGGATGAGATCCGTCCTGAGTACCTCAAGTCTCTGGATGTTGTGGGACTGTCTTGGCTGACACGTCTCTGCAACATCGCGTGGCGGTCGGGGACAGTACCTGTGGAATGGCAGACCGGGGTGGTGGTCCCTCTGTATAAGAAGGGGGACCGGAGGGTGTGTTCCAATCACAGGGGAATCACACTCCTCAGCCTTCCCGGTAAGGTCTATTCCAGGGTGCTGGAGAGGAGAATCCGACCGATAGTCGAACCTCGGATTCAGGAGGAGCAGTGTGGTTTTCGTCCCGGTCGTGGAACACTGGACCAGCTCTATACTCTCCATCGGGTCCTCGAGGGCTCATGGGAGTATGCCCAACCAGTCCACATGTGTTCTGTGGATCTGGAGAAGGCATTCGACCGTGTACCTCGTGGTGTCCTTTGGGGGGTGCTCTGGGAGTATGGGGTCCGGGGCTCTTTGCTAAGGGCTCGCATTGCCGGCAGTAAGTCAGACCTGTTCCCAGTGCATGTTGGACTCCGCCAGGGCTGCCCTTTGTCACCGGTTCTGTTCATTATATTTATGGACAGAATTTCTAGGCGCAGCCAGGGGCCGGAGGGGGCCTGGTTTGGGAACCACAGGATTTCATCTCTTCTGTTTGCAGATGATGTTGTCCTGATGGCTTCTTCGAGCCAGGACCTGCAGCAGGCACTGGGGCGGTTTGCAGCCGAGTGTGAAGCGGCTGGGATGAGAATCAGCTCCTCCAAATCCGAGGCCATGGTTCTCGACCGGAAAAAGGTGGTTTGCTCTCTCCGGGTGGGTGGTGAGTCTCTGCCCCAAGTGGAGGAGTTCAAGTATCTCGGGGTCTTGTTCACGAGTGAGGGAAGGATGGAGCGTGAGATTGACAGGCGGATCGGTGCAGCGTCTGCAGTGATGCGGTCGCTGTATCGGTCCGTTGTGGTGAAGAAGGAGCTGAGCCGGAAGGCGAAGCTCTCGATTTACCGGTCAATCTACGTTCCTACCCTCACCTATGGTCATGAGCTTTGGGTAATGACCGAAAGGACAAGATCGCGTATACAAGTGGCTGAAATGGGCTTCCTCCGCAGAGTGGCCGGGCGCACCCTTAGGGATAGGGTGAGGAGCTTGGTCACACGGGAGGAGCTCGGAGTAGAGCCGCTGCTCCTACACATTGAGAGGAACCAGCTGAGGTGGCTCGGGCATCTGCTCAGGATGCCTCCTGGACGCCTCCCTAGGGAGGTGTTCTGGGCATGTCCCACCGGGAGGAGGCCCGGGGGAAGACCCAGGACACGCTGGAGGGACTATGTCTCTCGGCTGGCCTGGGAACGCCTTGGGGTCCCACCGGAGGAGCTGGAGGACGTGTCCGGGGTGAGGGAAGTCTGGGAGTCCCTGCTTAGACTGCTGCCCCCGCGACCCGGCCCCGGATAAGCGGAAGACAATGGATGGATGGATGGATGGATGTCAAACGTAAATGTATGAATATAATATATCAAAAATGTATTATCAGCATTCAAATTAAATTCAAAGTAGTAGACTGAGCGGATATAAAACATAAGAAGAGGATCAATATGATGTTTCTACTGTGATATGATGCATGTGAGTGTTTCACAACCGTGTGCTGCAGCATGTGACATTTAATTATCCACCACTCATATGTTTAATCAGATTACACTGGACACGCACGCACGCACGCACCCACACCCACACACACAGGTTTTGTGTATGATGGATGTGGCAGATAAATTTGCCATTAATCTCCTTCGTTGCATTGTCCATAAGTGCCGCAGCAGCAGCAGCTGACACTGTGATCTACACAGACTGGACCACAGGGGCCCCATCCATAATTGCACGCACGCACGCACGCACGCACGCACGCACGCACGCACGCACGCACGCACGCACCTGTGGTTTCTAGTGTTTCAGTGGAGAAATTTCCTGCTGCCACTTTTAAAGCTGCATCAAGGGGTTTTATAGCCCCCTTGAAGCCCTGAATATACACACAGGCACAGGGGTAGAAACAGGCTGGTGGTTTCTGCGGTGTAGGTGAGTTATTGTGAGAGAAAAAATGCAGATTTTGGATTAATGTGTCTGTTTATTATCTGTGAAGAACTGGAATAAAGGAGGAAAAAAACAACAGCTGTGTGGAGTTCAGCTAGACAGGAATGGACCTGTTAACTTTCATAATAAGGAGCGTTTGCAGCTCCGTCTGTGACTTCAACAGACAACGCTGCCCCCTGCTGGAAACAGGACACACCACATCATTTGCTTTATTTATTTGTATTGATATTTCTATATTTATCAGATTATTATAATTATATTTTATTTATGTATCATATTCATTTTTGAAATTGTATTATATTGTATATTTTATTTATTTAAATTTTATTACATTTATTATATTTTAGATTTTTACTTTTATCAATTTATCATATTCTATGTATTATTGACCAATATTTTTACCATATTTCTTTTTCTTTCTGTCTGTGTTGGTTCTCTCCAAGTTCTCCAGTTTCATCCACAGTCTAAAAACATGCTGAGATTGATTGGAGATTCTAAGTTGCCTGTAGGTATGAGTGTGTGAATAAATCGTGTTTGTTCCCCATGATAGGTTGGTACCTGAGGAATAAGCTGGTATAGAAAATGAGACTATATTTAGATTTTTATGTATTTATTTATTCATTATATTATATTTTTTATTAAGATTTTTGGGGATTTAAGGTTAAAGCTGTTATTCAAATAATTTATTTTCAAATTTTGTTTTTTTTATTTGTTTTTTTTACCTTGTTTTATTTAATTTTTGATGCTCTAATGTTTTTTCTTACCTCAACCCTGTTTTATTTTGTAATGTAATTGAAATGTAATGTTTTTATCTTTTTATTCTGAGAGAGCTGCAACTAATGACTATTCGCATAGTGTATTAATCTATTGATTATTGAAATGATAAATGATTAGTTGTTTAATTAGAAAAAAAAATGTCAAATGTCAATCACAGTTTCCCAACACTAAAGATTCAACCTAAAAATGTCTTCTCTGATTATTTTTTGCTTTCTTTAGTCTTCTATAATAGTAAACTGATGATATTTTAGTTGTGGACTGTTGGTCTGGACAAAAAAAGACATTTCAGATTGAAACTTTAGTTTAAGGAGCGATCAAACAACAGTGATTGAGATTTTGTATTTTATGAACCAAACATCCAATCAATTGTTTTAGTCGATAGAATAATTAACTATCAAAATAGTTATTTATTGCAGCCTTCGTTAAAAGTGATTTATTTTAAATATTTTTTAAAATCCTCATAACACATATATCGCTTGCAAGACTTTTGGATATTTAGACAGGTCTGTGAAGAAACTAGCTCAATTTTCAACAAAACAGACTAAAAAAAGTAAAAAAAAAAATTTGTCTTGGTATCATTGGAAATTATCATATTTTGGAATATCTACTGATATAGTCTCTGTAAAAACAGCATCTTACTCTTCAGAGTCTCTCCAGGTTGGGTGCTGTTATGGATGCGGTGCAGAGCAGCAGGATGAGGGAGGCTGTAGATGGTGACCACGCTGGTGGAGGTGGCGACTGCCAGCAAACCCAGTCTGGGCAGGAAAGGAGCCTGATGTTTAGAAATATAGGTAAATATATAATACATATTTTATAAATATTTTAATAATCTATATATTGTCACCCTATAAAAATAATGGCCTGGGAAATCAGACTCTTTAAATCACATATGTCAAAGTCAAGGCCCGCGGGCCACATCCGGCCCGCGAGAGGGTTTTTTCTGGCCCCCAGGATTATATACATTTATTATTAGAACTGGCCCGCAGGCAACTGCACGCCAGCAGTATCCAGGTACTTTACACGCACTAACCAACTACATTTCCCACAATTCAACGGTGGCGCTCCGAGCAGGAGGCCACACACTGGCAAAACGGAAGGTGGACACTGCGAACCGGACTTTTAAAACAGGGTGGGAATCGTAGTACATGTTCACGGAGGTAGCTGGAGAACCTGTGTGACTTTTGTGTGGAGAAAGTGTGGCGGTGATAACAGAGAATCTGAGACGGCAGCATGAGACAAGACAGAAGAGGTTGCTAAATTAGCCCGGACATTGATGAACTTGTTCAAAAGAAGAGACACCACCAAGTATCAGCCACAGCTTCAAAAAAGTGAACATTACTGTGCAACGTATTCAGAGTTTTTACTCAGTTAATGTTTAAAAGTGAACTATTTGTTTTCACACCACATGTGACTTATTCTTTTCCTCATGTTTATAGCTTTTTGCACTTTATTATTGTATTTCAATCCAATTTGTTTTGAAAATATTTCAATTGAGTGAATTATAGAAAATTGCTGATATTATGTATTTATTTGAAGTAAATTTAGGCCTTTTTGCTATATCCCTGAGAAGTAATACTGATGGCGCCTTGAATAATACCGCTTCATTCATTTAATGTTCATGTTTTGGGGATTTTTACACAAAGCTTTTGTCTCTGTTGAAAATTAAAATTTACTAACAGAGCCATAAGAAATTATTTATTTATTTGATCATATAGTAATTATTAATATGTTATAGGCATTATTTTTAGGGTTTCAGTCTGTTTAATGGGGATCACTAGACTATATGCTGTCATTTTATTATTTTTTTTTCAATGAACGTTCGATCAGTCCGGCCCTTGGCTTGTTCCTAAATTTTTCATTTGGCCCCCATGTCCATTCGACTTTGACACCCCTGCTTTAAATGATTCATAAATATTTAATTCTCTGCATTTGATAAATTTTCGAAAATCTTGAAAAAATTACATAGGCCATTATTTTAAAAAGGTGACGATATAAGTCATAAATATTGCCACCTTTCTGCTACAGCTAGGCAGCTCCCAGCCGCCTGATGGACACCATTTTAGCAGCCAGATGAAGCCTTTCTCCTGGGCCAAACCGTACACCAGAGCAGGCTCAGAGTCCGGTCTGCAGAGAGAACAGAGGAGCAACAAGGCTTGAAATGAAAGTGACTTATTAAAAATAAAAAAATGTGTCATCTTAAACACTGCTAAACTGATGAGATTTTTGGAAAAAATTATAAACTATTGAAGTTCAAATCTTCCCTTCTTCTTTTACTTCCATTCTTGCACTTTTCCTTTCATCCTTCCTCCCCCTTTCCTTCCATCCTTCTTTTACTCCTTCCTCCCTCGTTTTATTCCATGCGAACACTACAGTCCAAAAATGCAGACCTATTAGAGGTTCCCAGATTTTCTAATATTAAAATAGGAGGCTCCCAGGCGCCTTTCTGTTTCGTCCAGGGCAGACACCGTTTCTACATTTAAGGTTAAAAGCTTTTTGACCTTTTAAAGAAGCTTATGGTTAGGGCTGATCCTGGCTAGTCTAGAACATTGCTATGCTGCTATAGGTTTAGACTGCCAGGACCTCATCAGATACCTTGAACTTCTCTTTCCTTCCTCAATATATTTCTGTTAAATTTCATATTCAACTACTACTGTTTAATGTTTTGTGAACACATAATCTATTGCAGCCTGTCTGTCCTCGAAGAGGGATCATCCCCTGTTTCTCTTCCTGAGGGTTCTTCCTATTTCTTTTTCTCTATTAATTATTTTTTTAAGGAGTTTTCCAATGTGAGTGCCTAAGGACAGGGGATGTTGTGTTGCTTTTGTACAAACCATAAAGCCTAATGGGGGGGGAGGATATGCGTTTTGTAATTTTGGGCTGTTCAAATAAATTTGACCTTATATATGTCCTTTGAAGCAGGAGATATTTCCTGCAGATTGGGCGAAACCCACTAAAGTTAGATCCACTTCTGATTTTACAATGAGATGTGGAAATTTGCTGTGTCATCATGGCAACCAAGAATAACATAGGAAAAAGCTTTCATCTCCAATGTCTGAAGACAATGCAGAGTGAATCTAAGGTCAGTGATAAAAACCTAAGAACTAGTTTCTCTGAATATGATGTGTGAAAAATTTGAGAAATCAGTCATTTCATTCAAGATGGACGACTTAATGTTGGTGTTCTTATTCCAAGAGACTTTTTGATGCGTTTTGATATGTTGAACATGTGCAGTGGATTTCATTTGTCTATGTCAATGGGGGGGTAGGGGTTCAAAGTCTATGAATGTCATTTTCTACTCAAATTAAGAAAATCTAAATGTTACTCATAAAGTTTTTATCAATGACATGATATTTAACAACTTAGAGAAAGGTTTAGTGCAAAAAAAAATTAAGTTTAAACTACTTCCTGTCATATGATATCGAATTCTCGTTTCTTCATCCAGAGAACATGATTTTCACACCCTTTCATGCATAGTATTCTATTATAGTATTCATGCAAGTATTGAACGTTATTTCAAACAAGTCTCTAGACTAACTCCCTAAAAAAAAATGTTGTTCCAGAGATGAATATTTTTTGTTTTAAAGCGTTTTTGTTTCAATAAAAATTCAATAAAATGCTATTTTCTTCTAAGCACGAAACAAAATGGAAAAAATAGATACATAACATGACAGTTAATGACTCAACTGAAATAATTATATGCATAAAAACTTTGGAAAAAAGAAAAACGTGTTGATGCAAACCATTAAACATAATTTTATGGTTTGCATTAACCCTTTAAGCCATTTTTTTGCAGGTGTGCGCAATATGGTGTGCACAATATGGTGACCTTTGGGCCACCAAATTGTGCAGCAAAAAGTTTTAATTTAAAGACAAAATGAGTGGCAGATTAATATCAGCCTCAGTAACCTGTTGTTATACTCTAGCATGCCCAGGTCCCACAGCTGGATGAGTCCTGCTCCTCCGTAGGTCTTGTGGACGTGGTGCTGGTCGTCCATCCCTTGGTGGCAGGAAAGAGCCAGGTACTGGGTGGCTGGTGCTCCGTCGGGCGTGGGACACCACTCCAAAGCCCAGACTGGTCCACCTGTGTACAGGAACATGTCCCAGCGATCCGGGTGAGCTGGGACCACCTCGAACCTGCTCGGTGACATGGTGGCACGAAACAGATACACAACACAGATTGCAGTTGGGTCTTTCAGTTTTCGGGTACTGGGATTAAAGACCGTTTATATATGTTTTTTGGAGTAAATTGAGCTTAAAGATTAAAAAAATGTTTATCCATATAACACCAGTTTAGCAATTTAATCGAACCTTTTGTAATCTTTAATTTAACAATGTTGACTCGCGTATCCTAACATGCTCAATATCAATTAATATAAACAAGTTTTATTGATTTTTAAAAATATATATATTGATATTGTTTCATTGACCAATCCAGAGATATTGTCAAAAATGACATAACTTGTGCTAAGATAAAACCTTATCGTTTGTCTGTGCGCTTCATGTTTTAGAATATATGTCAAGTGTTGTAATTTTTGTATGCTACTGATAAATAATCCTGTATTTAGATTGATTTCAGCAAAAATGCACATTTTCTTTGGGGAATTCCATAATAGTTCTATAATCATTATGAAAGGCGATGCCTTTGTAGGCTGCAGCAGCAGAACTAGGACACAACTGCAGAGCTACAGGAGGAATTAAAATAGGTGAATCCATCAAAATAAATGTAAAAAAAAAAAAAGAACCACCCTCTGGTGTTTTCTACACATTACAGATTGAGATGAGATATAAATCCCACCTGCGGAGTCTCTGCAGAGGCGTCTCCTCAGAGTGGAGACCCTCTCTGGACACTTTGAAAGCAACTGATTGAAGTTCCTGAGGCAGGTATTTCTCCAAGTCACTGGACATACACACACACACACACACACACAGACACACAGTTGGGCAAGTTACTTAAAAGGTATAAAAGAAAAAAAAATCAAAATTATTAATTACCTAAAGTAGTAATATTGTCCCTCAAAAAATAATAAGTACAAGTCCTCAAAGTTTTGTTACTTAAGTAAAAAATGTCAGAAAAATGTACTTAACTTTAAAATGCAAAATACTCCTTATACAGACTGTTATATTATTATATTATATTATACCAATTGTTTTTAATGAATATATACATGTAACAGTATTTAAATGTTTTAGTTTGCAACCCACAGAGCATAATTTTTCTATTATAGAAGACTGACGAAACCAGAAAATAATTAGATCTGAGAAGCTGGAACCCGCGAGTTTGTACAAAATGACTCAAATCCATTAATTAATACCAAAATTAAATTTCTCTACTCTAATACTCAAGGCCTTTCTACCTGATTAAAAAAATATTCAAGTACAAGTCCTGAAATGAAAATGCCACAATCAATAAATCCAAGTATTATCAGTATGCATTAGTTATAAGAAATAAATGTAACTATAGTAGTTACGAAGATACAAAATATAAAATGAACTAGTTACTTTGGAAATTGTCTACAGCTACTTTCAAGTAAACGGCCCCTACTTCCATCTATAAAAGCGAGGAGCGTCTGTGAGTCTGTGGCTTGTATATGTCATTTACTGCACCGAATGTGCAAGTATTGTAACTCTCAAAAACTACACAGTAATACGTTAGCTGGTTTAACTGCTACAGTATTCCGAGCTGTCTTACTCCAAGACACGTTCACAGACCCTCAGGAAATCCAAACAATATCACCTAACGGAACAGAATTTGGGCCTAAACTCTTATTTATAAACACATATACCAGTAACATGTCCAGGCAGACAAAGGAAGTCTGTAATATGTGGATGGACATTCAAACTTTACATAAATTGTAGCTTTTATATTTGCATGTCCTTATCTCAATGTATGTCCATGTGTTTCCCATTGTACAATTTGTCCGTTATAACTATGGAGCAGTCCAACACATCCTCATTTAGGAATTTATTAACCAAAATGATAAACACAAATCTAAACTATTCTCATTGTTGCTGTGGAATACATTGAGACCAGCTTTTAGCTCTGAATAAATATTAAAATTACCTTATTTCCAGTTGTGAAAGGACATCCTTTTGTTTTAAAGTCTCCAGGAAATAATCATGCATGTGCTTGTGGCCAGTGAAAGAAAAAGTGACTTTCTCTTTTTTTGTAAGTTAAATCACATTTGAGGAAAATAAATGATCAAATATTGCCTGTTCTGGTTGCTGAGATGAAACACTATTATACAACAAGTTGAAGACACACACAGTATAATGAAAAAAAGCTGAGAAGCTGCAGAATGTACCTGTGAGGCACCTGGTTCCAGTCACAGGTAGAGGGGACCCACTCTGGAAACACCCAGCTGCTGTAGTGCTCCTCCCGGCTGCGCACACACACGTACACACGCACACACTTAAATTGTGACATGTGAAAAGACACTTTTTAAAATTTTTCCTACTTCCATTCCTTAATTATTTCCCCTCCTTCCTACTTCATTCTTTTATTCTTTCCCTCCCCATGGTTCCCACACCTTTTTCATGAACAAATTCAAGCACTTTGCAAGCACCAGTTTTTCACTTTTCAAGCACCTTTAAATAGGTAGCCTACTCGTTGTGTTTGCCATGATGGTCATGAGAAGCGCAGCGGCGCCACTGTATGGCATAATAGTATGGGTCTAATTAACATTATTTCATACGGTGGTAGATTGAATGTTTGGATTTTTAACTAATTGTGAATTGGCTTGTATTCTCAGCTTGTGAACAGTGCATTGTGTCACTACCATAGCGCAATAACAGTGACAAATGCCTGAAGGGGGCTAAAGTATTGTATGTATAAGCAGACGAGTTATTTATTTTCACTGTGTGGAAACCTTTCACAGCAAGGACAATCACACAGACCCAATCCACACTTACTGCCTGAACATTAACAAGATACATGCTAGTGCTGCTTGAATGCTGAAGTAACACGCAGAGTCACCATGCAACACCGATGACCAACCAGTATGCTTTGCACCAGCCTCAGGAAGACAAAACCTGTATTTTGAGATTTACTGGAATATAATGTAAAAATCCATTTTTCGACCAGCAAGTTGAGTCTGTTAATTGTATATGTATGGCTGAGTGTGAGATCTCTATGCTGGAGATCACATTATCTTTTTTTTTTTTTGATTGAGCTTAATTCTGCATCAAAACATTGTGTTCTACTCACCCATGGTGTTTTTTTTTTGCATTTGAAGATCTGCCAGAGATTTAGAAGTAGAGCAGAGAGAAGTAGAGTCGGAGTAGAACACAATGTTTTGATGCAGAATTAAGGGCCTAATATCGATAGTAGTCTACTGTTATTGCTCGGCAGAACACCAAGCGAGTATGATAACCGAGTTCTGCATGTAAAGGTATCGGATCAAGCGCGTAGCCGCTTAGGAAACATTTTTGTTTTCTCTTGGTTTATTGAGATAGACATCACAAAAAATTCAAGCATTTTCAAGCACTTCACAAAAAAATCCAAGCATTTTCACAACCTTGAAAACACTGAATTGAAATTCAAGCATTTTCAAGGAATTCAAGCACCTGTGGGAACCCTGCCTCCCTCTATTATCCCGCCCATCTTTGTTTCCCTCTATACTTTCTCATTTCCTTCCATCTTTTCTCACTCATTATATCCTTCATCCTTCTTTCTTTTGAGAAAGAGAGAAAGAGAGAGAGAGAGAGAGAGAGAGAGACAGAGAGATCTTCTATGCAGTTACTTACAACTTCTTATTGGTCTCGATGGATTCCCAGACTGGCTTCATGGTGTTGGCGGTGAGTCCGTTGCGCACTCCAATACCAATGACTTCCTTCAGGAGAAGTTTTAAATGTCCACAATTAAAATCCAGTTGATAACCACATCTTTATTTTATCTTAACACATAGATTGAGTGATTTAACAAGTAGTTATAATATACTATACAGCCAGGGAATTAAATTACTTACAGGTCCTTCTCAAAAAATTAGCATATTGTGATAAAGTTAATTATTTTCTGTAATGTACTGATAAACATTAGTCAACCTTCAAATAATTATGTTCAGGTATGCACTCAATACTTGGTTGGGAATCCTTTTGCAAAAATGACTGCTTCAATGCAGCGTCGCAAGGAGGCAATCAGTCTGTGGCACTGCTGAGGTGTTATGGAGGCCCAGGATGCTTCAATAGCGGCCTTAAGCTCATACACAGTCTTGGGTCTGGTGTCTTAACTTTCTCTTCACAATATCCTACAGATTCTCTATGGGGTTTAGGTCAGGAGAGTTGCAGGCCAATTGAGCACAGTAACACATTTACCAGTGGTTTTGGCACTGTGAGCAGGTGCCAGGTCATGCTGAAAAATGAAATCTTTATCTCCATAAAGCTTTTCAGCAGAAGGAAGCATGAAGTGCTCCAAAATTTCCTGATAGCTAGCTGCATTGACCCTGCCCTTGATAAAACACAGTGGACCAACACCAGCAGCTGACATGGCACCACAGACCATCACTGACTCTGGGTACTTGACACTGGACTTCAGGTATTTTGGCATTTCCTTCTCCCCAGTCTTCCTCCAGATTCTGGCACCTTGATTTACGAATGACATGCAAACTTTGCTTTCATCCGAAAATAGTACTTTTGACCACTGTGCAACAGTCCAGTGCTGCTTCTCTGTAGCCCAGGTCAGGCGCTTTTGCCACTGTTTCTGGTTCAAAAGTGGCTTGACATGGGGAATGTAGCACCTGTAGCCCATTTCCTGCACACGCCTGTGCACGGTGGCTCTGGATGCTTCTACTCCAGATTCAGTTCATTGCTTCCACAGGTCCCCCAAAGTCTGGAATCAGCCCCTCTCTACAATTTTCCTCAGGGTCGGGTCACCTCTTCTTGTTGTGCAGCATTGTGAGCGACCGACGTGGTCGCCCCACAAAAGGGATCAGGGCAACCGGAAACAGAAGTGGAGACAGGAGGCAAAGGAACTAAGGGGAAAGTCCACCTCGCACCAGGTGGACCAGACAGGCAGTCCCACGCGTCGCGTCACCTGTCCCGCACGCAAACATGTCCGGGGGGGGAACTCTCCATCCGCTAGTCAGTTCCCCCTTATCACCAGGTGAGAAGGGGAGGGGTCATCACCTTCTCACACTTCCCTCCCCTTCTGCAGTCTCGCCAACGGGGTGGCGAGACAGACGTCCGCGACCGTGGTGTGTCTGCCTCGGGGCCCGCTCGACCACACTCCATTTCCGGTCGTAGCCCCGCCAGCACTTCCGCCAGCACTTCCGCCAGCACTTCCGCCAGCACTTCCGCCAGCTCCTTCGCTGACTGTCTCCGCTAGCCGTCTCCGCTAGCCGTCTCCGCTAGCCGTCTCCGCTAGCCGTCTCCGCCGTCTCCCTCGCCGACCGTCTCCGCCGGCTCCTACGCCGACCGTCTCCGCCGGGCACTTCCACTAGCCGTCTCCGCTAGCACTTCCGCTAGCACTTCCGCTAGCCGTCTCCGCTAGCCGTCTCCGCTAGCACCTCGCTAGCCGTCTCTGCTGGCTCGCTCGCCGATACTCTCACCGACACTCTCGCCGCCACCGCCACCGATCCTCTCGGTACCCCCGTCACGCTCCGCAAGTTCCACCTCCTCTCTCCAGCTTCTCAGGCGGCGCCTCAGATCCCACCGCTGCCACCAAATGTGAGCGACCGACGTGGTCGCCCCACAAAAGGGATCAGGGCAACCGGAAACAGAAGTGGAGACAGGAGGCAAAGGAACTCACGTAAAAACATTTATTGTCAGCGATACAAAAAAGAAGACCCAAAACGCTCACGTCAGCAGGGAAAGTCCACCTCGCACCAGGTGGACCAGACAGGCAGTCCCACGCGTCGCGTCACCTGTCCGCACGCAAACATGTCCGGGGGGGGAACTCTCCATCCGCTAGTCAGTTCCCCCGTTTCACCAGGTAAGAAGGGGAGGGGTCATCACCTTCTCACAAGCATTTTGGACAGCAGTCAGGTCAGCAGTCTTACCCATTGTGGTTTTGAGTAATGAACCAGGCTGGGAGTTTTTAAAAGCCTCAGGAATCTTTTGCAGGTGTTTAGAGTTAACTCATTGATTCAGATGAATAGGTTCATAACTCGTTTAGAGCACCTTTTCTTGATATGCTAATTTTTTGAGATAGGAATTTGGTGTTTAATTAAATAAATTAAAATAAATATGAAAGTTTAACTTTTATCTTTACATTATGGAAAAGAATGAACTTTATCACAATATGCTAAGGAGGACCTGTAGATTAAAGATGTCCAGTGTTCAGACAGAAAATTACATTTCTTGGATTTAGTTTCTCCATTTCCTTCCATCCTTACTTTTTCTTTGAAACTGAAACCCTTTATCAGCTCATATTGTAGATTCAGTGGGTTCAAAATAAAACTGATTGACTCAAAACAATATTTATGTTCTAAAGGTAGATACGCAAGTTAAAAAAGTATAAATTTAGGACTTTTACTTGTAATTGAATATTTATTCTTTTACCAAGTAAAAGACCTGAGTACTTAATCTCCCATTGAACGCATGCAGGTTAAAACATAACTTGGAACATGGAGAAAAATTTCTTAAACAGTTGATAGAGCTGCTGAAAAGATCTCGTTTCTGGAGATTCTTACCATTCGCACAGATTGAGTAGAAATCAGGAAACTACTCACAGAGCTTCTGTTAGAGTGAGAAGCTGCGGCCGCGGAGCTTCTTTGACTCGGCCAAAGCTCCAAGTCCGAGTCTGAGCCTGAGTATCCTGCCTTTTCATGTTCCATCTCCACATCATCTTCTTCTTCTTCATCTTCAACATCTGGAATGAAGTCTTCATCCTCTGGAGCATCGCTGTCATAGTCACAGCGTTTCCTCTTTCTCCCTTTTCGCTGCCCTGTAACATGCCATCAGGACACCTATTTTACACATCATGATACAGACATCTATGGACAAACACAATAGAACACTCTTTGATTGTCATCATACACTGCAGGTACAATTAAATTGAGTTTTGAGATATGAAATTCGGATATATTAATATGGGAACAAAAAAAGTTTCAGTTTCTGGAAAATTCTGTTAATTTAATTGCATATGTAAAAATTCTTCTAATTGATGCACAAATCCTGTAATAAAAATAAATGTACCAAACAAAGAGTCAATGTTGTCAAATCATTAGAATCATGATTTTCAGATATGTGTCTGTAATGTTTGTAATAAGTGTGATAAAATGACAGTGAGTTATAAAAAAAGAGCAGTTTAGGACCTTTTCTTGTTGTTCCAGGACCTGTGTCAGTGACGTCTTTGTTGGCTTCTCGTTGGGAGCCTGATTCATCAGACTGACCCAGCACCTCTTTTGCCAAAATGTGGAGGTACTTCAATGCCCTGAAAGAATTTTCTTTTTTAAACATGTGTATGTGATTGTCTCACATACTCATTCACACATATACTTTTTGCAAACACTGTGAGGTTAAATTAGCTGAAAATAAGCAGTCCTAATTTAAAAGTAAACTGGCAGGTTGTGGGGTTTTGTATCATTGTTATGGAAAAAAATAACAGCCAATATAAAGTATATTTTGTAGGTGCTTGTGGATTACAGCTATTCTGATAGTGGATAATTTTGAGTATTGCACAATTAATCAATTCGTTTTTGGATTCATAAAATGGTTTAAATGTTGAGTGTTCAGTGTCTCCAAAAACTGAAGATTCAAGCTAAAATGTCTCTTGTCCAGTCAACACAAATGAAACATCATCCATTTACCATAGAATAGAATAATAGATAAAACCCAGGAAAAGTGATTAGACCTCTAAGTGATTTTCTATTTTATGCAGAACAAAACATTCTAAAGCTTCCGTTTTATGCTGTGCAGTACTCACGCTGTAGCAGCTCCTCTTTTGCGGCGGCCGACTGGTTGAATCCCCTCCTCGGGTTCGGTCGCAGCTTCCGAAGGATCCGGAACCGGTGCCACTTTCTCTATGACCTGCTTCTTCACGTACTTCCTTCTGGGTGTAGGCATCCCATTCTCTGAAGCTCCGCCCTCTCCTGCTGGGGCGGACCCGTCTGTAGGCGAAGCTTCAACAACTTTTTTGCCGGCGGCCTTTTTATTCCGAGGCTTTCGTCCCGGGGTCTTCTTGGCATTGGTAGTTTTTTTCAGAGTTTCCTCTGGAATTTCTTCATCAGCCGTTATTCCCGTAGGTTTGGGCTGCTCATCGACAGTATGTTTCATCACTTCCTCTGTTTTTACACTTGCTGTCAGAGTATTTTTAGACGCTGCTCTGTCACTGCAGTTCCTCCTGGCTCGTTTTTGAGGGGAGTTTTGCACATCATCTGTGCCCACGGTTTCATAATCCGTGTATTTGGGATTTTTTCTCCGCTGTCGCCCTTTTGAGCTGGGAGATAAATCCCACACCTCCTTTGATGACATCTCCTGCCCTGAAAGGAGAGAGAGAGATTACCCACAGGGGACATGGATATCACTCACACTGGAAACTAACAACAAATATAAGTATTCTTTGTGTCATTTTTAATACATTTATGTTCAAAAGCCACTCAAAATTAAAATAAAAACAGGCAACGAAACCTTTTTCAGTGCCAGCAGTATCCATGAGCTCCAGGTTTCTGCTGCTTCACGTTTCTTGTTGGGTGCCTCCTCATGTGTGGAGCAATGTTCTTCTTACTCTGACTCACTGCTACTCTGACAATCGCAAATGAACACAGACATTACATTTCAATTTTATAAAACATCCGTAAAATATGACTTTTTTTAAACAAAAACTGAGTGTAAACTGACTGTAGTAGAAGGTAACTAAGTAGTATCTCTAGTTGCAGTCACCTGCCAAGCCACTTGTAAAAAAAAAAAAAAAAAAAAAAGAACAATTCAGACAATTCAATAATGAATAATTATAGGCCTATATCAAATGTACTAATCTCAAGTAAAAACATTAAAAAGCAGTTATTAAACAGCTGACTAATTTTATGGCACTGAACAACTGTTTTGATTTCTCCCAGTGCGGTTTCTGACTGCACCAAAGCACTGAGACGGCTAATGTTATCTTCAATGACATCTATTAAACACAGACAAACACATATTTCAGTCTTAGTATTACTGGATCTCAGTGCTGCATTCAACGCAGCTGACCACAACGTATTATTTAAACCGATTGGCGAATTCGTGGAATTGACTGGCGCAGCACTTAAGTGCTTCGGATACTACAAAAGGACAAAGACTACTTTGTGTCCATGAGTCACTACATATCTGAAAATAGAGACAAATCTGTCTTAAACAATGACAAAATTGAGGTTTTTTGTTTTTGGACCCAAAGAGGAATGATTAAAAGTCAGCGCTCAGCTTCAATTGATGTTAAAGCCCACAAACGAAGCTAGAAATCTGGGTGTAGTTATGAACTCAAACTTGAATCTCAACAGTCACAATAAAAACACTACAAAGTCGGCACACTACCACCTGAAGAATATATCAAGGATTGAAATTACCTTTAAAATACTTCTACTAGGGCGACACGGTGGAGCAGTGGGTAGCACTGTTGCCTCACAGCAAGAAGGTCGCAGGTTCAAGACCGCCTTGGGGCCTGGGTCTGGGACCTTTCTGTGTGGAGTTTGCATGTTCTCCCCGTGTCTGCGTGGGTTTTCACCGGGTACTCCGGCTTCCTCCCACAATACAAAACATGCTCAGGTTAATTGGCAAATCTAAATTGCCCATAGGTGTGAGTGTGTGTGTGAATGGTGTGTGAATGGTGTGTGTGCCCCACGATTGGCTGGCGACCATCTGGGGTGTATCCCCCTGCCTCTCGCCATAAAATGCGCTGGGATAGGCTCCAGCAGACCCCTGCGACCCCGAAAGGGAATGAGCGGGATAGAAAATGGATGGATGGATACTTCTACTAGTTTATAAATGGTCTAGGGCCTAAGTATATATTTGATCTGCTGAGCCCTTATGAATCTAGCCAGACCTCTATGATCTTGGACAGGTATGGTCTCCGTTCCTACAGTCACAACTAAACATGTAAAAGCAGTGTTTACTTTCTATATCCCACAGATATCGAACAAGCGGCCTATTTCTGATGTCATTTCTTGAATATTTTCACTGTACAGTCTTGTTTGTTTTAATTTTTTATTTCCCCCCCCTTCTAATCAGTTGTTTTTAAAATTGTACAATTAATTATTTTAGGATTTGATTTTTGATTTTCCCCTCTTCAATCAACTGTTTAACTGAAACCCTTTACCACTGAAACCCTTAAATTGTATCTTGATGCTTCGACTGTAAAGCACTTTGAATTACATTGTTATCGAAATGTGTTATACAACAAACTAGCCTTGCCTTGTCTATATATTTACTCAAGCTCAGTAATAATACAATATTAAGGTATTTATATTCTACTTTACAATATTTCTGTTTGATGTATTCCATTACATTTTAGAGGGAAATATTGTACTGTCTACGTTTCGACATAGATTTGACAGGGCGGGCAATATAAAAAAATAGAAACTTCTCATATGGTTTCAGTTCAATTAATATTCTAATATTTTACCAAAGTCAAATATCTTATACTATGTGTGGTACTATAAATAGCATGTTATGAATCTCCTTGTCCATAGTATTTACTCATATGATCGTTTTCTTAGGCTATACTTGAGTAACAATTTGAGGTGATTATATTTTACTTTCTATTTGATGCTACTTGATTCCATTGGATGCTTCTGAAGAATATTTACCTATTTTATATTAAATGTATGTACAGTACTTGAATTATATATTATCTATATTCTATTAATCTCTTTTTGAAATTGCTCTGCACTTTGTTTGAGTTGTGCCAAATACTATGATGCTCCACACTGATAAACTAATGCTCTCACATTTATTTAGAGAGTAAAAAAAGTTGTATAATATAATATAATATAATACTATAATGCAGTCTGTATAATATGTACTTATACTTGTGATTATTTTCTGGTTTCTTTAGTATTATATGATGGTGAACTGATGATCTTTGGTTTGTAAATTAAAACATCTACATACTGTCAATTGTATATACTGATTAGAAACATATAGTAAGATAGTAAGAAATAGTAAGATAAATAGTAAGAAGACAATAAAGACAATAAAAATCTGTATACATTTTGCTGATAATACTTCTGTACTTTTTCTTAAGTAACATGTTCAATAAAGGTTTTTTATCGAATATCTTTTGGGCGACAGTATTTTTATTTTAAGTAAATAATTATTTAGAAGGTTATTTAGAAGAACAAGTTATTTATTTTTTATTTTTTTTTACTTTACTTTCTAAATTTTCTTTAGTACATTTTATTGTAACTTTTACTGAGTGTTTACTGGGGAAAAAGTGTATTCGATGTGACGTTATATGACGTAATATAACGTTATCACGATGTGTAAAGTCTCTCAGACCAAATCCCATACAATAACTGACAGTTTTACCTTGTCCTCCGCTTTGGCAACGTTACACAGCTAAAACAAAGACAAAAGTACACGTTTATTTATAGCCTGGAGTCGCTCTTTCATCCGGTGAACATCTCCAACGTTAAATATACAGTTACAGGTTATTCGAGTAATAAACGTTTGATCCTAAGTGGTTTGTTTCCTATTTCCTCTTCCACGCTACCGAGCTAACTTACGTGGCTAACGCTAATCAGCTAAACAGGCTTCTTCTGAAACTGCCATGAGATAACTGGAACGTTCTTTAAAAGGCGACCGGGGAAGTAACAGCCCCGGTTAAAAGCTCACCTTCCGTACAGCTGGGGCTTCCTCTCTGGTGGCGGAGGCTGAAAAACCGCGTAACTGAAAATTACCAAACCCCCGGCGTGCTAGAATCCCTCCACCCACGAGATCGAAACCCAAGCCACGCTGATCGCAAACGGCGCCGCAAAAAAAACAATTATCACCGACTTTTTCACATTCAGCCGTTATACTTCATCAAGCGCGTTTCGACGCGAACATCCCCTGCGCTGGTTGCGGATATTCGGGCTGCTGAAAGTCACAATCTGCTGACATCAGACGGCCATGTTACTGTAGGAGCGTGGCTACCCACAGCGTCCCCTACCAGCGCCCAGAGGAACTGCACCTCAGGTCTGCAGTTCCTCTGGGCGTATTATCTTTGATTTCTTTTTTCTGACCATGAATTCTAAACTTTTAATCGTCTATTGTTAGAACACTGGAGGTATCATGAAATAGCAGCAGATTAAGTCTAAAATGTTTTTTTTTTTTACTACAAATTTCTCATACAATATACAATATATATTTCATTATAAAACAAAAAGTGGGGCGACATGGTGGAGCAGTGGGTAGCACTGTTGCCTCACAGCAAGAAGGTCGCAGGTTCAAGACCTCCTTGGTCCTGGGTCTGGGACCTTTCTGTGTGGAGTTTGCATGTTCTCCCCGTGTCTGCGTGGGTTTTCACCGGGTACTCCGGCTTCCTCCCACAGTCCAAAAAAAAACATGCTCAGGTTAATTGGCAACTCTAAATTGCCCGTAGGTGTGAGTGTGTGAGTACGATTGGCTGGCGACCATCTGGGGTGTATCCCTGCCTCTCGCCGTAACGCGCTGGGATAGGCTCCAGCAGACCCCTGCGACCCTAATGAGGAATAAGCAGGTATAGAAAATGACTGACTGACTGACTGAAAACAAAAAGTCACAATCATAAAAGTAAGTAGGTAATCACAGTAGAGAAATGAGGTACCTGTGAGAACAGACTCAGTCTGAAATAAAATATTCTGAAGTATGTTTTAATTAGCATATTATTAGATCAAAAGAAGAATTGTTGTGTTTTCATTCTCTTAGTTTGTGTCCTTGTGATTCTCAGTCAGTTACAGTTGGCAACTTCTTGACTAGAAGCTGCCAGAAAACAAACTGTACCTTGAAAATTAAAAAAAATGACTCTGCCACTTTTGATATTCATGCTACATTAGTCACTTATATAAATGAAAAATAAATTTTTATTTTAAATAATACCAGTAATGACAAAAAAAAATCTGCCCTGTTGCTCAATAAGAAGGAAAAAAAATAACTTAACACACAAAAGATTTTAATGCTATTGGTGCTTGGAGCCGAAATAAATGAAAATGTAAAGAAATTGACGTCTATAAGGATTTTTGTTTTTAAAGATACTTCTCAGTTCTTGGTGTAATTGCTTAGTTGTTACTCCCCCTTTAAACTGACTCATTGAAGGTAACATGACATTAAAGCTCTTCAAACAGACCCAGATACAGTTTTTCTTGACATAGTTTTTTATAGACTATTTCACAGATTAAAAGGGTAAGATCCTCTTTTAAAGTTTCCAAATGAAAACATAAAATACATTCATGAATGGAAAAAAGTTGAAAAAACCAAAAACAAAATTACTGTTTAAAAGTTATAAACAACTGACAACCATCCATATTCATACAGCACTATAGCAGATACAAAAAGGCAGAGTACATTACCTTTAGGCTACATGCTAGTTGTTAAATATTGTCGGTCTCCAAAAACACTTTAAAAATATATTAGTATTTTTAACAAAGAAAAAGTCCAGTTGTGAGGGATTATATACTCGCAGGAGTATAGTGATGCCCACTCCCCATAGACCCCAGAGATGCTCAGTGTCTGACAGGCAGAACCAAACCCAGCATTTATCCAATGGTTTCACTGCAATGGAACCACTATTGATGTATTGTAGACCTGGAAACCAGACTGAAACAGCCGCCGTTCATTTCAATGTTAGTTGCTCCCACCAAAAACAATTCCTGACTTCTGAGTTTATTTCTGTGTTATGCGACCCACAGAGACTGATCAGTAGAGTCACCCCCCATGATGCACCCATCATGCCCCAGGGTGATACAAACATGCAAATCCAAAAAAAAATCACCTTTGAGTCATTTAATTCACTTTGCCGACCAAATTATAAAAGTCTAAAAAAATCAATTTATCTATTTATCTAAATAAAAAAATTAAAGAAAGATCCTCACTCCCAAGACACAGCATGACCATGCTGCGTCACACAGTTGCGAGTCACAGTGGGAAAAGAGACTTTTTTCCAGAGCTTCTCTGATAATTACAAAGTTTTTGATGGACAAAAAAATGATTTAAAAATCTAGGACACAAAAGTTTATAATTAACAGAGTTATAGTCCTGTCAATAGTTTCACATGTTTCTCTTACTATTGTGGTATATGTGAAAAATGTTTCTTTGATCGCATGAGATTTTTGTTGAAGTACCATAAGTGGCCACTGGAAAAACTTAGCTGTCCCTGAGAGGTGGAGCTGTATCCAGGTCTATAATAGATCCATGGGAACAACCCATTCTCTGCTTACCCATTAAATCAACTGATGCTTCAATGCTGTTTGCTGCACTGACAAGGAATGAATGAATTAATAAGAAGAGAGTGGCACCTGTGACCTCTGGAAAGTACATAAAAACTGTTCACTTTAAACATGATAGTACATATTTAGCCACTTATTTTTTGGAAGATTTGCCACTGAATCTGACCAACAACAGACATCACTCTGATCAACAGTAAATTCCATTACCGTCCTTAATGATGCATTGATGGTCACTTTGATTGGCTTAAGGAACAATGTATGTTCCTGTGCTTACTTGTATATTTAAAAATAAAATAATAATTAAAAGAAAAGAAAATTCCCCACATCAAGCAACCTTTAAGACACTTAAGGAAACAATTAGCTAAACTTCACCCCATCAGTCAGTATATATATATATATATATATATTTATATTTAATGGAAGGTGTGATTGAGATGTTTAGAGGAAACAAGGAAGGAAACAATTGACATGCAGCACTTTTGAAGAAACAGTCAAACATTTTGAGTTTTTTTGTTATATTTCTTTTGTTTTCTTTCTGTGTGTTTGTCAGATGAGAAGATTGATAACACTGACGCCATGATTAGAAGAATGTAGAGCATCTAATCAATTATTCGACCATTCGTTGCAGCCTTTGGCTAAGCCTTTGACTTTTTGTTAGGTTAAAAGTCTGATATTTTACACTTTTGCTGTCATGATATATCTCACACATATTTGTGGTTTTAGGAACCAAAAATCATCATTCAAGTATACTTAAATGCTTCCTCTCTCAGTTTCTCTTTGCAGCTCAAGAATGGATGGGTCTCATTAATATTAACAAGCCTCTCCTCTGATTGACTGGATTGTTTTAGTGACTGTATAGGGACATCACAACTTCACCAAAGCACAGTTTTTCTGTCGATTGACTTTTGAAACATGAGATAGTATATACAGGTGCACCTCAAATAATCCAAATAAAATGAAAACTGTCTTCTTTTTTTTTAATTATCTGTATGGTATAATTGTCAGAATTATAAGAGACAAAGGTTTGAAATAAATATTCTATATTAGTTTCACTTTCTGAATTGATTGACAAAAATTATAGCTTTTTCGTGATATTGATTTGAGATGCACCTGCAAATGTTATCTGTTTAAAACTATCAATTCAGGGAAAACGCTATGATGTCACAAATAAATCAAAAATTATTGAGAAGATAGATAACCCTTATATTTCGAAAGTGATCTTTCCATTAAACAAAAACGAGTCACCTTAACTATTTTAATAATTAATCAGTAAATCACTTGGAGTCATAAAGAAAATGTTCAAATTCTCTGGCTCCAGCTTCTGAAATATGATCTATTACTGGTTTATTTAGTCTTCTTTATTATAATATAACTTTTTAATAATATTTTTTCATTCTTGACCAAAAGCAAGGAGAATTATGCTAAATATTAGATTAGTTGATTAATGGATTAGTTGATTAACAAATTAGATGCCATCACAACTACAAAGAATCCTTGCCAAAATGTCCTAACTACTTTTTTAACATTTGGTGCCAAATGATTTCCTTTAAATTCCCTTTGTCTTTGTGTCATTTCTTGAGTGATGTGTGCTAATTTTCCAGCATACTAGGGTTCTTTGTATATAACAGTATATAACCCATGAGAGGAAATATTGTGAGTCTTGACGGGATACAACAAGTGGCAAACTGACTCTTCCTGCACCACAGATGAGAGGAAACACACCAAGAAAAAGAAGCAGATGTCAGAACAGGAAAAAAGGGGTGAAAAACTGCTTTTTCCAACATTAATCAGCCCCCCGAAAAAGGCTGAACAATCAGATGTTGGCTGGTGCTGATGAAGTTTTATTTATCATACTGCAGAGGCACCAAATCAAATCTGATAAAATAATATAATACTCTTCGGGTTATCATTTCTTCCCTTTAAAACATGATGAAACATTACCAAACAGTTTCAAAAGTGGTGAGAAGATGAACACGTACAATACAAGGACGATTCTCATGTTTCCAGCATCATCACGTCTGACATATTTCAAATTCGTGTCTCAGTGATCAAGGAAGTCAGATCCGACCCCTGGAGACTTCCTGTTAGAATCAGCTGGCGTGATTTGCTAAAGTGTCAATCTTATTAAGCGTTCCTCTGTGGTTTGGCCACCTCCGGCTGGGCCTCGGCAGCGTTGTGGCGTCTCAGGTTCCACTGGTCTGTGTGTCTCCGTCTGTCCTGCTGCTGCTCCACCTCTGACTCGCTCGACGAGCTGCCGGTGCTGCTGCTGCTGCTGCTGCTACTACTGCTGCTGCTGCTGCTGCTGCTGCTGCATCCTCTACTCACGTAAGCAATGCAATCCTTCCTCTTCGCCTCTGTGTAGGCCCTCTTGCCCTTCTCTCGCTGGTTCTCGGCCAGCCCCTCGCCACCTTCGTCGACGTCCTCGGGTTTCTCCACCTCAGATATATCCATCTCCACTGGTGCCTGCTCCGGCCTGGGCGGGGGCTCTTGCTGCTCTATGTCCACCCACAGAGAACCGGGCGGCGGCTCCAGAGCTGTGTAGTGCAGCGGCTGCTGCTGAGGGGGCAGGGCCTGGTGCTGCAGAGGGGGCAGCGGCTGCAGCTGCAGAAGATGGTGATGATGGTGGTGGTGGTGGTGGTAATGATGCTGCTGCTGCTGCTGGTGATGGTGATGATAATGATGATGATGCTGGAGGTGGTGGTTGTACTGATCCATGTCGTGGACCAACTCTTTGGGCTGGTTTTTGAGGAACTGCTCGAATTTCTTGGAGGCTTTTTTGTTTGTCACGAACCAGTCCTGCAGCACAGAGGAGAAGATGAAACACAGTAGACGGAGGACAAGAAGAACAACAACTAAAAGACCAAGAAGAAGAAGAAGAAGAAGAAGAAGAAGAAAAGGGCTAACAATAGCAAAAACAAGAACATGAAGAACATTAAGACCAAAAAGAACAAGAAGAATAAAGAGAAGACAACAAGGCCAAAAAGAAGAAGAAGACGGCCAAACAAAGTAAAATGCCTCCATGCACATGAAAACAGCCCTTTAGCAGCAGCTTTTGGAGTTGCTACCTGGTGAAATGTCTGATTACCTGTGAGTGGACAGAGTTGATGTGGTATTTAACTCCACTCTCAGAGTTAAATTCTTTATTGCAGATCAAGCACCTGTATTTTCCAGCCTCAAAGTCGCCCTGAGATAGAATAAAAGGGCCATAACATAGATTGAAAAAGTTAAAACGTTTTTTCACATGTCACAAATTACATTACGCCACTGTGCAGAACAAGTATTTGGTTTCTACACTTTGTGTGTGTGTGTCTATGAACTGTGACGTACCCGTGTGCAAAGTCCCAGATGAGCTTTTAACCCCGACACACTGGTGTAGGTGGAGTTACAACCCTGAAGGAGACAGCAAGCTACTTTAGCGAACTTATAGGTTATTCTAGAGGTGCAACAATTAGTTGAATAATTTATTAGATAACTACTTTCAAATTAATCATCAAATATTTTATTAATTGATTAATCAATTTTACCAATTATTAAGAAGGAATTGTCAACAACAATCATGTCTTCAGCTTATTTTATTACAGTCTGAGGTTAAGAGAAGATGTGATTCTGGTGGCTGCAAGAGGAGACATTGATCATTTCAACATGCATTTTATTTATTTGTCAAACAAAGTTCTCATTAACAAAGCATTACAGGCTCTAAAAGCACCAGACTTGAGTCCCTATGTTGCTTCATCCGGGGAGGAATCACTATGTTGCTTAAATGTTTGCAGTAGGGGATTTTATATGGTGGTTTCAGTGCTTTAATCATTGAGTCGCTCATTGTTGCACTTTTGTGCACTTTGTTTTTACTGCTGTCATCGTAGGTCATTAATGCAGCCACACTGCAGACCTATAAAGTGCTGCTTGTCATCTAACTCTGGCCCTTTCCCACTCACCATACCCACAATAGTCTCCACAACAACTAACTATCTGCCGTCCAGTGTTGGAAAAGGTCACTTTCTACATGACAAGTTGAAACTTAAGTTCACAAATTTTAAAATGAACCGGTTCAGTTCATACTTCATTATTTAAATTTTTCAATTGTGTTAATGGTTCCAAGATGGAAATTGATCATAGATCTTTTTCTCCAATATGTTGCTATGGGCAATTTTTTGTTATTATTATCATTTCATATAACTATTTTCCTATGTGTCAGATTCATCCTTTTACCCATTTTTATTCTTTATCCAACAGGGTTAGGTATTCTGTTTAAAGCCTACAGTATATTCTCAAAACATGAGGAAAAACCCTGCCACTTAAATGTTATTTATTCTGAAAATAAAAGAAGGACGTTAGTCTTTAAGGTTCAGTCTGGGTCAATACTGACTTTTCCATCAAATTGTGCTAATAATCATAGCTGTGGTGCTGCCTTCCTCCATGCTCCTGGCTGTTGCTCAGTGTTTTATGATGTATTGGTTAGTGTGACAGGTATGACAGCTGCTTCCAGATCAGATGGTTCACTGCTAAATATTAAGGTATGTTTATATTGGGAGTTTTAGCTGTTTTTTTCTCTTGAAATGATCTAATGAAATCTGACACACACCTGAACTACGTTCTACTATGAGAGAGCACTATTCACTGTCGCTAGAATGAATGCATTCCCTCTGATGTTCATCAAGTGCAAAATACTGTACATTCAGTTCAAGTTATACTATATGTTGAGTATATATATTCAATTATTACAATTATACTTTACTTAAAGTAGAAATGTATGTTTATCAGTAGATTGTAGTAAACGTATAAAAATAAAAAAATAAAATACTCATCATACAGACTGTTATATTATTATAGTTTCATCATTGTATTGTATACTACTTGTTTTGAATCAATAAATACATGTGGCAGCATTCAAATGTTATAGTTTATAGCTAAATGTTAACAACACAAAGATCATTAGTTTACTATTATAGATGACTAAAAATAATTCATTGAGAAGCTGGAACTAGAGAATTTGGACATTTGACTCCAATCTATAAATTGATTATCAGAATGGTTGGTGATTAATGTAATAGTTGGAAACTAACTGGAGAAGGGATAGAAGGAAGGAAAAAGGGAGGTAGAGAAGGGAGAATGAAGGATATCATGAGGGAGAAAGGATGGAAAGAAAGTAAAGAAGGAAGGAAGGAGGGATGGATAGAGTAAAGAAAGAAAGAAGAAGGGAAGAAGGAAGGATAAATGTCAAAAAGGAAGGATTGAGATAACGAAGGAAGGAAGGAAGGAAGGATGGAGGGAAGAATAAAAGTAAAAGACATAAAATATAGAGTAAATATATGAACATCTAACAGACAGGACGTTTAATAGATTTTTGAGTTGTTTACCTGGTTCGGACAGTGAACCTTCCTCTGCAGCTTCACCTCGTTCTTCCACTTCCTCAGCACCTCCTGGCTAAAGGCTGGCAGCCCTGGCCGCGCATATTTCAACTGGGATCAGAGGTCAACGAGCAGCGGAACAGCACAATTGACACATTTTAGTAAAAGTAGCACAAGCAACAGATGTTGGTGAAAACCTGAAGTACACGATTACTGCTTCAATAACACAGAATTAATGGGCTTTGGTTGGCTAAAGCAAAAAGCAGTTGATTTAGACCAGAACCGGAGCTTTTTAACAGCTCTGTGCCTTCATCGATGTGACAAACTGAAAATCGTCCTCTTGCCTTTTTGTCGTCAGGCACCAGGTCGGCCTGGAACTTTCTCTTGGGCCAGTCTTTGGGCAGCTCGTTGTTGGCGATCTCAGCCAGGTGGAAGTTGGCCACCTGAGCGGAGGCTCGCTGAACCCGGCCGCTCGCCGTCCGCTCGGGATTCATCAGCTCCATTTGAGCCTTTAGAGCCTCGTCCTCCCCCGACTGCTGAGGCAACTGAAACAAGAACAGATGCCATCTATACCACTGAGGGAGAGAGAGGGAAGTTATTTAGGCTACTGGATAGAGGAGATCGAAGGAAAGAAAAATAGAAGGAAGAAAGAGGGGTGAATAGAAGTAAAGAAGGAAGAGTAATGAGGAAGACAATCAGGAAGAAGTAAAAAAAATCAAAGACAGAGAGAAGAACTAAAATTTAAAAAATTTAAAAAAAACATCTTTTCCCCTAGTCTCAGGAGGTTTATTTATCATTTTATATATTTCTATAAAGTATTGTGTGATTGTCTTTAATGAGTCCAGACTCACAGGGGCGTGTTCAGACTTCAGGTGGTATTCCAGACCGGCTTTGGACTTGTAGGTTTTGCCGCAGTGGGAACAGTTGAGCAGCATCTTCTCCAGCTCGGACTCCTCCTTCCCACACTTCTTCATGTGGTAAACATATCCCATGATGCTGGTGAAGGCAGCGCCGCAACCCTGAGGAGCAAAAAACATCAAATCCTCTTCCCCTGAAAAGAAAATAACATGGCAACATTGCCACTTATCCTCACCTCTTTGGAGCATTTTAACTTTCCTAGTCGCTTGAGGATTTTACGGAGTTTGTCTTTAATGGTTCGATCGTCCAGGTCCTTGGCATCATCTGCTGAGGGCTGAGATCCAAAGAAAACACGGATTTGAGAAGATTTGAGAAGCTGGGAGTAAGAAGCAAGGAACAAAAAATAAATAGAAGTAAAGAGGAAAGGAAGGGGAAGAGAAGAAGGATAGAGTGAAGAAGGAAGGAAGTTGTTTGAGTGTTTTCTTCATAAAGTCCAGAAAGAAAGTCCTACCAGGTGACTGTGATCAGCCATAATGTGATATTTCATCCCTGTTGAAGACTTTAGCTGTTTTCCACAGTGCTGACAGGTGAACGGTTGCTGCACAAACACATTCACAACAACTAGCTCAATATTCAGAGTTTTTCATGTTTTAACATGTTTTGTTGCTTTTACAGGTAAACAGGCAGTGAAACCAGACAATGAAATCTTACTCTTATTTCTCCTTAGAAAGATTCATATAAAAAAAGAAAAATCAACAAAAAGCTGTAAACTAAGCATCCTTACTGTGCAGATAAAGTTCATTATCTACACATGAGGGCTGCAGCTAATTATTCTATTGACCAACAGTCCACACCCAAAGATCATCAGGTTACTATTATAGAAGACTAAAGAAACCAGGAAGTGATTAGAAAGAAACTAGAGAGTCTGGAAATTTTCTTTTTAAAAAAAGACTCAAATTCAATAATCAATTATCAAAATAGTTAGTGAATAATGTAAAAGTTGGAAACTAATAAATAAATGTAAACTTGTTGCAGCTCTGCCGATGCATACTAAAATTTAGCTTTTTATATATATATATATATATATATATATATATATATATATATATATATATATATATATACAGTATATATATATATATATATTCTTGAACCAGTGCAGCTTTGTAACTCACTCTGCAGCTCACAACTTCACTATTCTGTTGATTTTTAAAAGTGATGTAGTTAAGTCCTCACCAGCCGGCAGTTTTCCATGTGTTTCTTCAGCCCATCCACAGTCTTCCTGCTCACACTTTTACACTTTGGACAGGTAGCCCTGCCTTTAGCTGCAATCTGCAGCTGCCAGCGCTCCTCTGCACTTCCTGCACAACGTCCAGTCAATGTAAGAAACAAAAAAACTGAATCAAGAATAGCCTTTATTGCTAAGTTTTCATGCACAACTAAGGAATTTGTCCTTAGTTCCTGATGCCACACAGGCATTAGAAAAAAAATGAAAAGTAGGATAAATAAAATGAGAAACAATTTGATCAAATTTAAATAAAATAAAAGATAAAATCAAATAAATCTATACAAATTGTAATAAAGTAAAAACAAAATGAGACTAAAACAACATTTTAAAAGCGAGTTGAAAAACGGAATAATATCAAACGCTTGGCTGAATTGCAAATAGTAAATGCTTGAAAGGTTTTTCCCTATTATTTTTACTATTGCATAAATAATCGAGAATACATTTTTAGTCAAAAATAAGCACACATCCAAGGAATACCATCTGCTCTGTATTGTGTAACAGGGTAAATGTGCTACATGAGCCTCTAATAGCAAATGTCCTCAACAACACTCCATCATTTCTTTGTGATTTCATTTGCTTTATATACAGCAATGAATATACAGTTTAAGGAGAATATGACACATAAAGGTTTAATTCAGATGTGTACATTTTATATTCCTCACTTATATCAAGTTATAAAGACAAATCTCTAAGGAAGCAAATCATCTTCATAAAGCCATGACTCAAATAGTCAGTAACATATAATGCGAGTTGAAATGCACAGTGTGTGTGTCTGAATTTGTCTCTTCTCTAGTGTAAACTGTTACTTACATTACATTACTACTAATGACCAGTGAGGCACAAACAGAGGTTGAGTACATTTTAATGACATAATGCACGTACTATAGAAATATTTGGCATTTTTGCACCCATTAAATATATCAGAAGATTCACCTCAAATTTAGCATGAATTTTGATCATTTTAATACTTTCTCAGCCTCCAATCTCAACATTCTATGGACAGATCTAAGACTCTAGATTTAGAGAATAATCTCCTCAAAAGTTTAATCAATGAGTGAATTAGACCCTCTGAATGTTGTGATGTTTGCTACCTGTGTTTT